>SJYT01074598.1:109583-191464 GCA_006410635.1 Cephalophus harveyi | reverse complement strand
GACTCTTTTGTTGACCATGATGGCTATTTCATTTCTTCTGAGGGATTCCTGCCCGCAGTAGTAGATATAATGGTCATCTGAGTTAAATTCACCCATTCCAGTCCATTTTAGTTCGCTGATTCCTAGAATGTCGACGTTCACCCTTGACATCTCTTGTTTGACCACTTCCCATTTGCCTTGATTCATGGACCTGACATTCCAGGTTCCTATGCAGTATTGCTCTTTAGAGCATTGGATCTTGCTTCTATCACCAGTCACATGCACAACTGGGTATTGTTTTTGTTTTGGCTCCATCCCTTCATTCTTTCTGGACTTATTTCTCCACTGATCTCCAGTAGCATATTGGGCACCTAATGACCTGGGGAGTTCCTCTTTTGGTGTCCTATCATTTTGCCTGTTCATACTGTTCATGGGGTTCTCAAGGCAAGAATACTGAAGTGGCTTGCCATTCCCTTCTCCCGTGGACCATGTTCTGTCAAAGAGGGGCACTGAGAAATGGTGAGTTTGCCACAGCCTCCAGAAATTGCTCGTAGTTTCCCTTGCAGATAATACACCTAACCATGTTTTTGTTTTTTTTTTTTTTTCATTGTGTTTTTGGACTTTGTAGTAAATTTGTTCTCATAACGGAATTCTCAAATTGTGTGTTTATGATACAGTTTCTTGGATAAATGCAGTCCCTGCTATGATGTCCTATGAAGAATTATGAAGAGTTGCTTTCTATTTTTTTCTTTTTTTATAACAAATAGAATATTCACAGTCAGTAGCATAGCCTTTGTGCTAATGCAATTTCTTCAATAATAAATATCCTGACCAAAAATATGTTTTTTACTTCACTCCTGAGTGCAGCCTGCAGTGACCATTGATAAACAGTGACAGCTGAGCACTCACTGCGAACACAGTTTGTTCATATATTGATAGACAAAATCTCTCTTTAGAAATGTTAAATGCATTTATTTAGCATTCTTAAACCACATGTGTTATTGACTATGCCAAAGCTATGTGGATCACAATAAACTGTGGAAAGTTCTGGAAGAGATGGGAATACCAGACCACCTGACCTGCCTCTTGAGAAGCCCATATGCAGGTCAGTAAGCAGCAGTTAGAACTGGATATGGAACAACAGACTGGTTCCAAATAGGAAAAGGAGTACGTCAAGGCTGTATATTGTCACCCTGTTTATTTAACTTATATGCAGAGTACATCATGAAAAACTCTGGGCTGGAGGAAACACAAGCTGGAATCAAGATTGCTGGGAGAAATATTGATAACCTCAGATATGCAGATGACACCACCCTTATGGCAGAAAGTAAAGAAGAACTAAAGAACCTCTTGATGAAAGTGAAAGAGGAGAGTGAAAGAGTTGGCTTAAAGCTCAACATTCAGGAAACTACGATCATGGCATGTGGTCCCATCACTTCATGGCAAATAGATGGGGAAACAGTGGAAATAGTGTCAGACTTTACTTTTCTGGACTCCAAAATCAGTGCAGATGGTGATTGCAGCCATGAAATTAAAAGACGCTTACTCCTTGGAAGGAAAGTTAGGACCAACCTAGACAGCATATTAAAAAGCAAAGACATTGCTTTATCAACAAAGGTCCGTCTAGTCAAGGCTATGGTTTTTCCAGTGGTCATGTATGGATGTGAGAGTTGGACTGTAAAGAAAGCTGAGCGCTGAAGAATTGATGCTTTTGAACTGTGGTGTTGGAGAAGACTCTTGAGAGTCCCTTGGACTGCAAGGAGATCCAACCAGTCCATCCTAAAGGATACCAGTCCTGGGTGTTTATTGGAAGGACTGATGCTGAAGCTGAAACTCCAATACTTTGGCCACCTGATGTGAAGAACTGACTCATTTGAAAAGACCCTGATGCTGGGAAAGATTGAGGGCAGGAGGAGAAGGGGACGACAGAGGATGAGATGGTTGGATGGCATCACCGACTCAATGGACATGGGTTTGGGTTGACTCCGGGAGCTGGTGATGGACAGAGAGGCCTGGCATGCTGCAGTTCATGGGGTCACAAAGAGTCGGACAGGACTGAGTAACTGAACTGAAGTGAAACCACACATTTTCTTTCTTTTTAGGTTCATAAATACCTCTGCCAGTACATATCTGTGGTTATCTCTTTTTTCAGTTCCTTATTAAGATAGACAATTAATGCTTTCCCTGCAGTTGATGCTTGTGAATTAGTGATTTCTTTCTTCAGAGGAGTAGCACTCTTTGCTAATATTTCTCTTTCATCAATATTAGAAACCAGAGCTAAAGAGTTGCGTTTATATACTGTATTATTATGTAAGTGAAGTGAGAGGGCATAGGGAAAGGGAAAAGCAGACACAGATAAATGATCGGGTCATTGTTTCATGTACAATGTTATATTTGAAATCACTTGCCATGCAAATCTGTATTTTCATTTTCCATCTGGAAACAAAGTACTCATCCACTCATGGAAGGAAATAAGGCTTGTATAGTTAGTTGTTGGATAAACAAGGTACAAGAATGATAAGACCCCTGCCAGCAACTGTATTATGAAATCAGAATTCAAATACATTATTATAATGTAGGTGAAATGCTGCTTAAACCTATGACTTTGTAATACCCTGTCATTCTATCCAAATATCTGCAGACCCTGTCTGAAGAATCACTGTTTCTCAGAAACTCATAATGTTTCAAAATTCTTTAACATGACAATAGCATAATCAGTCCTTTCTAGTATATACTCCTGAACTGAACCCTACCTACAAATGGTCTCAGAGTAGTATGTATTTTATGACCTTTCATTGGTGTTGCTTAGCCAATAACATTTTGAGACACACAGAATCTCTTTAATTTTTGAGATTTAAATGGAGAGGAAATCCATGTATATCTTTATACCAAAGGTAAAGAAGTGAATGCAAGAAGAAAATAAGATATTTTACTGACTATTTGATAAGTCATCCATCTCTCCATATCAAATAAAAATTCAAGGAAAGTAATTTGATTATGATTCTGCATTTAAGATTCCCCATTTATTTTCTACCATGTATGCTTCCAGTGTGGTCACACCTAACTTATGTCTTTGATTCCTAAAATGCACTCTATAAAAATGTGCATGCCCACAATATACTTCTGCATATGTTGCAGAAGTTAATCCATACCTTTCATCATACTCACAAAGAGGTATTTTACAAAGAAACCTCAGGATCCTGGCAAGAGGATATATGTCATTGTTACCATCTTTCTAAATTCTGTTATGTATACGTTAATATACTGTATCGGTGTTTTTCTTTCACTTACTTCACTCTGTTTAATGGGTTCCAGTTTCTTCCATCTCTTTAGAACTGATTCAAATGTGTTCTTTTTAATAACTGGGTAATATTCCATTGTGTATATGTACCACAGCTTTCTTATCCATTCATCTACTGATGGACATCTAGGTTGCTTGCATGTCCTAGCTATTGTAAACAGTGCTGCGATGAACATAGGGGTAACACATGTCTGTTTCAGTTCTGATTTCCTTGGTGTGTATGCCCAGCAGTGGGATTTCTGGGTTGTATGGCAGTTCTATTTCCAGTGTTGTAAGAAATCTCCACACTGTTCTCCATAATGGCTGTACTAGTTTGCATTCCCACCAACAGTGTAAGATGGTTCCCTTTTTCTCCACACCTTCTCCAGCTTTTATTTTTTGTAGACTTTTTGACCTGCATAAGATGGTACCTCATTGTGGTTTTGATTTGCATTTCTCTGATAATGAGTGATGTTGAGCATTTTTTCATGTGTTTGTCAGCCATCTGTTTGTCTTCGGAGAAACATCTGTTTAGTTCTTTGGCCCATTTTTTTTTTATTTGGTTGTTTATTTTTCTGGTATTGAGCTGCATGAGCTGCTTGTTTATTTTTGAGATTAATTCTTTGTCAGTTGCTTCATTTGCTATTATTTTCTCCCACCTTGAAATCTGTCTTTTCACCTTGCTTATAGTTCCCTTTGTTGTGCAAAAGCTTTTAAGTTTAATTAGATTACATTTCTTTATTTTTGCTTTTATTTCCATTACTCTGGGAGATGGGTCATAGAGGATCCTACTGCGATTTATGTCAGAGTGTTTTGCCTATGTTTTCCTCTAGGAGTTTTATAGTTTTGGTCTTAGATTTAGAGCTTTAACCATTTTGAGTTTATTTTTGTGTATCGTGTTACAAAGTGTTCTAGTTTCATTCTTTTACAGGTAGTTGACCAGTTTTCCCAGATCCACTTGTTAAAGAGATTGTCTTTTCTCCATTGTATATTTTTGCCTCTTTTGTCAAAGATAGGGTGTGCATAGGTGCATGGATTTATCTCTGGGCTTTTTATTTTGTTTCATTGATCTATATTTCTGTCTTTGTTCCAGTACCAAACTGTCTGGATGAGTGCACCTTTGTAGTATAGTCTGAAGTCAGGCAGGTTGATTCCTCCAGTTCCATTCTTCTTTCTCAAGATTGCTTTGGCTATTCAAGGTTTTTTTAGTATTTCCTTACAAATTTTGAAATTATTTGGTCTAGTTCTGTGAAAAATGCCACTGGTAGCTTGATAGGAATTGCATTGAATCTATAGATTGCTTTGGGAAGTATATTCATTTTCACTATATTGATTCTTCTGATCCATGAACATGGCCTATTTCTCCATCTATTTGTGTCATCTTTGATTTCTTTCATCAGTGTTCTACAGTTTTCTATATATAGGTCTTTTGTTTCTTTAGGTAGATTTATTCCTAAGTATTTTATTCTTTTCGTTGCAGTGGTGAATGGGATTGTTTCCTTAATTTCTCTTTCTGTTTTCTCATTGTTAGTGTATAGGAACGCAAGGGATTTCTGTGTATTAATTTTACATCCTGAAACTTTACTATATTCATTAGTTAGCTCTAGTAATTTTCTGGTGGAGTCTTTAGGGTTTTCTATGTAGAGCATCATGTCATCTGCAAACAGTGAGAGTTTTACTTCTTTTCCAATATGGATTTGTTTTATATCTTCTTCTCTGACTGCTGTGGCTAAAGCTTCCAAAATTATGTTGAGTAGTAGTGATGAGAGTGGGCACCCATGTTTTGTTCTAGGCTATAGAGGAAATGCTTTCAATTTTTCACCATTGAGGATGTTTGCTGTAAGTTTTTCATATATGGCTTTTATTATGTTGAGGTATGTTCTTTCTATGCTTGCTTTCTGGAGGTTTTTTTTTTTTATCATAAATGGGTGTTGAATTTTGTCAAAGGCTTCCTCTGCATCTATTGAGATAATCATATGGTTTTTATCCTTCAATTTGTTAATGTGGTGTATCACATTGATTGATTTGTGAATATTGAAGAATCCATGCAAACCTGTGATAAAGCCCTCTTGTTCATGATGTACAATCTTTTGAATATGTTGTTGGATTCTGTTTGCTAGAATTTTGTTAAAGATTTTTGCATCTATGTTCATCAGTGATATTAGCCTGTAGTTTTCTTTTTGTGTGGCATCTTTGGTTTTGGTATTAGGGTGATGGTGGCCTCATAGAATGTTTTTGGGAATTTACCTTCCTCTGCAATTTTCTGGAAGAGTTTGAGTAGGATAACTGTTAGATCTTTTCTAGATTTTTGAAAGAATTCACCTGTGAAGCCATCTGGTCCTGGGCTTTTGTTTGTTGGAAGATTTTGGTTACAGTTTCTATTTCTGTGCTTGTGATGGTCTGTTAAGATTTTCTATTTCTTCCTGGTTCAGTTTTGGATGGTTATACTTTTCTAAGAATTCATCCATTTCTTCCAAGTTGTCCATTTTATTGGCATATAGATGCTGATAGTAGTCTCTTATGACCCTTTGTATTTCTGTGTTGTCTGTTGTGATTTCTCCATTTTCATTTCTATTTTTGTTGATTTGAATCTTCTCCCTTTTTTTCTTGATGCGTCTGGCTCATGGTTTGTCTATTTTATTTATCTTCTCAAAGAACCAACTTTTAGTTTTGTTGAATTATTGCTATAGTCTCCTTTGCTACTTTTTAATTTATTTCTGCCCTCATTTTTATGATTTCTTTCCTTCTACTAACCCTGAGGTTCTTCCTTTCTTCTTTTTCTATGTTCTATTTTCTAGTTGCTTTAGGTGTAAAGTTAGGTTGTTTATTTGATTTTTCTCTTGTTTCTTGAGGTAAGCTTTTATTGCTATGAACCTTCCCCTTAGCACTGCTTCTACTGAATCCCATAGGTCTGAGGTTGTTGTGTTTTCATTCTCATTCATTTCTATGCATATTTTGATTTCTTTTTTGATTTCTTTTTTGGTTATTCAGACCCATGTTGTTTAGCCTCCATATGTTTGTATTTTTTTAAGTTTTTTTTTTTTTTAACCTGTAGTTGACATCTAATCTTACCACATTGTGATCAGAAAAGAGGCTTGAAATGATTTCAGTTTTTTTCAATTTACTAAGGCTAGATTTATGGCCCAGGATGTGATCTATCCTGGAGAATGTTCCCTGTGTACTTGAGAAAAAGGTGAAATTCATTGTTTTGGGGTGAAATGTCCTATAGATATCAATTAAGTCTAACTGATCCATTTGTCATTTAAAGTTAGTATTTCCTTGCTAATTTTCTGTTTGGTTGATCTACTCATAGGTGTGAATGGGGTATTAAAGTCTCCCACTATTATTGTGTTACTGTTACTTTCCCCTTTCATACTTGTTAGCATTTGCCTTACATATTGAGGTGCTCCTATGTTGGGTGCATATATATTTATAATTGTTATATCTTCTTCTTGGATTGATCCTTTGATCATTATGTAGTGTCCTTTGTCTCTTTTCACAGCCTTTATTTCAACATCTGTTTTATCTGATATGAGGATTTCTACTGCTGCTTCCTTTTGGTCTCCAAATATTTGCTTGAAATATCTTTTTCCAGCCCTTCACTTTCAGTCTGTATGTGTCCCTTGTTTTGAGGTGGGTCTCTTGTAGACAGCATATATAGGGGTCTTGTTTTTGTATCCATTCAGCCAGTCTTTGTCCTTTGGTTGGAGCATTCAACTCATTTACATTTAAGGTAATTATTGATAAGTATGATCCCATTGCCATTTACTTTGTTGTTTGCGGTTCGAGTTTATAAACCTTTTCTGTGTTTCCTATCTAGAGAAGATCCTTTAGCACTTGTTGAAGAGCTGGTTTGGTGGTGCTGAATTCTCTCAGCTTTTGCTTGTCTGTAAAGCTTTTGATTTCTCCTTGATATTTGAAAGAGATGCTTGCTGGGTATAGTAATCTGGGTTGTAGGTTGTTCTCTTTCATCACTTTAAGTATGTCCTGCCATTCCCTTCTTGCCTGAAGAGTTTTATTGAAAGATCAGCCATTATCCTTATGGGGATCCCCTTGTGTGTTGTTTGTTGCTTCTCCCTTGCTGGTTTTAATATTTGCTCTTTGTGTTTGATCTTTGTTAGTTTAATATGTATCTTGGGGTGTTTCACCTTGGGTTTGTCCTGTTTGGGACTCTCTGGGTTTCTTGGACTTGGGTAGGTATTTCCATCCCCATTTCAGGGAAGTTTTCAACTATTATTATCTCAAGTATTTTCTCATGGCCTTTCTTTTTGTCTTCTTCTTCTGGGACTCCTATGATTCGAATGTTGGGGCATTTGACATTGTCCCAGAGGTCTCTGAGGTTGTGCTCATTTCTTTTAATTCTTTGTTTCTCTTTTCCTCTCTGCTTCATTTATTTCCACCATTCTATCTTCTACCTCCCTTATCCTATCTTCTGCCTTGGTTATTCTATTGTTGGTTCCCTGCAGAGTGCTTTTGATCTCAGTTATTGCATTATTCATTATTGATTGACTCTTTTTTTTTTCTTCTAGGTCCTTGTTAAACATTTCTTGCATCTTCTCAATCCTTGCCTCTAACCTATTTACCTGTAACTCCATTTTGTTTTCAAGATTTTGGAACATCTTTGCTATCATTATTTTGAATTATTTTTCATGTAGACTCCCTATCTCCTCCCCTTTTGTTTTGTTTGGTGGGCATTTATCATGTTCCTTTGCTTGCTGAATATTTCTCTGCCTTTTTATTTTGTTTAGATTACTGTGTGTTTTGGGTGCCCTTTCTCTAAGTTGGAAGTTTTTGGCTCCTCTTTAGTTGTGGAGCCTGCTTCCTGTGGGTGGGGTTGGATTAGTCACTTGTCAAGGTTTCCTGGTTAGGGAAGCTTGATGTGTGTTCTGGTGGGTGGAGCTGGATTTCTTCTTTCTGGAGTACAATGAAGTGTCCATTAGTGAGTTTTGGGATGTGTATGGGTTTGGTGTGGCTTTGAACAGCCTGTCTTTTAATGCTTAGGGCTGTGTTCCTGCTTTGCTGGACAATTAGCATGGTGTCTTACTCTGGAACTTGTTGGCTCTTGGGTGGAGCTTAGTTTCAGTGGAGATATGGAGGCTTTTGGATGAGCTCTTGTCTGTTAATGTTCCTTGGAATCAGGAGTTCTCCAGTGTCCTCAAGTTTTGGAGTTAAGCCTCCCTCCTCTGGCTTTCAGTCTTATTCTTACAGTAGCCTCAAGACTTTTCCATCCATACAGCACAGATGATAAAACATCTAGGTTAATGGTGAAGCAATGCTCCATAGCAAGCGACACCCTAAGGGGTTCACAGAGTTACATGGAGAAGAAAAGAGGGAGGAGGGAAATAGAGGTGACCAGGAGGAGAAGAGGGAGAGTCAAAAGGGGAGAGAGCAATCTAGCCAGTAATCAATTCTATATGAGCTCTCCACAGCCTGGAACTCCCAGAGAGGTTCACAGAGTTACATAGAGACAAGAAGAGGGAGGAGGGAGATAGAGGTGACCAGGAGGAAAAGAGGGGGAGTCAAAAGGGAAGAGACCAATCTAGCCAGTAATCAGTTCCCTAAGTGTTCTTCACAGCTCGGAACGCCCAGAGAGATTCACAGAGTTAAGTAGAGAAGAGAAGGGGGAAGGAGGAGATAGAGGTGATCTGGGGGAGAAAAGGGAAAGTCAAAAGGGGAGAGAGCAGTCAAGCCAGTAATCACACCCCTAAGTGAAATGTATACTGAAGATTAGATTCTTAAAGGTACAGAATTGATAACAAATACCAAAAAGCAAAGATTAAAAATCTAGAGTAAAGGTTAGACTCTCAAAAATACAATGTTTAAAAATACAATACAAAATCACAAAAATTATAAATATATATATATGAAATTTGCTTTAAAAATAGGGTCTTTTTCTATTTTTTTTGCAAGGTAGTAGTAGGTTATAAAAATGAAAATCAAAGCAGTAGTAAAGACCTTAAGAAAAGATTAAAAAGTTATAATAGTAGAAATATATCTGCGAATTTCTCTGGAGCTGTTGTGGGCAATGTGGGGTCAGTTTCAGATAGTTCCTTGTTCCAACTTGTATTTGTTTTCAAGGTCTATAAGCCCCCTCCAATGCTTAGTCAATGTTAACTACAGGGTTTTTATCTATTGCTCCTGTCACTTCCAGAGCAGTTCTCTCTTCTTTGTTTATTTTGGCTTCCTCTGTTTACAAGTCTCTTTGGTGTCTACTTTCTGCCCTGACACAAGGGGGTGAAGGTGGTCACTTATTTAGGCTCACTTGTTCAGCTGTATTGTGGGGAGAGAGGAACACTGCAAACAAATATTGCCGGAGTGTGTAGGGAGCACTCGCAGTGTATGGACCACACTGGTTTTGCCCCAGCTCACAGCAGTATGTACTTTCTGGGTCTATGCTTCTCAGGCTCCAGGGAGCTCTGCAGGGGCACTGTCCAAAGTGGGCCCTGCATTTTGTGAACTTCCCAGGTCTAAGCCACTCAGGTTCAGGTTCTTAGGTACTCTTCAAGGACACAGACTTGGTTGGGTGTATTTTGTGCCCTTCCCAGGTCTGAGCAGGTCAGGTGACCGGGAGCTTGGCAACTGCACAGTCCCAGATTGGCTGTGCGTCTACCGGTCCTGGCTGCTTGGTTTACTGGTACACCACAAGAGCACTGTCTTAGGTGTGCCCTGTGTCTCCTCTGGGGAGCTGATCTCAGGCTGCGACCCTCCTGGCAGATACAACCGTCCAGGATCCCATGAAGACGTTAGCAACTGGGAGCCTGCTCACAGTGTGGTGGAGGATACCAGTCTCTGAGGCGGAGATTTCCCCTTGCCTTCCGGCTCTGGCTGGCACACACCTGCCTCTGTGCCTCTGGCAGGGGGAGGAGCCTGTACGCAGCCGGCTAGCTCTCCTTTGGTATTCACTCAACCCTTTGTTCTGTGAGCATGCCAGGCTATAGCGGATACGAGCATTTGGGTTACTTCTCCAATGGCAGCTGCAGTTACGTGCCTATTCTGTGTGTTTTTTTTTTTTTTTTTCCTCCCAGTTATGTTGCCCTCTGAGATCCCAAAACTCCCCACAGACCCAGTTGTGAGAGGGTTTCCTACTGTTTGGAAACTTCTCCTCCTTCACGACTCCCTCCCCAGGTTTGGTCTCCATCCCTAAGTCTTTTGTCTCTCTTTTTGTCTTTTATATTTTGTCCTACCTCCTTTCGAAGAGAATGGGCTGCCTTTCTGGGTGCCTGGTGTCTTCCGCTATCATTCAGAAGTTGTTTTGTGAAAGTTGCTCAGCATTCAAATGATCTTTTGATGAATTTGTGGGGGAGAAAGTGGTCTCCTCGTCCCATTCCTCTGCCATCTTGGGACCACCTCCACCTTTTTTTTTTTTTAAAAAAAAAAAAAAACCCTCCCACTCTTTATCCTAGTGAGATGACCAGTAGTATTCTCAGGGTTATTTGAAGAATGAATGTGTTAAAGCAGTGAAGCCATGATAACCACAGTTAGCATAGGAAGTGTTGAGTAGATGTTCACTCTCATTATTCTACCTAACCTCTTCTTTTTATCTAGTATACCCTTTAGAGAACTCCAGGTATCCCTTTGATAATCCAAAGAAAATCCAAAGAAAATCCCATTGCTGATTTTCTTTCCTACTTCTAAGAGAGAAAAGAGGTTCACCTACCACTTTCAAGAATTTTGAGGATGCACAAGTAACTAGAACAAAGGTTTTGAAAGACTTATTTAGGGAGCTAAGTCATTGGAAAAGACTCTGATGCTGGGAGGGATTGGGGGCAGGAGGAGAAGGGGACGACAGAGGATGAGATGGCTGGATGGCATCACTGACTCAATGGACGTGAGTCTGAGTGAACTCCAGGAGTTGGTGATGGACAGGGAAGCGTACTGCGATTCATGGGGTCGCAAAGAGTCGGACACAACTGAGCGACTGAACTGAACTGAAGTGATAGTTACAGAAATTAGGAATGTTGTGTGGCCAGAGACCTCAGCATGTCAAACAAGCTCTGATTTGAATTTTGAGTTTCTTTCATGTAGCTTTGTGGCCTAAACTAGTCATCTATCTAAACGAGCTTTAGTTTTCTTACCAAAAAGCAATGCTCTTACCGTAGTAGATACATAAATTAACTAATACCTGCTGCTGCTGCTAAGTCCCTTCAGTCGTGTCCGACTCTGTGCGACCCCATAGACGGCAGCACACCAGGCTTCCCCATCCTTAGGATTCTCCAGGCAAGAACACTGGAGTGGATTGCCATTTCCTTCTCCAGTGCATGAAAGTGAAAGGGAAGTTGCTTAGTCGTGTCCAACTCCTTGCGACCCCATTGACTGTAGCCCACCAGGCTCCTCCATCCATGGGATTTTCCAGGCCAGAGTATTGGAGTGGGGTGCCATTGCCTTCTCCACCTACTCCCAACTAATACCTAGTAGATATCAGTACATGTTTATTGATTCAAAAATCATTGTTTAGCTTTTATTTTGCACCAGACACTGATAGGTTCCATGAGTACAACCTTGAACAAGCTTCTCATGGTTCTTCCACTGAGGGAATTTTTCTCCTCAATCCCTCTCAATAGTAGTTTTCTGTTGGTGCTGCAACAAATCATCACAAACATGGTGGCTTAAAACAACACAGACTTTTTAATAGTATAGTTCTGGATATCAGAAGCCCTGCATGGGGTCTCACTGAGCTAGAATTAAGAGTTGACCAGGCTACATTTATTCTGGAGGTTCTAGGAGAGGTTCTGATTCTTTGTCTTTTCCACCTTCTCTAGAGATCTCTTCATTTCTCATCTCATGTTCCCTTTTCTCCATCTCTAAAGCCAGCAACTTTTCATCTCTCTGACCATCCTTTTATTATCACATCTCCTTTAAGGATCTTGTTTGGCTCACGCAGAGATTATCTCCCCAATCTCAAGATCAAAAACCTTAATCATATCTGCAAAATCACTTTGGCCACTTAAAGTAATAACATTCATGTGTTCCAGAGATTAGAGAGTGGGCATCTTTGGAAAGGAGCCATTATTCTGATACCCCAATTATTATTGCTCAAGTTTAAAAATGTTTGGAAGTGAATTTTGTTCTGAATTCAGGAAACCAGGAGAGTACTTAGCACTTGGTTACCCATGGGTAAAGCATCTTCATTAAGTCTGTTTAAGTGCTTTATAGAGATGTCCACTATGCCTGGGCAAGGTATATTTTTTGTTCCAGTTTCCTCTTAACCCCCACTGTGAAAAAATGATCTCTACCATTGATGTGCTTAATTACCCGGTAGAAAGGGCATTAGGCAATGATACTCTGTAATGCCTGCCATAAGCAAGGCCATCCTTTATCATTAGCAGACTGCTTAGTGGTGAGCTCACAATTGTACATCTTACCTTGCAGATATTAGGAGCCCACTTATCAGTTTTTCTAATGAAATGAATCATGAAGTGGAGATAGTGATCGGAGGAGGGAGCTGGGTTAATAGTCCAAGGGGACTAATTAGAATCAGGTGAGAGCTGGAAAAAGCAACCACGGCGATTTCAGTCAGAACCCACCCGAAAAGCTCTAATTAACAGGAGTGATGGATTTTGCTTTGAGACCACTGGAGAACACATGATGGTCAGTTTAAATTCCCTGACCTAGTAGCCAGATAACGTCAAGTTTCAATGCATTTTTTTTAAGTAGGGTAAAAAAATATCCCTTTGTGTGTATTTGTGTGTGTTGCATTAACCATAAAGCTATGTAAAAACGGAGAACCTTAAAAAGATACACTAAGCAGAGCGGTAGGTCAATCACAAAAAGGGAGTTATATTCAAGATATTCATTTCTTGAATAGCTAACACGCAGTGAGCATAACAAAGATGGTCTTAGGGCTGGAGGACTTGGGAAGACAGAGGTGGATGGGGACCTTGCTTATCCATTCTAACATCTGTGTCTCTCAATGCACAATCCAATTCAGGAATAATTTAGCTGAGGTGCCATCCTAAAACCACATAAGCTTTAAATTTATCACTTCAGCAAAGTTATTGTTCCTTCAAAAAAAGGTATACAAGGTATTTTAGCTGCAGGGTGCATAACTAGAGAAAGTGCTCCCTGCAGCGTGTCTCTGCCTTTCTACTAAATTAACTGCACAAGAACCGACCATGTTCCTGTATGACATTTAGTTTTTCTAATCTGTTTAATGCCATGGTTTGCACATGATGTATTCTGATGTGCTTTTATGTTTCAGATACTAAAAAAGCACATTAGAAGTGCAGTAGGGATTCTTTTACAGACAATATAACTTGTTACAAATTGCATTTTCAGAAAAATTATACCGAAAAATCCAATCTTATCTTATGATTTTTTCCTTCAAAATTACATTTCACCTCCTGCATGTCTTCTGTCTCTTGTGTCTAAGCATCTTCAGTTTGAGATCCTCTTGATTCATTCTCCTTTCCTCTGTGCCCTGTGGTAAATGAATTCAAATCTATTTTTAAGGTAAAAATCGACAGCACTTGGAGATGCAGTCAGCATTTATGCTAAGACTTGCACGGATGCTGGGGGAGAAGTTTTGAACATGTTTTTGATTCAAGTATAGATTTCAACTCTGTAATCTCATTTTGTTCCTGGTAGAAGTAGACTCTGTCCTTTAGCACTTTGCACTCAGCACGTGTTTATAAAATGAGAAATGAGTAATAAAGGAGTTCATGTTCATTCTTGGATGTTTTTGACATGCATATTTATGAAGTTATAATAAAGTAAAATTAAATCTCCCAGAAAAGCTTATTATCCAAGCTGTGTGCACCGAAGTGTATGCATGTTTGTGTGCTCTATATGTACATTTTATATTTTTCAACACACACGGGGCTTCCCAGGTGATTCAGTGGTAAAGAATCCGCCTGCCAGTGCAGGAGACGTGAGTTCAATCCTTGGGTCAGGAAGATCGCCTGGAGAAGGGAATGACTACCCACTCCAGTATTCTTGCATGGGAAATCCTATGGACAGAGGAGCCAGGTGGGTTACAGAACACGGGTAGCAAAAGAATCAGTCACAACTTAGCAACTGAGCACACATGCACACGTATACACACATGTAGAAATGTGGGGTACTTATCCCTATTTTTAATCACTGTTTCTGCCCTCCTCAGGAATACATATCGAAGAGTCTCATATTTTAAGGGAGGCATCTGTTTGGGGATTTTAATAATAGTCCCTTCCATTTCGGTTCTGTGGAAATTTTTTTCGTGTTGTTTACTTATATTTTTCTTACTTCATCTTCCCTCCCCAAACATTGTTCTTGTTCTCTCCTGCTTACAAGAAATAGGGGGAATGGTTAGCATCACTTTTGATAATTTGGAGAATACACAAGTAATACACATTAACGACCTCAGTAAGGGACTAGTGACAGGTTAAAATTTTACAAGGCACATTATTACAGGTCTTTTTCTTTTTATTAAATAAAAACCTGCATATTATCAAAGTGGAGATACCTTGAATAATTAGAGATATTTATGGGCCATTTTACTTATCATGACCCTGCCTTCAGCTGGAATAATACTAAGCTACTATTGAATTAGACTCTCTCCATCTAAATTGTAGGATACTCTCAGGCTATGTTCCTATGTCTAGAGCTCAGGCTCTTTCAGCTGCTTTATAAAACAAGTCAGTTCATTTATTAAAATGATGAATTAAACAAGTCACTGTAAGTGGCCATGCTCAATGACACTGGTGACTTGGAATAGAGCATCTGTCATGCTGTTTTTGAGGAGGTGGGGGGCAGAAACGGACCAGTTTGGATTCAGTGGATCAGGAGCTCAATTTTTTAAGATTAAGAGAAATCAAGGTCACCCTCCATTTCTGCTGGTGTTTTAAAGGTTTTTATTCATGTAGTTGAATTGGAGAATATGCATTTAAAAATATAAGTAGCAGTAACATAAATTAAATACAACAGCAAAAGGTACAAAATCAGATTTAAAGAAATTTTAAAAAATTTAAATGGTATTTAAAAAAATACCTAGAACAGATGAATGAGGAAAATACCACAAACCAAAATGTTTAGGATACAGTGAAGGGTGATAGTTTGGACAAAATTCATACCCTTCTGTATTTACATAAAAGAACAATAAAAATATTATGTTGAGAGGCAAAAAGAAAAAGGTCAATAGCTATCAGTCTTTATAGTATAATTATTAAGAACTCATCATTTCTTAGGAAAAAATCACAATTTTTCAACATTTTAAATCTGTAAAAATACTGGGAAGAAATGGTTTATATATTGACAAGGTTCTCTTTCTGATTCAGCTTCCTGTGAGCTTTTTTTCCATCTAGGCTTGGACTTTTGGATTTTTGTGTTTGTCTCTGCATTGTCCAATTTTAGCAAGAATCCTTCTAGATCAATTTAATCAGAGTTTCTCATCCTCAATATCTGATCATCCTCTGTATCTGGTTGGATTTCTCATCCTCCTAAATCCCTCAGGTGATTTCTGATCACCCTGACCTGCTTTCAGCAAGAATTCTGTTAGGTTGGTTTATCCAGAATTTCCCTTTACCCTTTATGTTTCCTCTTAGTAATTTTCCATCTGCTGATCTCCACACTTGCATTTTGGCAATAAATTACCAATTCCTCATACAGTATTTGAACTATGTACCCCATTTCAGTGGTCCCTACAACTACGTCTTGTGATGGCCCCCCTTAAGTGAAGTCTTCTTATAATCTTCAACAAATATTGTGAATAAGTTTTTCATTAACAATCTGCAGATGCCAAATCACCATCAGTATTCTTGCCACAGCACCTGGGGACAAGAGAGCAGACATGCTACATTCAGGTAAAAAGCAATGGTTTTTGAATTTAGAAAGTGCCTAGGTTTTCCAGGTCAAGTTTCTTTCCAAGAGATTGGAGCAATTTGGAAATCAGCTAGAGGAAGGCATAATTAGAGACCATTTTTGAAACAGAAAGGATATACCAGTAAATGGAAATAGCACAAATGTTTTGTGAAAGTATATGTGGGGATGAGTCACCTACTATGCAGGGCTTCCGGTGGCTTGGCTCAGTGGTAAAGAATCTGCCTGCCAATGCAGGAGACGCAGGTTCAGTCCCTGGCTTGGGAAGATCCCCTGGAGGAGGAAATGGCAACCCACTCCAGTACTCTTGCCTGAAAATTCCCATGCACAGAGGAGCCGGGTGGGTCCGTGGGGTCAAGAAGAGTCGGACATGAACGAGCACTCACGCAAGCACACACACTTCCTGTGCTTAGTCTTAAAAGTGGTTGATGTGAGTATCAACTTATCAGGTTTCTTCAAAAAGAAGAAATACTAGAGCTAATTGTCTGGGAGTTCCATGATGCTTGGAATGGTGTTTGTCTGGCTTATACTCATCATCAAGAATTATATCAGTGCTAGTTTCATCAGACAGAAATTTTGCAATAACTTAGAGATATATACTAGAATTTTAAATCTTCCAAAGAGCAAAGAAAAAACTTAAACCTTATGATAAAAATGGACTTTTTGTTTGTGCATGCATTTGTTGGGAGGTGATGCAAACCAAAGCTGAGCTTCTAGAAAGTGAAAATTGTCTGCTCAGGGTTTAGAGGTGATGTGCATACTTATAACCATCACCATCACCAGAAAAAGGGTTCTGTAGGTCACAAATTAATTTGAAATGTGATATTCAGTTAACCACGTGGCAAGAATGCATCCATTTTATCATCAGTGCCCATCATTGCCAAATATTTTCATTAAGCTAAGATTCAAATAAATAATAGGGACACAACTTTTAGTTCAAGGTCAGCATATAAATCTAGGGGATGTAAATGCCAGAGGCATTGAATCACCTGT
The DNA here is from genome assembly GCA_006410635.1 of Cephalophus harveyi. Classification (NCBI taxonomy): domain Eukaryota; kingdom Metazoa; phylum Chordata; class Mammalia; order Artiodactyla; family Bovidae; genus Cephalophus; species Cephalophus harveyi. Next base: position 174,420 of record SJYT01074598.1, on the reverse strand, counting down.
GATTATTTACTTTGCCAGATACTAAAGTTTAGAATAATAATATTCTTCCCCTGTACTATAAGTACACATCTTGCAATGCTAATTTTTCTTTGTGGTATTTTTTTGAAATGCAAGAAAGTATATAGTTTGGTGATCAAAGTTCCCTAGTTCCCAGGTGTTGGGGTCAGTGAGGAGGATCCCCTGCTTGGATAAATGATTTCCCCAAGTTGAAAACATTTTAAAAGAAAATGCCTCATTTGCAACTTGTCATTTGGGGACAAAGCAGTAATCACATGAGAGGTTTCTTTGAAAGAGAATGCAAATGCAGTAGAAAATTCCTTAGGTAAGGCTTTGAAATTTTTAAGTTATTTGGAAACTGACAAATTAAGCTTTGTGTTAGCCTAAACATCTTAACTACCACCCTTCCATGAATGACTAAGCATAGGTTTTCAGAGCATTGGTTTCAGAGAGAAATAATTATTTCCTAACAAGACAAAAATAGTGATTCAGAATAATCAATATTAGTGAAGGAAAAAATTACCTCCTGGATCAGTATGTTTCTCTGACTTACTAGCTTTGCCACTTGGGAAAGCCAATTCTTCTGAAATGTTACTTACTTATAAGTAATATTGATCATGCATATTTCATAATATTATTATGAATATTAAATGAGGTAATGACCTCATTTGAGAAGGTCTGTCATCTGAGAGGTCCTAATTGCATAGGCTCCAGGTGACACCACCTGGACTTGATTCTTGTGTTTCTCCAAAGACCAAATTAAATATCCTCTACATCAAGGGTGCCCACCTCCAAGATCTAATGCGTGATGACCTGAGGTGGAGCTGATGTAATAACAATAAAAATAAAGTGCACAATAAATGTAATGCACTTGAATCATCCTGAAACTGAAGAAGCAATTCATAGGGCCTGGACCACATCTTAGGCCTGTTCATGCTGATCTTGCTCGGCCACCTCTCCAACGGACTCTGGACTCTGTGCTTAGTGCCTATGGAAACTACAATAGAAGGATAAGAGCACCTCTGGACAGGGGAATCTTGAAGATCACATCCAGGTTACTCATCGCCTAAGAGAAAACATAATCACCTCCACCTCCGCCTCCGGACAGGTCATAAATTCTTTCTGTATCTATCGGAGTGTAACCGCAGGCTTATTGATTATTAACTGTTTGAACACCTAACACTTGATAACACTTGAATAATGGGGTTGTTGTGATTGTATTTGCCTGTCCTTTGTTTTATGTAAGTCTCAAGGAAATTGGGGTGGTGGATTCGGATAGGTACACATGGGGTATAAAAGATTTTCACAAATACTGGTCAGGATCCTTGGCTAAGAGGAGACTCTGCCTTGGGCCCGCCAGTGTAATAAATGACACTCCACTATCTGCATTGCCCTTCTGAGGGAGTTTGTTTCCCAGAACGCGTGGCTATAACAAAACCATCACCACTCCTCTCTACTCCCCACCTCCTAGTCCATGGGAAAATAGTCTTCCATGAAACTGGTCACTGGTGCCAAAAAGGTTGGGGACCACTGCTCTACATCCTCTGTAAAATGGATATTACACAGGCCGCTTCCTCGTAAGGATGCTATGAAGGTAACATTAGAAAATATAGATATAAACAGAACCTGATAAGTATCAATAAAGTTTCACTCATTTCACCATTCCATGCATTGTTTGTTCCCAACAACTTTCCATTATCATCTTCTTTGCACACATGTAATGCTTCTGTGCTAGGTGTGATCAGTCATGTCTGACTTTGTGTGGCCCCATGGACTATATCCTCTGCCCATGGAATTTTCCAGGCAAGAATACTGGAGTGGGTTGCCATTTCTTCCTCCAGGGGATCTTCCTGACCCAGGGTTTGAACCCACATCTCTTGCATCTCCAGCATTGGCAGAGAGATTCTTTACCACTAGCTTCACCTGGGAACACTAAATAAATAGTATATTCAATGTCAAAAATATGGTTTTGCTACTTTACTTCCAGACTTGCCAGCGGCATTTAATTTATAATTTTAAGCAGTGTATTTGTCACATATTTTCTCATTTAAGTAGAGGTGGTTTTTGCCTCTGGCTTCCCAACAGGCATTTTCTTAGCCACTGTGCAGATTTCTTTTGAAATGGCTGGTGTTAAAAACAATGATAACCAGAGAAGACAGCTCAAAGCTTGGTTTAGCCAGTGAAGCCTTCTGCCTACCTTGTCTACAAGACAGAAAGCTTTTTAAGTGCACCACTAAAAAGTTTGTTGATCACTTGATGGAAAATGATCATTTACATCTGAGCAGAGTCAAGAGAATAAGGAAACATCTACCAAATTATTTAATTTTTTTCTCCCGACTCCTTTAATCATATGAGCTCTTGGAGACTGTAAAGCACTTGGGAGACAACTGGAGTTTTACATTTTTATTTATCACAGTGACTGACAAATCATAGAATATTTTTCTTAAATATATCATTTAATGGGTTGGAAATAATCAGTGCTGCATCTTTTTTAAAATGTACTCTGTGTATTAGTCTCCTTAATACCAAGTCTATGTGATACCAAAGGCAACTAACTCTTTCTATCAATACATTATTCTGACTTTCTGATTGGAATAAATTTAAGACAGTGATCTTGCTTACCATCCTGAATCTGACCCTTTGGGCTATTGTGACCTCACTCTGATTCAGTTTCACTTTCAGTAAGATAGGGAAAATAATGGTACTGACCAAAGAAAATTTTGTTGAGAATTGAGGTATCGCACCACGAGAGGAAGATAGCAGGAACTCATTTACCTTCATTAATAAAGGACACTGAGCCATGCTGAATTTCAGGTATATTGTGCAAATAATTTGGGCAGAGTATTTGAAACTTTAAACCAGAATTGCTGTTATTTACATATAAGTTTACTATATCATCTTTCTGGTCTCATTCCTAGAGTTACTGTCAAGATATATATATTAGAAAATAAGAAAGAACAAACGGAGGAAGGAAAGAAGGGAGGGAGAGAGGGAAGGAGGCAATGAGAATGGAAGAAAGAATAATAAAATTGCAAAGATATTCATGTAACCAACCCTGAAAATTTTCAGACTCCATGTGGCTTGAGCTGTTAACAAATTCATATTCCAAGGGCTCAAATATGGGACTTCTCAGGTCCTGTTGATGGAGTTGATTGAACAATTGATGGAAAATTAATATCAACATTAATTGGAGGGTCCTTTTCCCTTCAAAAGAAGCACTCAAGGTTTATGCATGTAGTCCTCAGAAAGATCTCTAGACATGTTCACTAACCAGTTCCCATTCTCCAGAAATTTCATACATGTACAGGAACTGGTTTGAAAACTGTTCCCATCCCTTTTACTACATTTCTCTCATTACTACAAGGCACTTGCTGTAAATGTTCTTGTTCTTATCCCACCTCCCTGGAGAGCCACACCTTGACTGTAATCAGCAGGTGGGAGGAGACGATGTTTGGACTCACTTGGAGGGAAGTGTGCAGAGTCCACTGTAAAACAAATTCTTTTACTCTTTCTTTTTTTTTTTTTTTTTGCTCACATGGATATCATTTATCAAAGAAATAGTCCAATTCACTTCATCGTTCTTACTTCCAAGAGGAGCAGGAGTAGGGATATAACCATAATCTTTGTACAAACCAAGCCTTCAGGTCAAGGTAAGTGATGGGATCTTGTTGAGATATTCCCATCTTCCTCCACAAACTAATCAGTTTTATACTCAGGCCAAATTGATTGTCCTCTCTTCTTAACTTTCATTAATCTCCTTTTCTGTATTTATTCATTCATTCATCACCATTCATGTTCCTCTCTGTGCTCTGCTCTGTTTTTTTTCCTCTCAGCTTAGACTGTTTCCTCTTGACAGCCCAAAGAAAATCCATATTTTCTTGGAAGAGCTTTTATTAAAACCACAGTATAAACTCTTTCTTTGATCACCAGCATGGAAGAGACTCGGATGAGAAAGAGGGGAAGGGAAAGAAGAAAGAGAGGGAGACAGGGATGAAGAACTGGTGGAAGGAAAAAAACAAGAAATTATTTGTTAGATATTCTGGAAGTAGATTCTTTGATTTGAAACGAAGAGCAAGTCCATACAATCAGTATTTAAATCTCAGTACTGCCATTTATTTACCGTGTGACCTTGAATAAGGTTAGTATTACCTTGGACATCTGTTTCTGTATCTCTAGAAATAAAAAAAATATATATCAGAATAAGAATATGCTTAATATAAATCTCTTACCATAATAGTGGCTGTAGGTTTGGTGATCAATAGATGGTAGTTATTTTTATCATTACTATTAATAATAAACAAGGATGAAAATACCTTTTACAGTACTTGAATTCTATCTGTATGTTATGTTCTACCTTTTACATTCAGCACAGAAATACTCCTTACCTCATGTGGAAACTAAAAAAAGAAAAAAAGACAAAGGAAAGAAACAAGGCTAAATCACATAATAAGAAAATCAGAGGAACATTAGTACTTACACACATGCACTTTGAATATATTCAGTAAATATTCTAGCTTCTCTGCTTCTGTTTTACTTCTGGGAATAAAGTGTTGTGCACTTAAGTCTCTAAAGTACACATAAAGCAACCAATGAGCAATAAAATGAATAAAGCAATAATGATTCAATGATAGTTATTATTTTTTACAATAATATTAGTGTCATATAAACATCAGAGCCCTGCAGAAGAAAGTGATGATCATTTCTACCATATACTTTTAAATTTCCATACCTACACTTAGAATTTAAGGGAATGGGAGGGGCTCTGTTTGAGTATTTGTGTGTGTGTGTATGTGGGTACAGACACAAACATTAAGGCACGTATACAGATTCTTTCAATAATGTTTTTCAGTTCAGTTCAGTTCAGTCATTTTTGCAATCCCATGACTGCAGCATCCCAGGCTTCTCTGTCTGTCACCAACTACTGTAGCTTGTGCAAACTCATGTCCATTGAGTTGGTGATGCCATCCAACCATCTTATCCTCTGTTGTCCACTTCTTCTCCAGCCTTCAATCTTTCCCAGCATCCAGGTCTTTTCCACTGAGTCTGTTCTTCCCATCAGATGGCCTGGAACTTCAGATTCAGCATCAATCCTTCCAATGTATTGGAGCTTCAGCTTCGGCATCACTCCTTCCAGTGAATATTCAGGACTGATTTCCTTTCAGTTCAGTTCAGTTCAGTCGCTCAGTCGTGTCCGACTCTTTGTGACCCCATGAATCGCAGCCTGCCAGGCCTCCCTGTCCATCACCAACTCCCGGAGTTCACTCAGACTCACATCCATCAAATCAGTGATGGCATCCAGCCATCTCATCCTCTGTCGTCCCCTTCTCCTCCTGCCCCCAATCCCTCCCAGCATCAGAATCTTTTCCAATGAGTCAACTCTTCGCATGAGGTGGCCGAAGTACTGGAGTTTCAGCTTTAGCATCATTCCTTCCAAAGAAATCCCAGGGCTGATCTCCTTCAGAATGGACTGGTTGGATCTCCTTGCAGTCCAAGGGACTCTGAGGAGTCTTCTCCAACACCACAGTTCAAAAGCATCAATTCTTTGGCACTCAGCTTTCTTTGTGGTCCAATTCTCATATCCATACATGACTACTAGAAAAACCATAACCTTGACTAGACAGACCTTTGTCAGAAAAGTAATGTCCCTGCTTTTTAATATGCTGTCTAGGTTGGTCATAGCTTTTCTCCCAGTGAGCAAGCATCTTTTAATTTCATGGCTGCAGTCACAATCTGCAGTGATTTGGGAACCCAAGAAAATAAAGTCTGTCACTGTTTCCATTGTTTTCCCATCTATTTACCATGAAATGATGGGACTAGATGCCATGATCTTCATTTTTTGAATATTCAATTTTAAGCTAGTTTTTTCACTCTCCTCTTTAACCCTCATCAAGAGGTTCCTTAGATCCTGTTTGCTTTCTGCTATAAGGGTGGTGTCATCTGCATATCTGAGGTTATTGATATTTCTCCCAGCAATCTTGATTCCAGCTTGTGCTTAATCCAGCCCAGCATTTTGCATAATATACTCTGCATATAAGTTAAAAAAGCAGGGTGACAGTATACAGCCTTGACGTACTCCTTTCTTAGTTTGGAACCAGTCCATTGTTCTGTGTCCAGTTCTAACTGTTGCTTCTTGACCTGCATACAGGTTTCTTAGGAGGCAGGTTAGGTAGTCTGGTATTCCCATCTCTTGAAAAATTTTCCACAGTTTGTTGTGCTCCACACAATCAAAGGCTTTAGCATAGTCAATGAAGCAGAAGTAGATGTTTTTCTGGTTATCTCTTGCTTTTATGATGATCCAGTGGATGTTGGCAATTTGATCTCTGGTTTCTCTGCCTTTTCTAAATCCAGTTTGAACATCTGGAAGTTCTCGGTTCACATACTGTTGAAGCCCCAGTTGAAGAATTTTGAACATTACTTTGCTAGCCTGTGAGATGAGTGCAATTGTGTGGTAGTTTGAGCATTCTTTGACATTGCCTTTCTTTGGGATTGGAATGAAAACTGACCTTTTCCAGTCCTGTGGCCACTGCTTAGTTTTATAATTTTGCTGGCATATTAAGTGCAGTACTTTAACAACATCATCTTTTAGGATCTGAAATAGCTTAGCTGGATATCCATCACCTCCACTAGCTTTGTTCCTAGTGATGCTTCCTAAGGCCCACTTGACTTCGCATTCCAGGATGTCTGGCTCTAGGTGAGTGATTGCACCATCATGGTTATCTGGGTCATTAAGATCTTTTTTTGCTTTTAGGGTAATAGATAAACTAAAAAACAGACTAAGTCATAATTCTTGCCTTATAGAACTCACAGTAAAGAAACATTAAACACTTGAAAGTGTTTGAAGTACATGCTTATCAAACATAAATTATTAAATAACCAGAAACTAGTAAACATTTTCAGGCCGTCATTTGTGATGAAAGTGAAAGTGAAAATCACTCAGTCGTGTCCAACTCTTTGCAACCCCATGGACAGACAGTCCATGGAATTCTCCAGGCCAGAATACTGGACTGTGTAGCCTTTCCCTTCTTCAGGGGATCTTCCCAACCCAGGGACTGAACCCAGGTCTCTGCATTGCAGGCAGATTCTTTACCAGCTGAGCCACAAGGGAAGCCCAAGAATACTGGAATGGGTAGCCTATCCCTTCTCCAGGTGATAGTCCAACCCAGGAACTGAACCGGGTCTTCTGCATGCAGGCATATTCTTTACCAACTCAGTTATCAGAGAAGTCCTATTTGTGATGAAGATGTAGATAATTGTAGTTAACAACAATAATGATGATACATAGTATTCATTGACTAGTTACTATGCATCTAGTTTTTTTTTTTCTTTCTACTGAACTATGTTTTATATGAGAAAATGCATATACAGTAAATAATCAAAGTGATGAAATTTTTTCAATTTGGCATATCCTTGTAACCAGGATGCAGACCAAGAACCAGATTATTCTCACACCCCATAAATTCCACTTTCTTGGTTAATACAAATTGCGTTACTATAAACAATTTAGTGTATGTCTTATGGTGACTGTATTATATACATGTATGTGTATGACTGCCTCATTTCATTAAGATATTCTTCTGTATTTTCCTTTAGAAGCTTTACTGTTTTACTTTTCATGTTCAGATCTTCAATCCCAGGGACTGATTTTGTATATAATAAAAGGTGAAGGTAAGATATGTTTTTCTTATATGGAAATCCAATTGATTGAGCACCATTTATCAAAAATATCGAATAAGCTATATTCAGAAATTTGAAAACTTTTAAAGAAATTCCAGAAAACCAATATATACACATACACACATATATATAAATCTTTAGTTATGGATGATTGATTATCAGAGAAATTCAACTCAAGGTAGCTTAATCATTTTAGATTCACTGACTCACATCACTGGAAGAGGTAGAAGTTTGAAAACAAAAAATGAGACTTGGAATGCATTTGTAGTCACAGTTTCTCATTTCTCAGTCATTCACTTTCCTCCTCTTTCTTTCCCTTCCATCTAGAAGTTGGGCTTTGCCGGGGTCTAGCCCTGGTGGATCCAGGGTAATTCGAAGCGGGGACGGAGTCAGCTTCCTAGAAATTAATTGCTTAATTAAAGATATAGAGGGAGATTAGAAAGAAATAGTGTAGTAGGAAAATTAGTGGAGAGAAAGAGGCTGAATAACTTGGTTTATGTGGAATACCAATAAAGCTTCAAGACAAGAAGCTTGCACCACCTACGTAGGCCACCGGCGCCCACTTGAATATCAGAGGGTGCCCCTCCTTGGGCTCCCTCTCACGTGGATCTTAAAAAGCCAGGGCAAAATTAGCAGGCTCGGTGAGCACCCACGCTCCAGATGGGAATTCAGCCAGAAAAATGGAGAATAAGAAAGAACACCACGGGGGAATCAGTCTTTCCAGAAACTGATCCGATTTCTTTATTTTCATGTTTGCTTATATACCTTTTGTTACACATAGAGACAAATGGAAATTTTAAAGTCATGCGGGGGTCAGCAGTCCTCACCTTTTCTAAATCAGGTGCTTCATATAAATGTATACAAAAAAGGTCTTAGGGGTTTTACATCATCTTCTGGCCATGAGGCCTGCTGACATTTTATGATCCTTTCTTTTCTGATAATGGTCAGTCAAGCAGAAACTTATTTTCCAGGGGTGATTTTTCTTAAACCAGGCACTACCCTCCGAAGGTACCAGATAAAGTTGCATTCCTATAGGATGAGGGTGTAGTGGGTTATAATTAAGAAAGGAATTTACTTAGCCTAAAGTTAACATGATTAATCTTAAAGGGCAATACTTATTTCTCCTATATGCTAGTTATATATTCATTAACATGTATAAGGGCAGGGAATTTAGCAGCAAATATTGGCTCAACAAATGAAAAACCCTTCACCAATATAATTTTGAATCAACCCACTATACTATACTAATAATTTTCTAACTTCTCAAAAGAATCTGTATTTAGAAAGTTTACAGCATCTCATGCCTGTCACGGTTGGGAGGCTGTAAACAATCACGTGGCTGGATGAACCTGTACAGGCAGGCTAGATAACCTTCAGAGGAGTTCGTAAGTTGCAACACTCTTTGTCATGCCCAGGAGTTTTTATTAACTGGAGCTGTAGGTTAACTCCTTTTCTGAGAGAGGTGATGGGGGAGAGCCCCCCATAAAGTCAGAGGTGTAGGTGAGAGCATAAAGCAGTAAAGTGGGCAGACTCTGGTTTTGGGGGTAGATGCTCGGGAACAGGGGGTTTCCTGAGGCTCGATTCTACCTTTGCGTATGCCGATGCCTCCTTCTTCATGACCTTTGCCATGGGCAGAGTTCTTCACGCTGGCTCCCGGCAGGGCTTATTTTTCCTTATTTTGAAAATGGGTATCATGTCCAGAACTTATGTATCAGAAGTCCTATTATATATTTTAATCACTCACTTTGTATTTTTGTATGCATCCTTCATTCTAGAATACTGTAGATGGGAATCCTGTTACAGAAGAAATTGGAATAAAGTAATTCAGTTAGGTTCTGTACCCAGAGCTCCATGTTTGGTCATGGGAATTCTTTTCTGTAATCAATATTGTTATGAAAAAATATACGAATAAGCTGAATCCATTTAAGTTGCACAAACGTTGAGTTTTGGCAGATATAATAAGCCTAATGAAAAGGTCAGTTTTCATTCCAATCCCAAAGAAAGGCGATGCCAAAAAATGTTCAAACTACTACACAGTTGTGCTCATTTCACATGCAAACAGGGTTATGCTCTGAATCCTTCAAGTTAGGCTTCAGCAGTATGTGAACGTGAACTTCCAGGTATAAAACCAGTGTTTAGAAAAGGCAGAGGAACCAGAGAGCAAATCGCCAACATTCATTGGTTCATAGAAAATAGAAGGGAGCTCCAGAAAAACATCTACTTCTGCTTCATTGACTATGTTAAAGCCTTTGACTGTGGATCACAAAAGACTGGAAAATTCTTCAAGAGACGGAAATACCAGGCAGCCTTACTTGTCTCATGAGAAATCTGTATGCAGCTCAAGAAGCAGCAGTTAGAATCAGACATGGAACAATGGACTGGTTCAAAATTGGGAAGGGAGTATGACAAGGCTATATATTATCACCCTGCTTATTTAACTTACATATGCAGAGTACATAATATGAAATGCTGGACTAGATGAATCACAAGCTGGAATCAAGATTGCTGGGAGAAATATCAACAACCTCAGATATGCAGATGACGCCACTCAAATATCACTTTCTAAAGTGATACCACTTTAGTGATATTTGATACCACTTTAGAAAGTAAAGAGGAACTAAAGAACCTCTTCATGAGGGTTAAAGAGGTGAGTGAAAAGCTGACTTAAAACTCAACATTCAGTGTGTATACCTTTGACTGTACCGTGTTGATGTATGACATAAGTCAATACAATATTTTAAGTATCCTTCAATTAAAAATAATTTAAAAATCCCTCAGCATTCAAAAACTAAAATCACGGCATCTTGTCCCATCACTTCATGGCAAATAGAAGGGGGGAAAATGGAAACAGTGACAGATTTTATTTTCTTGGTCTCGCAGATCACTGCACATGGTTACTACAGCCATGAAATTAAAAGATTCTTATTCTTAGGAAGGAAAGCTATGATAAACCTAGACAGCATATTGTAAAGCAGAGACATCACTTTGCCAACAAAGGTCCATATACTCAAAGCTATGGTTTTTTTCAGTAGTCCTATTACTGATGTGAGAGTTCAGTTACAAAGAAGGCTGAGTGCCAAAGAATTGATGCTTTCAAATTGGGGTACTGGAGAATGGAGAAGACTCTTGAGAGTCCCTTGGACAGCAAGGCAATCAAATCAGTTAATCCTAAAGGAAATCAACCCTGAATATTCATTGACTGATGCTGAAACTGAAGCTCTGATATTTTGACCACCTGATGTGACGAGCTGACTCATTGTAAAAGACCCTGATGCTGGAAAAGACTGAAAGCCAAAGGAGAAGAGGGAGATAGAGGATGAGATGGTTAGACAGCATCGCCAGCTCATTGGACATGAGTTTGAGCAAACCACAGGAGATAAGGAAGGACAGGGAAGCTTGGTGTGCTTTCAGTTCATGGGATTGCAAAGAGTCAGACACAATGTAGAAACTGAACAACAGCAACAACAATAAGGCTATGGAATCACCACCATGATTATGATAGAGAGTATTTGCATCACTCCTAAAAGTTTCTTTGTACACTTTGTGGTCTATCCATCACTCTAAAATTTCACTTATTATATGTGACTTTATATTTGCACAGGATGTGCATTCTTTTGTATATAATTTGTCACTCTGAATAATGTTTCTAAAAATGAAGTGAAAGTGTTAGTCGATCAGTCTTGTCTGGCTCTTCATGACCCCGTAATCTGTAGCACACTAGGTTCCTCTGTCCAGGGGTTTCTCCAGGCAAGAATACTGGGGTGGGTAGCCACTCCCTTCTCCAGGGGATCTTTCTAACTCAGGAATCAAGCCCAGGTCTCCTGCATTGCAGGTGGATTCTTTACTGCCTGAGCCACCAGGGAAATGCATAGTGTTTCTAAGATGCACCCAAGTTGTTAGTCCTTTCCTCCCTCCATCCTTTTTTTCCTTTCTTCCTTCCTTATTTCATTCTTTCTTTGTTTTTCCTGAAATAACAGACCACATATTGTCTGTCCATTAATTGAAGGACATTTGTGGTGTTCAGAGTTTTTGGTCATTAAAGCTGCTGTGATCATCTTACACAAGACTTCATAGGGATGTAACATTTTCATTTCTCTTTGGTAAGTATGAGTTATATTGTGAATAACTTTTTAAAGGAAATTCCAAACAATTTTTTAAAAGTGATTTTTATTGTTCTGTATTTCTACATTAACAAGAAGTCTTTTCAATATTTTTGTTAACAGTTGGTATTGTCAGTCCTTTTAATTTCAGCCCTTCCAATAGATATGGTATCATACCACTGTAGTTTTAATTTTTATTTTCCTGATGTGTAATGTTGTGGAACATCTTGTTTTGCCTTTACTGTCCAATCATTTATCTTCATTTGTGGACTGCCTGTATGGAAGCAAACTGTCTTATCCTCTACCTTTCTAAATCCTTGCCTGGAATCCCTGTAACATGAAGCAGTTTAACAAAAGTAAGGAAAAGCATGCATGTTTATTTAATACCAGTTTTTCTTGATAGAAGAACCTACAAAAAGAAGTGAAAAGTGCAAAGAAGCAGTTAAATTGACCGTTTTAATGCTAAGTTTAATTAAAAGTGGAGAACTGTGGGAAAATGTGAAAAGATGAAAAAGATATGAGCTAAGTGCCACGAAGTGGGGGAAACAGCTTTCAGATTGTTCTGTGTGTCTTGGAACAATGTGTCAACTCTTTGCAACCCTAAGGACTGTAGGCCACCAGGCTGCTCTGTCCATGGGATTCTCTAGACAAGAATCCTGGAGTGGGTTGCCCTGCCCTCCTCCAGGGGATCTTCCTGACCCAGGGATGGAACTCGTGTCTCCTCTGTCTCTTGCATTGCGGGAGGATTCTTTCCCATTGAGCCACCAGGAAAGCCCATATATTATGATATGGATCCTTAATGGATCATTTTCAAAAAAAAAAAAAAGTGAAGTCTCTCCGTCACATCCGACTCTTTGCAACCCCATGGACTAGAGCCTATCAGGCTCCTTCATCCATGGAATTTTCCAGGCAAGATTACTGGAGTGGATTGCCATTTCCTTGATCATTTTCCAAATAGCCTATCAATTAAGTTAAACAGTTGTAACTTAGAAGACAAAAATTTTTCAATTCTATTCAAAATTATTTAATTAGCATTTCCATGTGTTATGTCGGAAGAGGCAATGGCAACCCACTCCAGTACTCTCGCCTGGAAAATCCCATGGGTGGAGGAGCCTGGTAGGCTGCAGGCCATGGGGTCGCTGAAGAGTTGGACACAACTGAGCGACTTCACTTTCACTTTTTACTCTCATGCATTGGAGAAGGAAATGGCAACCCACTCCAGTGTTCTTGCCTGGAGAATCCCAGGGATGGGGGAGCCTGGTGGGCTGCCGTCTATGGGGTCTCACAGAGCCGGACGTGTGTTATGTAGACCATCGTAATTTCTGGGATTATAAGGCAGAGAAAATAGGTACAGTCATTGTTTTTGTAGAATTTTCTATTTAGTAGATGAAACATTGAAAAAATTAAGCCATAAAAATACAAATAGAACAATAAGAATTTTGTGTATAGCATAGGGAATTTTATTCAATATCTTAAAATAATGTATAAAGTAAAATAATCTGAAAAAGATATAACTAAATCACTTTGCTGTATACTAACACAATATTGTAATTCAACTATTCTTCAATAAAAAAAATTACAAATGGAATGGAAAAGTATATTGCATTCCCTGAAAAGATATCCTCAGATTAATAAGAGTGGGTAATCTTGCTTAGAAAGAGGAGTAAAGAAAAATGTATTTTGCTCTCCGTCTTGTTAAGTCTACCAAGCAATTTAATGATGGCTTCTCACTCTCTTTCTTTCTCTTCATTTCCTATTTGGAGTTCATATCTGTCAACCTTTGCGATAAACACATGACTGCACACACAGTGTTTACTGATACAAGGAATGTTCTGATTCATAGATTTCTCCTTTCTGTCATCCTCTTCAAGAAGAGATGTTGACTGATGTGGAGCATCTGGGGTCACTTGGGAGCCTGAGAAGCTTAGAAAACTCTACGTGCTTGGTAAAAGCAGGTCCACTCGGTTCATAAAAAGATTGAATAATATTGATGTAAAGCATTTAATACACAAGGGACATGAAAATTATACAAAATATGGGTGCTTGTAGTTTCTGTCTTCATAGGATCCTCAGGCTATAAATCCTATGCACTTTTATAGCTGACACTAACATGGTGCATGTATTTATTAAGAGATCATCATCAACAACATCAGTGTCAATCTGTCTGATAGTAACACAATTTCCTTCTACAAATATTGTTCAACAAATATTTCACGGTAGATGATTGGTAACTTTTTTAAATTACAGAATTCATCAGGAGAACTGACAAAATTTGTCAAAGAGAGTGGGGTCTTGAGAGAAGATTTGCTTCTGTGGCAGGTAAGAATCCCGTTTCACAAACATAATTTTCTTTTCTTTTCTCTATGAATTAAACCAAGTTTGCTTGCATTGTAAATCTTCAGTATTAACACTGTGGTGTCTGAAACTTAATCTCAGACTATTTTGGACTTTTTGTGTTGATTGGAAGCCAGATGTCTGTGTCTCCTTTCTAGAAGGCTGGACATTAATTTAGGTTTGGGAGGGAAGATAGCTCTTATTCTCCAGTTTGTGCACATAGATTCTCATTCAGATATGCCAGAATCTTTGTTACCTTTCGGTTTGGATGCTTTCCTCACTATCTAAGTCTACCACGTGGAGGCACTAGAATACCACATAGATCTTGTGTCCACCTGGGACAGGAGCATTTCCACCTGGGTAGCTTTGTTCAGTTGGGTGCCTTGGCCAAGCATGCTTTCCTGCCCTGATGTTTCATTTTCATCTCGAGACTCCACTGGGGGAAACAGTAAGGGGAATTTTGGGTGTGTGTGTCTCTGTGAAGAAAGTATTGATGACTCTCCTCTAAGCTGCTTCTCCATACAGCCTTAGCAGAGAAACACTGTTCTCCACAACATTTCAGGCAAGCAGAGTGGAGGCTGGATACAGGAGACTTGCTCTTTATCCATTTGTTTTTTCCTTTGGTGTATTTTCTTCCAATCATTTTGTCTATGCCTGAATATTCATAGTTTTCATGAGAGCTGTGGCTTTGGAAAACAAAATCTAGAAACATATTTTTTCCTCTCTTTCCTATCTTATTTGTTTATTTTCTTTAAGATTTTAACTTAAGACCGTGAGTAGAGATAACAAAGTGCCTGAAAGAGGATAGAGAAACAGACCCAGGTTACTTTTGAATTATAACTGTCTTGTCATATTTGAAAGATATTCAAATCATGTATTGGACCAGAACCAGCCTGGAGGAACATTTAGCTAAGTTCTTAAAATAGTAAATGTTACTTTTTGGTTTCTTTCATTACACTTGAAGTATGTACATTTTGGGTTGCAGCCCTTTGGAAACAGTCAAGGAAGTAAACCAGTGTGCATGTGCTTACACATGGATGAAATATGATAATTCATACTCATTGAACTGGATGTGGTTTAATTGTGTAAACATACGAAATGCAAAATGAAAAATCTAGGATTCACTTCATCAATATTGCAGACCATCTTTCCTATTAAGTAAGGTGTGAGACCCTGGATAACAGATTCTTTATTTTTTATCTGAATATTCTGTACAACTAAAAATGATGGCTTGGTAAAAATGTACTTGGTAAAATTTCATCAATTCTACATTTAATGAAAACTTCCAAGGTCTTGCCAACACTTAACAAGTCTTTCAGTTCCATAAACGGAAATGAAGACTGGAGGCAATCAAAAGCACATATTAAATGTACATCACTTTCATTGTTGAAAAAGACATGTTTACTGTCAAAACTATCAGGCTGAATGAAGAGTATATTTACTGGCTCAGTTCTACAATATCCCCTCATATTGCCATTGATATTGTTTTAATACCACTGTTTAAGTTTCTAGTCGGGAGAGATGCTGTTATGTTAATTTAGTATGTAGCATGCCAAAATGCAATGTTTTATATGGGAGTGCTGTGAGAATATTTTTGATACATATTTTAGATATTGATAGCTTTTATTTTTGTCTGAAATAGCAATACCTCCTTTTATCCTTCCTGTGCCTGAGACCAGTAAACCAGAGGAAATTCCTCACTTACAGGATTTTGGTTATGGAATTAATAAGGGGAACTGATATAGAGAGATAATTAAAATGTTCTCTCCTTTGCACAATATAGAATTGCCTTTACCAGCTCTTCAAATCCTTCAGCAACCTCCCCTTCTACTTTTATCCTCTGAGAAACACACTGGTAATGAGATTAGTCAGAAACAATTGGGATTTGGCCACAGTTAATCATGTGTGGATTACTGTTTCAAAAGGATAAAATCCCAGATTCCTCTTTCATCCTTTCATGTACTTCCTTCTTGTTTCATCTGTTTGGTAAGCAATCATCTTAGGTCTTGTTCTGACAGAGTACACTGGCCAAATTTCCTTTTCTACAATTTAAATGACTGAATGTGTATCTGAGATCAGGCTGTTTCTAGGCTGAGCCAGTCTCTTCACCTCCTGCTCCTCCTCCTCCTGTTTCTCATTCTCCCTCACCTATATCTAAGCTATTACCCATATTACTCTCAGTTATTTAGACTGAGGGGAGGAAAAAGGTTCTAATTAGGCTTTGTTTCTAATCAGAGTTTTTACTCAGCCTTTCCCCCAGCCTAGGGCACAAGAGAAATGAGAAAAAAAATTGTTAAGAAAAAAAAGATAAATAAGAGGTTTCTACACTCTTTCTGAGTATTGGAGACCCCTTCTTACTTCTTTTTTATTTTTAATTAATTATTTTTAATTGGAGGCTAATTACTTTACAATATTGTGATGGTTTTTGCCATACATTGACGTGAATCAGCCATGGGTGTACATTGTCCCCCCATCCTGAACCCCCCACCCACCTCTCTGCCCATCCCATCTCTCAGGGTTGTCCCAGTGCACCAGCCCTGAGCACCCTGTCTCATGCATCAAACCTGGACTGGTAATCTATTTCACATATGGTAATATACATGTTTCAATGCTATTTTCTCTAATCACCCCACCCTTGCCTTCTTCTATAGAGTGCAAGACTCTTGGACTCTTCAGTTCAAGGTCTCTTCAGAATTTTTTAAAAAGTCTGTTCTTTATATCTGTGTCTCTTTTGCTGTCTTGCATATAGGGTGATTTCTCATCATTTACCATAATGATTTGCCATCTTTCTATATTCCATATATATGTGTTAATATGGTATTAACACTGTATTAATACTGTATTGGTGCTTTGCTTTTCTGATTTACTTTATTCTGTATAATAGGCTCCAGTTTCATCCACCTCATTAGAACTGATTCAAATGTGTTCTTTTTAATAGCTGAGTAGTATTCCATTGTGTATATGTACCACAACTTTATCCATTTGTCTGCTAATGGATATCTAGGTTGGTTCCATGTCCTAGCTATTATAAACAGTGCTGCAATTAACACTGGGGTATATGTCTCTTTCAGTTCTGGTTTCCTTGTTGTGTTTGCCCAACAGTGAAATTGCTGGGTCATATGGCAGTTGTATTTCCAGTTTTTAAAGGAATCTCCTCACTGTTCTCAATAGTGGCTGTACTAGTTTGCATTCCAACCAACAGTGTAAGAGGATTCCCTTTTCTCTACACTCTCTCCAGCATTTGTTGTTTGTGGACTTTTTGATAGTAGCCATTCTGACTGGTGTGTCTATTCAGCCTTTTTAATTGGGGTCTGAATTAGAATATTAACCTCTTAGATATCTATGGATAAAATGAAACTTTGATTGCCATTCTGCTCCTGTTTATGGCGTGTCTTTCTTTTTATAGGAAAGAGAACTGAATTTCATGACAGGATTTGCATGTTTTAATTCTTCCAATGATAACACCATGATAACAAAAATAACTCATAGGCCATAATGCTGTGAAGTCAATAAGGCTGTTTCAAAGTCAAACAGATCTACAGTCACACAGATCAACTCTTTTTTCCTGATACTGTATGTATGTATGCGCATATATATACACACGCAAACACTTGTGCTATGTTTAATAACCCACCAAGGGACAATCATGTTTAAGTTACAGGTGGTATGGAGGTAACTCGAGCAGCTAAAAGCTGACTTTATTGAGTTTATATTTTACTGTGAGATAAGTATGCATTTGAAAATTAATTCCTTGGTACTAATAAATTCTAGGAAGAAAATAAAGCTTTTGCTACCTACATTAATTTAAACAAGTTATTTAACTTTGAGCCTCAGTTTTCTCATTTGTTAAAAATAGCAATTGAAAATAACATTTGGGCTGCCTTTTTTAATAAGTTAATGTTGGGATAAAGTAGTTGATATCTGTAAAAAGTTATTTGATAACTACAATGTGATCTTCTGTTAGGACAGAGAAAAAGTACCATATCCTCTCTTTCAGTCATATGAGCATTGTAATTGTCCAGAAATGTCAGATTGCTTGTTTTTAACCATCTGTTTAATTTCTCTCAATATGGGCTCTCTTTTGTCTTCCCTTTGAATAGGTAGCTTGTGACTAGTCCCAACAAATGTTCACACAGATTTTTAATAATTTTAGCAATTCATTTGGAAAACCTTTGTGTTGCAAGTCCAGACCTTAGGACTCTGAGCTGGCAAGTCTGAAGCAACAGAAAGGAAGAACGAAAGATAGGCTTAGGATGGGCATGTTGATCAACTTGAGGCCCTGACCCAGGTGGTTGGACTGCATTTGAATAGGGGGCAGGCTCTTGGCTGATGCTTAGGGGGCTTTTGTGTTCAACAGGCTTTGTGATGTTTGGTCCTCTATCAAGAAAGATGTTTGGAAATCTTCAAGTTAGGGCTTTCCAGGTGGCTCAGATGGTACAGAGTCTGCTTGCAATGAGGGAGACCCAGATTTGATCCCAGGGTTGGGAAGATCCCCTGGAGAAGGGAATGGCTACCCACTACTGCATTCTTGCCTGGAAAATTGCATAGACTGAAGAGCCTGGCAAGCTACAGTCCATGGGTCACAGAGTCAGACACGACTGAGTTACTAACACACACAGACTAGTTAGTGATATCAAAGTGAAGAGGAATTAAAAAGTCTCTTGATGAAAGTGAAAGAGGAGAGTGAAAAAAGTTGGCTTGATGCTCAACATTCAGAAAACTAAGATCATGGCATCTGGTCCCATCACTTCATGGCAAATAGATGGGAAACAGGGGAAACAGTGTCAGACATTATTTTGGGGGGCTCCAAAATCACTGCAGATGGTGATTGCAACCATGAAATTAAAAGACGCTTACTCCTTGGAAGGAAAGTTATGACCAACCTATATATAGGCTTAGGATGGGCATGTTGATCAACTTGAGGCCCTGACCCAGGTGGTTGGACTGCATTTGAATAGGGGGCAGGCTCTTGGCTGATGCTTAGGGGGCTTTTGTGTTCAACAGGCTTTGTGATGTTTGGTCCTCTATCAAGAAAGATGTTTGGAAATCTTCAAGTTAGGGCTTTCCAGGTGGCTCAGATGGTACAGAGTCTGCTTGCAATGAGGGAGACCCAGATTTGATCCCAGGGTTGGGAAGATCCCCTGGAGAAGGGAATGGCTACCCACTACTGCATTCTTGCCTGGAAAATTGCATAGACTGAAGAGCCTGGCAAGCTACAGTCCATGGGTCACAGAGTCAGACACGACTGAGTTACTAACACACACAGACTAGTTAGTGATATCAAAGTGAAGAGGAATTAAAAAGTCTCTTAATGAAAGTGAAAGAGGAGAGTGAAAAAAGTTGGCTTGATGCTCAACATTCAGAAAACTAAGATCATGGCATCTGGTCCCATCACTTCATGGCAAATAGATGGGAAACAGGGGAAACAGTGTCAGACATTATTTTGGGGGGCTCCAAAATCACTGCAGATGGTGATTGCAACCATGAAATTAAAAGACGCTTACTCCTTGGAAGGAAAGTTATGACCAACCTATACAGCATATTCAAAAGCAAAGACATTATTTTGCCAACAAAGGTTCGTCTAGTCAAGGCTATGGTTTTTCCTGTGGTCATGTATGGATGTGAGAGTTGGACTGTGAAGAAAGCTGAGCTCCGAAGAATTGCTTTTGAACTGTGGTGTTGGAGAAGACTCTTGAGAGTCCCTTGGACTGCAAGGAGATCCAACCAGTCCATTCTGAAGGAGATGAGCCCTGGGATTTCTTTGGAAGGAATGATGCTAAAGCTGAAACTCCAGTACTTTGGCTACCTCATGCGAAGAGTTGACTCATTGGATAAGACTCTGATGTTGGGAGGGATTGGGGGCAGGAGGAGAAGGGGACGACAGAGGATGAGATGGTTGGATGGCATCACCGACTCAATGGACAAGAGTTTGAGTAAACTCCAGGAGTTGGTGATGGACAGGGAGGCCTGGCGTGCTGCAATTCATGGGGTCACAAAGAATCGGACACAACTGAACGACTGAACTGAACTGACCTGAACTGATTTAGTGTTTGCATTTTCTAAAGGTGGGGTTATTTTCAAAGTTCTTACATATAAAAAGTTTAGAATTACTTCCAAACAAGTGTCCCCATAGGTTTCCACAGACATGGCTATGAATATTAACTAGTCTTGCTTCTCTAAAAAGAACGTTTGGTCCTAAGCCTCTAAATGAAGTTCCTAAGTTGTATAATGATATTGTCAATGTATCGCTTATTTGAACATGCCTTTTAAGAAACTTTTTATCAGATCACGAGAATACACAAAAATATGGAATCCTCCTGAAGTCATCTATTTTTATTGTTGCTTTGAGTCATCTGTTTTTATTGTTACTAGTAATAGTGGATGTAGATATTAAGTACCTCATATGTACCAGGAATTAAACTTATCGTTGCGTGTGTACAAGTTCTATCATGTGTATGCTTCCGTTGTAGCTCAGTTGGGAAAGAATCCATCTGCAATGCAGGAGACCCTGGTTCAATTCCTGGGTTGCGAAGATGCACTGGAGAAGGGATAGGCTATCCACTTCAGTATTCTTGGGCTTCCCTTGTGGTTCAGCTGGTAGAATCCATGCACAGTGCGGGAGACCTGGGTTTAATCCCTGAATTGGGAAGATCCTCTGCCAAAAGGACAGGCTACCCACTTCAGTATTCCTTCCAGAGAATTCCATGGACTCTGTAGTCCATTGGGTCGCAAAGAGTAGGACACAACTGAGTGACTTTCACTTTTGCATGTGTATAATTCATGAGCCCTAAGATTGAAGTAACTTTTGTAACAAACTTAATAAATATTGAATTAAACAAGACATGGATTGATTTTTCTCATCCATAATTAAAAGCACAGAGGTAGGTGACCCAAACCTAACACTGTGGGTTCTCAGTTTCACTGGGATCAACCTTAAGCTCTATCTCCCCTCAATTATGACTCTTGTTCTTATGCTGAAATATGGCTGCAACCACACCAATCATCGAATAATGTTTAAGACAGGAAAAAGGAGGAAAATAGAAGTGTGAGAAAGACCTGCCAATTGAGTTCCTTTTAAAGAGATTTTGTGGAAGTCTTAATGACTTCCTATTATATAGTTTTGGCTAAGCCAATCAGCCAGCAAAGTTGGCTGATTGAAATAGTTTTATCTGGGTGTAAAACCACTCATAGCAACATGGATATTCTTTTTATCTATTTATGACTGTACTGGGTCTTCAGTACTTTGTGCAGGCTTTGTCTAGCTGCGGACAGCTAGGGCTGCTCTTACTTGTGTGTGGGGTTCTCGCTGTGTGGTGTCTCCTGTTGTGGAGCACGTGGCTCTTACGTGTGTGGGCTTCAGTAGTTCTTGCTCACGGGCTCTAGAGTGCAAGCTCATAGTTGTGGTGCAGGGTTTTAGTTGCTCCACAGCATGTGGAATCTTCCTGGATCAGGGATTGAACTCATGTCTCCTGCGTTGGCAGGCAGATTCTTATCCATTGTGCCACCAGGCAAGTCTGAGTATTCTCTTATTGTGCAATCAAAGAAGAACCGGTGGATATTAGCAATTTCTGCTGTGGCACAGTTATCCCCATTTCTCTCATAAAGAAATTAATATATCCTGTGTTAATGTAATTGTTTTTCTCACCATGATCATAACATGTATTTTCATATGTCCAGAGATCTGATCATACCATTTCTTCATACTTTCCAAGAGTACCTGTTTTTTCATGCTCTATGTTGACAGAACATACTTATCCTTTAAGAAGTCCTCAAATATTCATTCTAAGTGTGCAAAAATTCCTCAGACCTTAATGAATTAATTGTGACTCAATTATTATAAAATCATTTGAAATTATTTGCTGTTTTATGTATAGGATGCAGCATTATGACCTTTTTTTATAATTACTGGGTAGATTTTTTTCTTTTTCATCATAGAGAAGTTCCTTAAAATCCAAGTGTTATCTTGTACAGTGTTAGTAGTAGTAGTATTACTTTGTCTCTGCATTCATTTCATTATTGAATGATATTTATTTTCCTTTGCCATTGAATATCTAAACAATTTGTAAGCTATGGAATCAAATCTAGAAATTTCCAATGAGTTAGTCTTCATAATTTTAATTATACATTTTTTTCAGTGGATTCCAATATTTAACCCACTTATAAGAAGTATTTGGCTGTAATCACTATAATTCCTTGCAGTTATGCTTCTTTATATGCATAATACATTGTATGTCTATAGTATCTAAGATCTGCTAGGTTCTTAGAAAACAAATTTTATAAATTAGTTTTCTTTGCTTGGCTTTCAAGTGTCAGGATTGGCAATCCTGATGGCCCACTAAGCTGCTTTTCCCAAAATGATTTTATTGGTCTGAAAGGAAATTGTGTGTCCAATTTTGTCTAGTAAGAAATGTTTCATATCAGCCACATTCCTTGCTATTTATTCCTGTTACTAGCAATTTCTAGGAGCTGCTGGACAAATATTCTTTGTCACTGTGTTGCTTTCATAATTGACATTGGACTTTAAAATCTGACCTTTTATATTTTCTCCCCTATATGCTATTTTTAATGTCCAATTATGACATGGTTTTAACCAACAGCAAATGTATTTTCTGTTCTTTAATATGATCTTAGATTCAAAAGTAGCTTAAATCTAACTGTGTTATCAGAAATGAGATAACTGCCATCTCCATGGGTGGTTCAAAGGAAGATAAATTACTTTGAGTGAATAAATTAATGTATTTATTTATCACCATAATTGTGTGATATAATTTCTTAATATTATATTCAAAAATTACTCTGCATAGCAGCCGTATTGAAGTAAGTTTAGGATATTTCCAAAGAATCAAGTGAAGATAATGGCATATCTTCAAATATTTGCTAAGCATTTAGCAATATAGTGAAAATGAGTATACTACCCAAAGCCATCTACAGATTCAATGCAATCCCTATCAAGCTACCAGCAGTATTTTTCACAGAGCTAGAACAAAGAATTTCACAATTTGTATGGAAATACAAAAAACCTCGAATAGCCAAAGCAATCTTGAGAAAGAAGAATGGAACTGGAGGAATCAACCTGCCTGACTTCAGGCTCTACTACAAAGCCACAGTCATCAAGACAGTATGGTACTGGCACAAAGACAGAAATATAGATCAATGGAACAAAATAGAAAGCCCAGAGATAAATCCACACACCTATGGACACCTTATCTTCGACAAAGGAGGCAAGAATATACAATGGAGTAAAGACAATCTCTTTAACAAGTGGTGCTGGGAAAACTGATCAACCACTTGTAGAAGAATGAAACTAGATCACTTTCTAACACCACACACAAAAATAAACTCAAAATGGATTAAAGATCTAAACGTAAGACCAGAAACTATAAAACTCCTAGAGGAGAACATAGGCAAAACACTTTCCGACATAAATCACAGCAGGATCCTCTATGATCCACCTCCCAGAATACTGGAAATAAAAGCAAAAATAAACAAATGGGATCTAATTAAAATTAAAAGCTTCTGCACAACAAAGGAAACTATAAGCAAGGTAAAAAGACAGCCTTCTGAATGGGAGAAAACAATAGCAAATGAAGCAACTGACAAACAACTAATCTCAAAAATATACAAGCAACTCATGCAGCTCAATTCCAGAAAAATAAACGACCCAATCAAAAAATGGGCCAAAGAACTAAACAGACATTTCTCCAAAGAAGACATACGGATGGCTAACAAACACATGAAAAGATGCTCAACATCACTCATTATCAGAGAAATGCAAATCAAGACCACAATGAGGTACCATTTCACACCAGTCAGAATGGCTGCGATCCAAAAGTCTACAAGCAATAAATGCTGGAGAGGGTGTGGAGAAAAGGGAACCCTCTTACACTGCTGGTGGGAATGCAAACTAGTACAGCCACTATGGAGAACAGTGTGGAGATTCCTTAAAAAACTGCAAATAGAACTGCCTTATGACCCAGCAATCCCACTGCTGGGCATACACACCGAGGAAACCAGAATTGAAAGAGACACATGTACCCCAATGTTCATCGCAGCACTGTTTATAATAGCCAGGACATGGAAACAACCGAGATGTCCATCAGCAGATGAATGGATAAGAAAGCTGTGGTACATATACACAATGGAGTATTACTCAGCCATTAAAAAGAATACATTTGAATCAGTTCTAATGAGGTGGATGAAACTGGAGCCGATTATACAGAGTGAAGTAAGCCAGAAAGAAAAACAACAATACAGTATACTAACACATATATATGGAATTTAGAAAGATGGTAATGATAACCCTGTATGCAAGACAGCAAAAGAGACACAGATGTATAGAACAGACTTTTTGACTCTGTGGGAGAGGGAGAGAGTGGGATGATTTGGGAGAATGGCATTGAAACATGTATACTATCATGTAAGAAACGTATTGCCAGTCCAGGTTCGATGCAGGGTGCAGGATGCTTGGGGCTGGTGCACTGGGATGACCCAGAGAGATGATATGGGGAGAGAGGTGGGAGAGGGGTTCAGGATTGGGAACTCATGTACACCTGTGGCAGATTCATGTCAGTGTATGGCAAAACCAATATAGTATTGTAAAGTAAAATAATAAATAAATAATAAAATTTTAAAAAAGAAATTACTTTGAGTGAATAAATTAATGTATTTATTTATCACCATAATTGTGTGATATAATTTCTTAATATTATATTCAAAAATTACCCTGCATAGCAGCTTTACTGAAGTAAGTTTAGGATATTTCCAAAGAATCAAGTGAAGATAATGGCATATCTTCAAATATTTTTTAAGCATTTAGTCTTATTATCTTGTAGTCATTTTCATAGATCCAAGAGTAGTCACATTTTGGGGGAATTAGCCTTCTGTTTTTCAAGACTGACTTTGGCCTTGTATATAATTCATAGATATTCATGACATAATGCCAATAAACAAATGTATGGATGTTCAGCCTGTGCTAGATACATGTGAGAATCAATAACTATGAAAGCAGCATGCTTCTAATAACATCTCGATAATATACCCAGGGCACCTTTGCTAAAACTGTTATGCTTCTTAAAAAGTTGCCGTGCATACCCTGTGTTAGTATAGTCAGCAAGACTCTAGTCTCCTTATAGTATTTAAGCTCTAAAGAGTCCCAGCAGTTAATGTAAACAAGAGAGCCTGCATGTAATTTCCCTTACAAGCAAGGGAAACTGCATGTAATTCTTGATTATACTATGTTAGGAGAAGATATCTGCTGAGACCTGTCAAACTAGGATCTGTTTACCACCAGTGCCGTTTGCACTGCCTTTAATTCTATGGTCCTTGCCACCTGCCAGGTGAGATTTCCATATACCTCAGTTATTTATTTACATCATTTCCTGTGCCTATAGTGCTCCTTCCTCTCCCCTTTTCCTGGTTACTTTCTATACTTTCTTCACATTTCAGCTTAAGCTTCACTTTCTCAGCAGCTATCTTGGCTTTTGCTGACTTACTTGACCATATAAATCTGTTCCAAAGCACATATCCAGCTGAACTTTTATATTTTCCTGTGATTTTATTAGTTTTTTCCTAATAAAATATAAGGCTCATTGAAGTCAAGGACTTTGTTATTGCTCACCATTGGATGCCCAGAGTAACCTATGTAAGCGGCAGTAAATAAAATTGAATAGATGGGTGCTTTCTTGAATCTTTTAATTTCATGGTATTTTTCTAGGTACCTAACATGTTATCCATGCTGTTATTAAAACAATTAAAGAAGAGGAAGAAATATAGTAACCAGGGAGCTGAGCCCAATCACCAGTAACAGCCATCACACAGACACTGCTGTAGAAATGGAGATGGTTTCTGAAAGGGGAGTCTGTAATGTCAGTAAGGATTACAAACTTAAAAACAAGATAATGGTGTGTAAAGCCAGCTCATACTAGCTTGTAGAAGTCACTTGTTATATCTTCAAGTATTTTATGAAATGACTGGTAAGCCAATGGCAGCTTGCAACTGGTTATGTTGGGTGTATTTATACCACATAAATTGGCAAGTGCTATAAAGCAAGCCCACTTCTCATTTCCCCCAAGGACTATTCAGTGTTCACTAACACACTGCTTCCTGTCACAGGAAATAGGAAGTAACCATCTGAGCTAACATGATAGAGCCATGGGATTGGGGGGAATTCAGAGAGATACTTGGAGTTAAAAAAATAAGATATAAAAGTATATTTGCTAAAAGATACCATCAGGCATAGTAGGATGATGTTAGTTGATTATTTCTTCTTTCTTACTCGTCGTCTCTGAGATCATCATCACCCATGTCACTATCATCCCTGCTAATCCTGATAAATATGTATTTCGGGACAGTTATGACTCTCATTTTAGAGATCACTAATTCGAAACATAGAGAGATTAAATCACTTACCCAGAGTCAGGAAGTTAGAAAATGGCACAGTGCAAAACTGTACCCAAGGACTCTGCCTTCAAAAATCATCACTGTCTTAACTCCAAAAGACTCCTATTGGTCTAATTACCCCACACTTGATGTTTAAACTTCAATCCTGTAGCCAGAATTTAAAGTGTTTTATTTTTCCTTTGTGTTTGCTCTACATAGTTCAAAGGCATTTAACTGTATTTTCTCCTGACCCCTCACTCCCACCCCAGCCAGGACATTCATGCCTGAACTCTACCACATTTTACTTTAGCCATTTATATTTTCCTAGCCTTCAATGAGAAGAAAGCTCCCTCTTGATATGAATAAGTCACATTGTATCTTCTGGAAGTTTCAGTATTGGGGGAAAAGTAAAGCAGAGAGTACTACCTCCCAATATAGATTGCTTAATATCTTAGTTATTTAAAAATGTTTTTCTCTAGGTGGAAAAATGTTTAAGTATGCCTAAATAAAACTTTAAAGCAAATAACAGAAACAATGATAACACCATCAAAAAGTACGCTAGAAACAAGCTTTTGTTTTTTTTCCTGTCACTCATCATGCCAGAGGTTTCTTAAAATTTGGATTGCAGTCCTAAGGAAACGTGACAAATGCCATCAACACAAATCAAATAAGTGGAAAGATTAATTCATTCATTGCAGAAAATTGTATAAGCAAGTAACCTTAATAGCATTTTTCTTGCAACCCACTATCAATGTATTGTGAGATAAAATGAAAATGGATTATAGAATCTACAAAATTAAAAATGGATCTATATGCATATTTCCCAAGACAGTTTCCTGTCATGGAGTATCTAATTTTTCCTCACCCATCTTTTATTGCTATTGATGTAAGAGAACATTATCTCAAAACAACTAATCAATATTATCATAATCTCCTAAAATTTTATCTCTGACTATTGGTATTTGGAAGTGCATCTTTAGTTACCAGATTTAATGACTGGTTTTTCTTTTCCAGTTTATTCAGCCCTTGAAAGATTCATGATACATTTCAGAAAAAGATTCCGTAAATATGACAATTCCTTGAACACCAATACACTTCATGCTAACATACTGAATTAGCCATAAAATAGAAATATTGAGTATCTATTTGAAGTATCTCTATGTCTAGCTGAATTCAGATAATCAGTGCCATCACTGATGTCTGTTTTAACATATTTATTGTATCCTACTAGATAAATTTACCCACATACAATTATATCTCTTGAAGTTTGAGAAGCAGATTTTGTATTTACTTCATTATCATGTATATACAAATTTATACCTCCTGTGACAGGGGAGATACCATTTGAGAGCACTTTAGATACAGTCAAAGGATCATTGTGATATTAAGTGTAGTATTTTATGCAAGGAAGACATAAGTCCATCCCCATCATTTCAGAAATATCTGTTCTGAAATGTAATTTCTGAAGTTTATAAATTATACTTTTTTTAATCACCAGCCTCTATACTGAATTGCTTTAATTAAAATAGCAGAAAAAAAGTTTGTTATCACATACAGAGCAAACGGTATCTCTGCATATACATATACAAGGTATATATACATATACACGGTATGTATACATATAAAGTATATATTGGCATACCTTGGAGATGTAGGTTCAGTTCCAGACCAGTGCAATAAAGCAAATCACACCAGTTTTTGTTAGTTTGTTTCCTAGTGCACATAAACATTGTGTTACAGTCCTAGTCTGTTAAGTGTGCAGTGTCATTATGTGCTAAAAAAAGTAAAGCATATCCCTTAATCAGGAACTGGTGGTGGTTTAGTTACTAAGTCATGTCCGACTCTTTGCAGCCCCATGGACTATAACCCACCAGGCTTCTCTCTCCATGGGATTCTCCAGGAAAGAATACTGGAATGGGTTGCCATTTCCTTCTCCAGGGGATCTTCCTGACCCAGGGATTGAACCCAGGTCTCTTGCATTGCAGGCAGATTCTTTATCGACTGAGCTGTGAGGGAAGCCACTAATCAGAAACTACTTTATTGCTAAAAAATGCTAACCATCATCCAAGCCGTCAGTGAGTCATACATAAACCTTCTCAAGTAGTAACATCAAAGATCACTAATCATACATCACTAGACCAAATTCAGCAGTCATAATAACTTTGAAATATTGTGAGAATGACCAATACATGACACAGAGACATGAAGTGAGTTAATCCTGTTGGGAAAATGGCACTAACAGACCTATTCAATGGAGGGTTGCCACAAACCTTCAATTTGTAAAAACACACAGTATCTGTAAAGAGTAATAATGCAAAGTACAGTTAAAGGGGTATGCCCGGATATATGTGAATACTTCATGTATTATATGTGGAGAGATGAATCAGGTGGGGCTACTGGTAAAGAACTCCTGCCAATGCAAGAGACATAAGAGATGCAGGTTCAATCCCTGGGTCAGGAAAACATCCTGGAGAAGGGAATGGCTGCCTACTCCAGTATGCTTGCCTAGAGAAAGAATAGAGGAGCCAAGACACAGAATCCTGGCGGGCTGTGGTCCATAGGGTCGCAAAGAGTCTGACACAACTGAAGCAACTTATCGCACAAGCAGAGAGAGAGAAAGAATCAAGAAAAAATGTCATAGCAATCTCCTTAAAAAAAAAAAAATATGAAGCATATATTGATCACCTTTTATATGCCAGGAGCAGTGCTAATTGCTTCCCAGTCTAGTTCCCTGAATATGCTTCAGAACTTTGAAGTGAGTATTTTTCCAAATTGGGAGAGAGGTACTTCAGCCTCCCAGAGGTTGATTTCATAGACTGTCATCCTGAAAATGAAATTATGTAACATACATAAAAAGCTAGTCATAATTCCTATAAGCTACGGGATGAGCAAGATATTAACCTGTCCTTCTTCTACAGTGTTTTCATTTATAAAATGAATTTCTGGCAAATTATTTTGACAGTTAAATGGGATTTTGAATTGTATCTTGTGTAAATAATTTTCTGTTTATGTTGTGTCTTCTGTGTGTAACTGAAACTAGATTAACCTGTGGTAAAATATGTTTCATTCACTTTCACTTTGCATAAATACATTTCTATCTATCTAGTTCCCTCACTGAGGATCATTATAAGCCAGAGCTTCATTTTCGTGCTGAACCAGAGCTGTCTATGTTGGGCAGTAGTGATAAGACATTCCTTGTAAGTTGAAAATTTTTAGAAAAAATACAATTGATATTTTTTATAAATGACCAGAATCATGTTTGCTCAGTTTTGAGAAGTGGCATTACCAAATCTATCTATCTAGTTCCCTCACTGAGGATCATTATAAGCCAGAGCTTCATTTTCGTGCTGAACCAGAGCTGTCTATGTTGGGCAGTAGTGATAAGACATTCCTTGTAAGTTGAAAATTTTTAGAAAAAATACAATTGATATTTTTTATAAATGACCAGAATCATGTTTGCTCAGTTTTGAGAAGTGACATTACCAAACAACTTAATTTTGGCCCATGGTAGATCCTCTAAACCATGTTACAATGTATATATATTTTGAGGTCAACTTACTACACCTGTGTATAGATAAATGCATCATCTGCAACATGAGTTTCTTATCATGATGGCTTTTTTATTTGCTGAAATTCCAGAAACAATATTTTCATCATTGCTGCTGCTGCTAAATCGCTTCAGTCGTGTCCCACCCTGTGCGACCCCATAGACGGCAGCTCACCAGGCTCCCCCGTCCCTGGGATGCTCCAGGCAAGAACACTGGAGTGTGTTGCCATTTCCTTCTCCACTGCATGAAAGTGAAAAGTGAAAGTGAAGGCGCTCAATCGTGTCCGACTCTTAGCGGCCCCATGGACTGCAGCCTATCAGGCTCCTCCATCCATGGGGTTTTCCAGGCAAGAGTACTGGAGTGGGGTGTCATTGCCTTCTCCGACATTCATCACATATTCTAATATTTGCTCACATTTTATACCGCTGTCTATGACTAGCAAGAAATAATTTGGGGAAAAAATAGACTATCTTTCCTTGATTTCATAAGCTACCTAATTTATGGAACAACAGACTGGTTCCAAATAGGAAAAGGAGTACGTCAAGGCTGTATATTGTCACCCTGCTTATTTAACTTATATGCAGAGTACATCATGAGAAATGCTGGACTGGAAGAAACACAAGCTGGAATCAAGATTGCCGGGAGAAATATCAATAACCTCAGTGAAGAGTTGACTCATTGGAAAAGACTCTGATGCTGGGAGGGATTGGGGGCAGGAGGAGAAGGGGACGACAGTGGATGAGATGGCTAGATGGCATCACGGACTCGATGGACGTGAGTCTGAGTGAACTCCGGGAGTTGATGATGGACAGGGAGGCGTGACGTGCTGCGATTCATGGGGTCAGAAAGAGTCGGACATGAATGAGTGACTGAACTGAACTGAACTGAACCTAATTTTTGAGTTTTCCCTCTATGTATATTATTTTTCATTAATTTGCTCTTGTTATTTTAAATGTAACAGAAATTATTTTCAACAAAATGAAAACTGCTTAGTGTTTAATTTGAATTATATATTTTTAAAAATTTTATTTTAAATTTTTATTTAAAATTTAAATCAGATATTTATCTGTTACTCATTGCAATCATCATCTGGATATATTTCATTTCATTTTATTTTGATTTAAATTTTCTAACTTATGCATCCTACTTTTTAGCTTCCCACACCACAACCAGACAAAGCATAATCTATGATAACAAACTGATAGGCACTTGATATATCTATTTTTTTCAGTCACAACCAGTGGAGTGTAAAATCACACAATCAGAATAAGGCTGCAGGGTGACACGGAAGATTTGAAAGAGATTAAGTTTCTCTTATTTATGATGAGAGGGGATTCCAAAACGGCCAGCCTAGCTAGCCAACAACTTCCCTCTAGAACACAATTTGCTCATAATTACTCTGCTACCAATAGAATCTGCCTGCAATGCTGGAGACCTACGTTTAATCCTGGGTTGGGAAGAAATTCTGGAGAAGGGAATGGCTACCCACTCCAGTATTCTTGCTTGGAAAATCACATGGACAGAAGAGCCTGGTGAGCTAAAATCCATGGGGTCTCAAAGAGTTGGACACAACTGAGTAAATAACACTTTGACTTTTCACTCTGCAGCTAGCAGAATCAAAATCCATTTTTTCTCTTATTTTTCTTCTTTTTGGTGAACTGGAAACGGATGGGTAACCCAAGGGGAAAGTAATTGATTGATGTAATTTTATAGTCCAAGTGTTTAATAAAGTGGAAGATTTGTGGTTCTCAACCCAGAAGCCTAAGTCATTAAATAGGAACCTGTTAGAAATATACATTATCGGGCTTTACTGATGACCTACTAAGTCAAGATTTCTGGAGGGCGGGGCCTAGACTTTTTGTTTTAACAAAGTGTCCAGGTGACTCATTTTGCACCTTCAGTATGAAAACTATTGTTGTGAAGCAGAGGTTTGCAAACTGTGGTTCTTTGGCTAGTGACAGTCTTGTCAGAGAATTTCTTAGAAATTCCAGTT
This sequence comes from Cephalophus harveyi, assembly GCA_006410635.1. Lineage (NCBI taxonomy): Eukaryota > Metazoa > Chordata > Mammalia > Artiodactyla > Bovidae > Cephalophus > Cephalophus harveyi. The sequence goes on along the minus strand of SJYT01074598.1, from coordinate 142,396 downwards.
CACAAACTCCACCCCTATGTGACAAACCAGAAACTCTGGGGTGGGACCAGCAACTTGTGTTTTAACAACTCTCCCATGGAATTCTGATGCGTGTCAAATTCTGGTGACAGGGAAGCCTGGCATGCTACAGTCCATGTGGTCTCAAAGAGTCAGACATGATTTAGTGACTTACAACAGCGGCCCCCTTCCAAGAGATTATGAGTCATCACTTTTTAGGGTGTTGCCAGGAAATCTGTATTTTAATTAGTTTTTCAAGTAATGGTCATATAGGTCATTGATTTATATCTATGACTGCAACCATGAAGTTAAAAGATGCTTGCTCCTTGGAAGAAAAGCTATGACCAACCTAGACAGCATTTTAAAAACCACAGACATTATTTTGCTAACAAAGGTCTGTCCAGTCAAAGCTATGGTTCTTCCAATAGTCATGTATGAATATGAGAGTTGGACCATAAAAAAAGCTGAGCACCAAAGAATTGATGCTTTTGAACTGTGGTGTTGGAGAAAACTCTTGAGAGTCCCTTGGACAGCAAGGAGATGAAACCAGTTAATCCTAAAGGAAATTAGTCCTGAATATTCATTGAAAGTACTGATACAGAAGCTGAAGCTCCAATACTCTGATGTGAAGAACTAACTCGTTTCAAAAGACCCTGATGCTGGGAAAGATTGAAAGCAGGAGGAAAAGGGGATGACAGAGGATTAGATGCTTGGATGGCATCACTGACTCAATGGACATGAGTTTGAGCAGGCTCTGGAAGTTGGTGATGGACAGGGAAGCCTGGTGTGCTGCAGTCCATGGGATTGCAAAGAGCTGGACACGACTGAGCAACTTCACTTTCACGTTCACTTAGATCCTATGTTGTCAAACTTTCAGAACAGCATAAACTTCTCTAGAAGAAAAGAAAAAGTCTACTTAGGTAGTGTTTATTTTTCAAAAGTTTTCAGTTGTCTGAATTAGATTAATTACCCACTTTCTTCTCATTTTTCCAAATTCAGTCCTTCCAGCCCAAAAGAGAGAAACCCCGGCTAGCACATTAGTATTCTGGATGCTGGGAATAATGCTTTAGATATAGTTTTTAACCTCATTCGTGACACCAGGAATACAATCATAGCGTTATGAGTACACTAGTTCCAGTGCCTCCGGGAGAAAATATAATTTCTGCCTCATCAAGTTTTATTGATAAAACACAGATGTAGTTATATTATTCATATGACTTTCTGAATTTGCTTTTGTGTTTTCCAACTTTTTTAACATAATCTTTACCTTCTTATGGGATAAGCAATCATCTGAGATATATTTAAATGAACACAGATTCAATTTTTTAAATTTATTTTCAGCATGTGATGGAAAAATAGAAAATAACAACAACAAAATGTAGTTCTTGAAGTATGTTTGAGGACTTTTCTCTACAGTAACAAATGGATCATCAACTAGAATGTGTCATTGACCCATGCCATGTTAATCATATAAGTTAGGCTTTAAAAATACAATCCCTGCAAGATGACTTCAGTAAAAACCTTAGGAGTTCTGTTTTTACAAACAGAACAGAAGCGTCTGTCAATAATTTAAAAATTCTAGCCATTAAAAATCAAATAAAAGCAATATAGACATAAGCTGATTGTTATTGAATATTGAAATATAAATCCAATGCAAATGTCTTCTTTTCTTCATTGAGCAATTCCATATAGAAGTTACCATATTCCATATATAAGTTTTTTGGAAGAGGATCAACTTTGTAACCTGACATCAGAAAGATATGTTTAATATGAGCACTGGAATACATCCTATTAATTAACTGCATGTTTACCAACAGTATGATGATTTCAGGTTAAAAGATTTATTTCTGTGTATTTGTTCTCAAACACCTCTTTGACCATAGTTATTGAGAAGGAAAATGACATGTCAAAAATACCAGAGTGGAAGCTCCTATACAGAGTAGATAGGTTGGGATTAATTAATTTACTTCTAAATAGCCATTTTAGGTGCAATGTAATTCTCTGGCAGCAACAAGAATACACTTTTCATGCCCATATGATAGTCATGTGGCTACAATTTTTGACAGCATCTAAATTCATGCTTCAAAATGATCTTTAAAGTCATGCTTCTTTTTTCTGACAAAGTCCTTAAGATAATTTAATCAACATCCATCACTTAATAGAAGTGATCATTGTAAAGAATTCCAGAGAAATCAAGCCATGGTGTCTAAGGTAGGACAAATCAGTGATACACTCACACTTATTTTTACCCAAAGGCTTTTAAAGTCTTTTTCTTAGAATATATTTCTAGATATTAATATTTCTCAAATCACTTTGCCATGAATCGTCAGTCACCCCATTTTTCTTACTGCTGAGTATTTACTAGATATATTTAGTAAAATTTATTTTGCTCTAAATTTTCTGTGAGTGAAAAGATTCATGCTTGAAAGGAAGCATTGTCAATATAACTATATTTACATATTTCAGTAGAGATGTAAGGTATTTCAATGTTTCCCAAATAATTTAGCTGGGTGGGTACTGGTTCTTTAGAGGTTAACTCAATGTCATCTCACTGAACCTCTCAGAATGCGTATTAGAACTATTGCATTTGACTTAGGTTTAATCATGCAGACAAAAAAAAGTGAGCTTGAATATTTTGAACAATTCTGCCAGTTTAATTTATTTATATTTCTTGGCATTAATGTATTTACTCTAGCAATTTGATAAATATTAATTGAGTAGCTACTATATGTCAGACATGTGTTCTATCCTCAAAGAATGTAGCAACAAATATAATATTCTTCCCACAAAAAATACTGTGTTGTTGAGATGATTGTGAGGCAAGAGCAGAGACAGAAAGTCAATTAGGTAGTGAAAACCATAATCTATTCAGATACAATATCATTGTTCAAAAGAGAATTTTAATTTGCATGTCCTGGATGACTAGTGAGGTTGGGCACCTTTTCAAATGTTTCTAGGTACAGTGAATATAACTTCTGGTTTTCCTAGGATAGTCCTAGGTTTATACATGTTATGCTGTATGGCTTAGCATTTGGCTCTGACCTTTTTTTAGTTAATATCATTTATTACTGAATTAAAGTAACCTTGGATGGATTTTGAGACTTGCATTTTGTAGGTCAATTTTTTTGCCATGTTTTTGCTTAATAGTGTATGAGATACATGTCTCAAAAACAGAGTTCTCTCAATTTGGTTATATTGAATAACAACCAGTTACATACATTTTTCTTTTTCTATACCTTTCCAGTTGCAGTATGATCAACATCTCCCTTTCAAAAGCATTATGTGTAAAATGTATGTGAGAAATAAAGGCTGTGTATTATTGCCTGATAGCATATGTTAAAACTATGAACAATATCCTTTCCTTAGTGGTTTGGTGACTTATCATATGTTGCAGACCATATGAAAGTACTTTTTTGGAGGCAAGAGTTTGGTCAAAAATGGTTAATTACCAGTAGTTTTGTAAATTTTAAATCACAAACAAGTATTTACATATATTATTAATGAATCACATTTTTGAAAGTGAAAGTGAAAGTTCCTCAGTCATGTCCGACTCTTTGTGACCTCATGGACTATTCAGTCCATGGGATTCTCCAGGCCAGGATACTGGGGTGGGTAGCCGTTCCCTTCTCCAGGGGATCTTCCTGATCCAGAAATCAAGCTGGGGTCTCCTGCTTGCAGGTGGATTCTTTACCATTGAGCCACCATATTGTTAATGAATCACACTTTTAGAGCTTATTAAAAATAGTTATCTTGGAATTAATAACCTATAAAATAAAATATATGTCTAATAAGAAGTCAATTACCAAATTTCCATTTTACAAGAAAGATGATGAAAGTTTAAGAGGCATATATGGCTCAGAGGTTAAAGCGTCTGCCTCCAATGCGGGAGACCCGGGTTCGATCCCTGGGTCGGGAAGATCCCCTGGAGAAGGAAATGGCAACCCACTCCAGTATTCTTGCCTGGAGAATCCCATGGACAGAGAAGCCTGGTAGATTACAGTCCACGGGATCGCAAAGAGTCGGACACGACTGAGCGACTTTACCTCACCTCACCTCAATGTTTGTCAACATTGACTTTCCAATAGTGAGATTACAATGATGTCACTGGCTATATAGAAAACCAACATCTACTCAAAATCTTCAGCATCTACATGAATACTGGCACTTATTTTTGAAAGTCTGAGCACAAAAATGACAAATCATCACACGTATCAGCCAAACTTCTATTCACATAGTCATCTGTGACTCATGACCAACAGATCAAATTACTATTTTTATAAATCAGTGTTACTCATTTCCAAGTCCAGATTTTGTTGTGCGTGTAAATAATTAATACCTTCCTTTAAAGTAAGTTAGATATAATATATATTTGGGAAACAGAGTGAGAAGTCCTGGCCAAAGCCTATCTTTAATTCTGGAACAGAAGCAATTAACATATTGGACCCTTGAAAAGATTTTGGAAACATTTAAAAGCTGTTGGTGAGAGAGGACTTCCAAAATAGTGGAGTTAGGTCCTCCATGAATCTGCTACTTAAAAACAATGAAATATTCCCATAACATTATACTATCTTTCATCTCCTGAGGAGGAAAAATGTATCTGGAGCAGTGTGTGGCAATTAACAAGTATTAAAATGACCTAAAGGGCTTCTCAGGTGGCAGTAGTGGTAAAGAACTCGCCTGCCAATGCAGGAGATGTAAGAGATGCAGGTTAGATCTCTGGGTTGGGAAGACCCTCTGGAGGAGGGCATGGCAACCCAGTCCAGTATTCATGACTGGAGAATCCCATGGACAGAAGAGCCTTGTGGGCTACAGGCCTTAGGGCCACTTACAATTTGGACACGACTGTAGTGACTTAGCATGCATGCAAAATGACCTAAATTGTTATTATTCTTATTATTATTATCATTGTCCTAATTTTCCTTAGGAAACATCTATTACAAGTGTACAACTTATTTTGACTCATGGACTGTTTAAAAATCTATGAAGTAGTCATTATTATGATTCCTGTGTTACAGACAAGGAAACAGAGTCATGGGTAGTTTACACAATTAAAAAAAATTAATGTCATGCAGGTAGCAAGCAGCTGAGTTGGAATTTGCACCCAAGCATATACAATGTTAAATAAATACATTAAAATTTTATGTATACAAAGATCTCCAGAATTAAAAAAACAGAATAAATAACTTAAAATATTAATAACAATGAAATATGCATGGTGGGACTATGAATGTATATTTTTACTTATTCCCAGTTTTCTCTACAATTCAAATTGTATTTAATAACCATATGCTAATTTTATTCTGAAAACACATATTTCTAAGTGCTGCATATACCAATTGAAAATCTCATCTTCAGTACGATCTAGGGAAGATTATCCCAGTTATAGTCATCCTGGTACTATTTACTATAGAAAACATTATTAAAATGTGAATCTGTCCCATGCAAATTATTGAAGAGAACACTGGTCAGTGTTCAAAGGGGTAAAATAATTTTATAGCAATAAGGAAAAACTTTTGTCAGAATCATTTATATATTTGTCTTGATCTTGAAAGAAAAAGAGAGGAACAAAGAAACAGGTGACAATGTTTTATGAAACCTGAAATCAGGAACTTATCACCTATACCAAACAGTGTCCTCCATCTCTAACTAAATTATAGACCTCAAATACCCCAGCTAGAAATACCCATGGTGATTCAGCACTGAAACTTTCAAAGGAGAACTAAATCAAAAACTTAAATTGAGTAAAATCTGCTAAGGACATCTGGTTCCTAAAAGCCGGGATTTTATAATCAGAATATTCATGGGCAATGTCAGAGTCCAATGCAGGTGCCTCTGCCAAGGAGAGTGTCACTGTGCACAGGAAGTGTACAGAGAGCTGCACACACAGAGACACGTTTTAGATGTTTCATTTGCATCACTGCTTTTTGAGAATTCTGAATTAGTGTTTGCTTTATCACATTTGAGACCTGCACTTTTTCTGAGAGTAAACCTCCTGGGGTCGATATCCCTTGGCCTTTATCTATTCTGCTTATTTCATTCAAAGACCATTTATTTAATACATGCTCGTTGAATATTTGCTGCATATGAAGTGGAGAAAAAGAGAAAACAATCGTTAGTCGTATTTGCAGAGCAGAAAGAGAGACACAGACATAGAGAACAAAGACATGGGCACCAAGGGGGAAAAGAGGGAGCTGGTATGAATTGGGATACTGAGATTGACGTATATACACTACTATGTATAAAATAGATAACTAATGAAAACCTACTATATAGCACAGGAAAATCTACATAATGCTCTGTGGTGGTCTAGATGGGAAGAAAATGTAAGAGAGAGGGCATATATGTATACACATGGCTAATTCACTTTGCTGTACAGCAGAAAATAACACATTGTAAAGCAACTACATTCCAGTAAAATTTTTTTTAAAAGTGTGAGACAGACAAATATTTAGAAGTGGTTATCGTAGCAATAGTAGATGAAATGGAGCACAGAGAGCTGTAAAAACATAGAGCAGACCATATAACCTAGGCTTTGGACTGGTCTCTGGATTTTCCTGGGGACGGTGTCAGGGTGGCTGCCTTGAGAGGATGTCACCTGAATTAAGCTTGTTGGAGGGCTGAAAGTCAGCCAGCTGAGAGGAGGAAGGGTCATATGGGGCAAGGTTTATCAGACAAAGGGAACAGCGTGTCTATTTCTAAACAATGGAGTTCCAAAGTGGAAGGGACAGGATTCCTGATGTTTGCTAAAGTGTTATAACGCATTGGAACACACTATTTTCCATCCCTGGGAAAGGAAAGCATCGGGGCAAGATTTACTATTGGAGCTGTCAGTTTATCAGGCTGGAGCAGGTGTCAGGAACAGCAAGAAATCAAGTCCAAAAGGAATAAAATCAGAAATAGAGAGATGAGTAAAAGTGGTAAGTAATGGCCATGGCAAAAGGCCACCGAGACTGCACAACAAAATCCAGCACGAAAATGAATTCCAGACCTTGTATTAGAGACAGGGTTGTAAAAACCTCAAGAGCAATTAAAGATTCCTGCAGGTTGAGCACTGCTTCAGTATTGATATAAAAATAGCAATTGATGTCCAAAAACAGTAATCTCTGATACTGAGTGCAAAATCTACACATTCTAGAAAATAATATTTTATATACTAAAAAAAGCCAAGACAATATATTGTTTATCTTACACATGATCATAGGAAAAATAAGAGATCTTTTTGGAAGTCTTGTTTGGGAAAAATAATCATGTGATTTTGTCAAATAATGTTTAATCTAGAGCTAGTTTCAACTTCTATCACTTGAATTTTCATCAGTTTATAATATAGAAGCTTCTCTCTACCTTTTATACACTCTATTTTCTATAAGGCCTTTATGGAAAAAAGGTAGTAGAGATGTGTATAAGAGACAGGATCTGTTCTTAGAAGTGGAATTATTGGGTTAAAGGATATAAATATTTTAAAGTGGGAAATAATCAGAATTTGCCTAAATAAACCACATTATCTACTGGATTTTATGAATACACAAGCCAGAGAGATAAAATTCCAAAAAGCTTAAAAGATAAAAGGAGTTGACTAAATAACCTTAGCTAAATTAATTGTATGAATTTGGAAAGAGATCATAGGAATTCACAAATTCTAGTTTTCGTCTTACCCTGAAATTTTGCTGGAGATATGAAGCAAAAGTAATTTGAAATATTTCACTTTTTTGGTATGTATTTTGATTTGTTATGCTTCAAATGCCTAAATTTCTTAAAAAGGAACTAGAATTTGACAGAGTTCACCTTCTGGTATTCATTGATTTTGGATCTTGTGAACTTTAGAAGGAATCAGTTCAGTTCAGTTCAGATCAGTCGCTCAGTCGTGTCTGACTCTTTGTGACCCCATGAATCACAGCACGCCAGGCCTCCCTGTCCATCACCAACTCCCGGAGTTCACTCAAACTCATGTCCATCGAGTTGGTGATGCCATCCAGATATCCCATCCTCTTTTGTCCCCTTCTCCTCCTGCCCCCAATCCCTCCCAGCATCAGAGTCTTTTCCAATGAGTCAACTCTTTGCATGAGGTGGCCAAAGTACTGGAGTTTCAGGTTTAGCATCATTCCTTCCAAAGAACACCCAGGACTGATCTCCTTTAGAATGGACTGGTTGGATCTCCTTGCAGTCCAAGGGACTCTCTGGAGTCTTCTCCAACACCACAGTTCAAAAACATCAATCCTTCGGAGCTCAGCTTTCTTCATAGTCTAACTCTTACATCGATACATGACTACTGGAAAAACCATAGCCTTGACTAGACGGACCTTTGTTGGCAAAGTAATATCTCTGCTTTTGAATGTGCTATCTAGGTTGGTCATAACTTTCTTTCCAAGGAGTAAGTGTCTTAGATGGACCTATAAGTGGTCAGGTCATTTGATGCTTGGTTGTATGTGGAAGGCATATTTGAAATATTTGTGATTCTCTGTGAGACACCTTAAAGTCATTAATGCTAAATATTTTTAGAAACTGACATTGGTTGGTAAATATTTTGCATAAGTGATAAACTTTAATATTTCACTATTATTAGAGTCCATTTATAAATTAAATACATTTGGTGTATTGGCTTAAAAAGATAATAAAACTAAGAAAAAGCAGCAATTACTTTAGTTCCAGAATCCATGCTTTGAATTTTACTTGCCTCTTTTTATTTTTTTCACTTAGTCCTCACTACAATGCTATAGAACCCTTTTTCTTATTATTTGTTTACATATGAATATACAGAAGCTTAACGTATTGTTGTCAGCAGAATATTTGTGAATAGGATATTTACGTTCAGTCACAAGAGACATTCATGGAATAGCTACGACTTACCAGACATTATGTGACATGCTGTGGATAAATAATGAGTCCATACAAGGCTCAAAGCCTTGTTCTGGAGACAGAAATACAAAGAGTTATTTTTAAGTGCAGACACAAATGGCTCCACAGGAAGCCAAAAAATGCTTCTGTGGAATAGGATGGAAGATTTAAAGTTCTGTGCACTAGTAAAATTTAGTCAGATTAAACTGATTTGAGTGGATGAAAGCCCTTGCATATATGAATCACTGTGTAGCTTCTGAGGAAGTTGTCCAGTTTTGTCTCGGTGTATTTGGAACCCAGTCTGTGTGCAGCATTGTGCTGGTATATGCCAAGGTATATTTGTAGCTGACAATAGCCCTGATGGTAGGGAGTATTTGCCCCATTTTACAGATACAGAAATGGCACCTCAAAGAAATCAATAATTACCTAACTTCACTTAACTCTGCCTGGAATTCAAACTCATATTGGTCAGCTCTTGAAGTCCATATAATTAACAGTGCAGGAAGCTCCCTGAAGCACACAAAATATGAGGCAATTATGTAGTTAGCACCTGCTAAAGAGTGAATGTTTGCTTTTACCCTCCAAATTCATATGCTGAAACCTAACCCCGAAGGTGACAGGGTTTGGAGGTGTGGGGTTTAGGAGATGATTGCTCATGAGGATGGAGTGCTCATGAATGGGATTAGAACCCTTATAAAAGAGACTCATGAGGGCTCCCTTGCCCATCTGCCAAATGACTCAGGGATAAGATGGACATCTGTGAACCAAGAAGAGGGCCCTCACTAAACACGAAATCTGCTGGCACCTTGGCCTTGTACTTCACAGCCTCTGGAAATGTAGCAACAATTTTCTGTTGTTTATAGTCTTCCCAGTTTCATGTTTTGTTTTGGCAGCCTGAGTTGACTAAGACATTCACTCACTGAAGAAATATTAGCAAGCAATTGCCATAGTATGTATATGACATAAGCTGGAAGCTATCAGCCTCAGTTAATACAATGCTTGACGTGTTGTTTGTGCCTCTTAATGAATGAAACACAAGAATGAAATCAGAAGAGGTCGGGAAAGGAAGTGTGTGGTGCATGTGTGTATGTGTATGACCGGGGTTTTGCGGTATTGGGGCTATGCTAGGGAAAGATTACTTGCAAGACTGTCACTTCATAAATAGGTAGTATAGTCAGTCAGAGAGTCAATTCAATCACTCAGTCATGTCTGACTCTTTGTATCCCCATGGGCTGTAGCATGCATGGCTTCTCTGTCCATCACCAACTGCCAGAGCTTGCTCAAACTCATGTCCATCGAGTCAGTGATGCCATCCAACCATCTCCTCCTCTGTCACCCCCTTCTCCTCCTGCCTTCAATCCTTCCCAGCATCAGGGTCTTTTCCGAGTCAGTTTTTCACATCAGGTGGCCAAAGTACTGGAGTTTCAGCTTCAGCTTCAGTACTTCCAATGAATATTCAGGACTGATTTCCTTTAGGATGGACTGGGTGGATCTCCTTGTAGTCCAACAGACTCTCAACACCACAGTCTTCTCCAACACCACATTTTAAAAGCATCAATTCTTTGGCCCTCAGCTTTCTTTATAGTCCAACTTTCACATCCATACATGACTACTGGAAAAACCATAGCTTTTACTGGATGGACCTTTGTCGGGAAAGTAATGTCTCTGCTTTTTAATATGCTGTCAAGGTTGGTCATAACTTTTTTCCCAAGGAGGAAGTGTCTTTTAATTTCTTGGCTGCAGTCATGATCCGCAGTGATTTTTGGAGCCCAAGAAAATAAAATCTCTCACTGTTTCCATTGTTTCCCCATCTATTTGCCATGAAGGTATGGGACCAGATGCCATGATCTTAGTTTTCTGAATGTTGAGTTTTAAGCCAACTTTTTCATTCTCCTCTTTGATTTTCATCGAGAGGCTCCACAGTTCTCCTTCCCTTTCTGCCATAAGGGTGGTGTCATCTGCATATCTGAGATTATTGATATTTCTCCCAGCAATCTTGATTCCAGCTTATGCTTCATCCAGCCTGGCATTTTGCATGGTGTACTCTGCACATAAGTTAAATAAGCAGGGTGATGATATACAGCCTTGACATACTCCTTTCCCAACTTGGAACCAGTGGGTGGTGTCATCTGCATATCTGAGATTATTGATATTTCTCCCAGCAATCTTGATTCCAGCTTATGCTTCATCCAGCCTGGCATTTTGCATGGTGTACTCTGCACATAAGTTAAATAAGCAGGGTGATGATATACAGCCTTGACATACTCCTTTCCCAACTTGGAACCAGTCTATTGTTCCGTATCTGGTTTTAACTGCTGCTTCTTGACCTGCATACAGATTTTTCAGGAGGCAGTAAGGTGGTCTGGTATTCCCATCTCTTGAATAATTTTCAACAGTTTGTTGTGATCTATACAGTCAAAGGTTTTGGCATCATCAATAAAGCAGAAGTAGATCTTTTTCTGGAATTCTGTTGCTTTTTCTATGATCCAATGGATGTTGGCAATTTGATAGATAGTATGGGAGTACGGGAGGAAGGTTAACATTTCCAGTCAGAATCTGTAAGTCTAACCTGTTGTTACCTTCTTCTAACTAAAACTCATTTTCTTTTTTTCAAGACAATAGTGTTCCTTGTTCCTAAAAACAAGACCGGGAGCTGACTGTAGCTCAGATCATGAACTCCTTATTGGCAAAATCAGACTTAAATTGAAGAAAGTAGGGAAAATGACTAGACCATTCAGGTATGACCTAAATCAAATCCCTTATGATTATACAGTGGGAGTGACAAATAGATTCAAGGGATTAGATCTGATAGAGTGCCTGAAGAACTGTGGACGGAGGTTCATGACATTGTACAGGAGGCAGTGATTAAGACCATCCCTAAGAAAAAGAAATGCAAAAAGGCAAAATGGTTGTCTGAGGAGGCCTTACAAATAGCCCTGAAAAGAGGAGAAGCAAAAGACAAAGGAGAAAAGGAAAGATATACCCCTTTGAATGTAGAGTTCCAAAAAATAGCAAGGAGAGATAAGAAAGCCTTCCTCAGTGATCAGTGCAAAGAAATAGAGGAAAACAATAGAATGGGAAAGACTAGAGATCTCTTCAAGGATATTAGAGATACCAAGGGAACAGTTCATGCAAAGATGGGCAAAAGAGAGGACAGAAATGTTATGGACCTAACAGAAGTGGAAGATATTAAGAAGAGGTGCTAAGAATACACAGAAGAACTATACAAAAAAGATCTTCATGACCCAGATACTCATGATGATGTAATCACTCACCTAGAGCCAGATATCCTGGAATGTGAAGTCAAGTGGATCTTAGAAAGCATCACTACGAACAAAGATAGTGGAGATGATGGAATTCCAGCTGAGCTATTTCAAATCCTAAAAGATGATGCTGTGAAAGTGCTGCACTCAATATGCCAGCAAACTTGGAAAACTCAGCAGTGGCCACAGGACTGGAAAAGGTCAGTTTTCATTCCAATCCCAAAGAATGTTCAAGCTACTTCACAATTGCACTTATCTCACATACTAATAAAGTAATGCTCAAAATTCTTCAAGCCAAGCTTCAACAGTACATGAATCATGAACTTCCAGATGTTCAAGCTGGATTTAGAAAAGACAGAGGAACCAGAGATCAAATTGCCAACATCTGTTGTATCTTGGAAAAAGCAAGAGAGTTCCAGAAGAACATCTACTTCTGCTTCATTGACTATGCCAAAGCCTTTGGCCATGTGGATTACAACAAACTGGAAAATTCAAGAGATGGCAATACCAGACCACCTGACCTGCTTCCTGGGAAATATGTACACAGATCAAGAAGCAACAGTTAGAACTGGACATGGAACAACAGACTGGTTCCAAATGGGGAAAGGAGTACATCAAGGCTGTATATTGTCACCCTGCTTATTCAACTTATATGCAGAGTACATCATGAGAAATGCTGGACTGGATGAAGCACAAGTTGAAATCAAGATTGCCAGGAGAAATATCAATAACCTCAGATAACCCTGTCATCTCAGATATGCAGATGACACCACACTTATGGCAGAAAATGAAGAAGAACTAAAGAATCTGTGGATGAATGTGAAAGTGGAGAGTTAAAGAAGTTTGCTTGAGGTTCAACATTCAGAAAACTAAGATCATGGCATCTGGTCCCATCACTTCATGGCAAATAGATGGGGAGACAATGGAAACAGTGAGAAACTTTATTTTTTGGAGCTCCAAAATAAATGCAGATGGTGACTGCAGCCATGAAATTAGAAGACACTTCCTCCTTGGAAGAAAAGTTATGACCAACCCTGACAGCATATTAAAAAGCAGAGAAGTTACTTTGCCAGCAAAGGTCCATCCATTCAAAGCTTTGTTTTTTTCCTGTGGTCATGTATGGATGTGAGAATTGTACTGTAAAGAAACCTGAGGGCCAAAGAATTGATGCTTTTGAAGTGTGGTATTGGAGAAGACTCTGGAGAGTACTTTGAATTGCAAGGAGATCCACCCAGTCCATCCTAAAGGAAATCAGTCCTGAATATTCATTGGAAGTACTGATGCTAAAGCTGAAACTCCAGTACTTTGGCCACCTGATACGAAGAGCTGACTCATTGGAAAAGACCCTGATGCTGTGAAAGATTGAAAGCAGGAGGAGAAGGGGGTGACAGAGGAGGAGATGGTTGGATGACATCACTGACTTGATGGACATGAGTTTGAGCAAGCTCTGGCAGTTGGTGATGGACAGTGAGGCCTGGTGTGCTGCACACCATGGGGTCACAAAGAGTTGGACACTACTGGGCAACTGAACTAAACTGAGTATTCCTTGGTTAAAATACCTTCTCACTTCGATATAGCTGGGAGCCATTTTTTTCCTTCTTCTTACCTTTAAATTAAACAGGATGCCTGGCGGGTTATCCATTGACAAGTAAGCAGTGGGAAGAAAGCTACTGTGCTATGGATGTAGAACAAAACAGAAAGAACACAGCCATTGTTGACATCAGTGAATCACCATACAAGCTCTAGGCTTTTTAGCTCTAGTATTTATTTTTGTGGATAATACATAGATCCCTTAATTTTTTAATTCATTGTAGTAGGGTTTTGTTTTCCTACTTGCTGCTGACTGGAATCCCAGTTGAATTTGATTCAAATCAAAGAAAGCAGAAGAGTTCAAGTTGGGAAAGAAACTCAACTTATCCCAGAAACTGGAATCAGAATTGATGACAAGAGGAATGAATGGGCTAAGTGCTGGGGTCCAGCCCCGATGGATCCAGGGTATTCGAAGTGGAGATGGAGTCGGTGAGGAAAAACTTATTTATTTAGAAATATAAAGAGAGATTAGGAAAGAAATAGTGTAGTAGGAAAATAAGTGGAGAAAAGAGGCTGAATAACTTGGTTTACGTGGAAAACCCATAAAGTTCCAAGACAAGGAACTTGCACCATCTACGTAGGCCACCGGCGCCTGCTTGAATAGCGGAGGGTGCCCCACCTTGGGCTCCCTCTAGCGTGGGTCTTAGAAGCCAGGGCAAATAAGTAGACATGGTGAGCCTCCACGCTCCAGATGGGAATTCAGCCAGAAAAGGGGAGAAAAGAACAGCATGGGGGAGCCCAGCACTGGTACAAGACTCAAAACTTTATTTTCAAAATCAGCTTATATACCCCAAGTTGTACATAAAGAAATAATGGAATATGCAGTGTTATGCAGGGGCAGCAGTCCTGACCCTCATTGAGACCAGGCTTTCTTTTTGCATACCTTCCCGTATACAAAAGGTCTCAGGTGGTTTACATTATCTTCTGGCCAAGGGGCCTGTTAACATTTTTATGGCTCTCTTCCTAGATAAATGTCTATCAACCAGAAAACTCTTTTTCCCTAGAAGTGCTTTTTCTTTAATCTGCATCACCCTCAAAGTACTAAATAAAGTTACATTCCTGTAGAACAAAGGTGCAGTGGGTTATAACAAAGAAAGTACTTAACTCAAAGATCTAATGTTGCTAACACCAGGTCTACTACCTGTTTTTTCTACATGCCAACTATATCTACAAATAAAAGATATGAAAATTTGGCAGCAAGTATTGGCTCAACAAATGAAACCCTTAATCAGTCCTATTCTAATGATTTTGACTCCTCGGAAGCCCCTACATTCCTAGGATGTTTTAAGCTTCCTGTGCCTCTTGCAGTCAGGAGGCTGCAAACAATCACATATGCAGCTGTAAGAGTCTGGCAGGCAGGCTAGAAAGTCATCAGAGGGGTTTTGGGATTGAAACACTCTGATTATGCCCAGGAGATTTATTTTCTATAAGCTCTAAATTAACTTTTTCCGGAAAAAGGTGGTGGGGGGACAACCCCCTGTTAATGTCAGAAGAGTAGGTGGAAAGCATAACACAGTAAAGCAGGCAGACTCTGGTTTTGGGGTAGATGTTCTAGAATTTCCAGGGGGACCCCTGAGGCTCGATCCCGCCTTTGCGAATGCCTAGCCTCCTTCCTCATGACCTTTGCCACAGGCGGGGTTCGTCATGCTGGCTCCCGGCAGCTAAGTAAGGTATTGAACAATTTACAAATGTGCCTCTAAAGTCTGTTTCAGTAATGGTCTTGGTCAAGTTAGCAGTACTCCATATCAGAATGGGACAGGTATGGGAACCTTGATTCAGGGGAATAAATATCAGCTGTAAATTGGGAAATAGACAAAGAAAGAAAACAAAGCTGAAGAGCTGGCCAGTTGGGTAGGATCCCAGGGAGCAATAATAGCTTCAAAGCTCAAGTATGAGAACATTCTGGTGCAAGCTTCTGCAGCCACTGAAATGAATAATACTTGCAAACTCCAGTCTCCCCTGTCTCTTGTCCAAGATTCAAAGTTCCAAAAGACATTGTCCAATGCTCTTGGCATGGACATGTGCCTCCATGCCCAACTACAGTTGTAGTCTCAAAGAGAGCATGACATCTAGAGATTTCAAAGTGACACATTGAACATACCTCCAATCAAGATTAAATTCAATGTTGTCATTCCCCAAATGGAAGTTAGAGTAATAGCAGGAAGAATAAGGTGAATCCTGAAGGGTCAATAAAACAGCAGATGTCCAAGAGGTCCCCTGTCCCTGCCTCTGCAAGTTTGACCCCTTAATCGTCCTTAAGTTCTATTGTTTTATATTTAAAAGTTGGAATCCATGTCCCAGTTCCTCTGATGACTGTGTGTGTGTCATAGGTCTGATAGAGGGAATGAAAAAGGAAGAATTAGTATTCTATACTTACAGCTGAGGAACTTGGCCCCTAGATTTAAATTCTGTTACAAATAATCCCCATGCATCCATGCACACTGGCAGATATGACACAACACTTAAATCGCCATTGGCTATGGGCCTAATAAAAGGCTAGTAATCAAATCAAATTCTGCTGGGCTCCATTTTTACAAGCAATATCAAGTCCTGTGAACTTAAATGCCCACTGTCTATTTAGATAGTCATGGCTCAGAGCTGGTATTAAAAGTAGCTGGAAATACTTGTTCTGAAGGGTTGAAATATATTGCAAATTACACTGGAGTATCCACTTAGTCCAAACTAATCCTATATTGCACTGACCTTTGCAAAATCAGTTCTATTTTCCTTGGCAGCTTCATTTCCACTCCTCTTTGTCTTATTCCCTTGAAGTTCCATTTTTATTGGAGTCAGAAATCAGTATGAAGTGGCTGCTAGGTTTCAGGTGGGCTTGTGTGACTGTGTGTGATAGGTTTTGCTTCTGGGTGACCACAACAAACCTATTTTTCATTCCATTTCCTTTGCAGCCTCATTTTCATTCCAGCACTCTGTATCCTCAGACACCATCAAATACTTTTCCTTTGTAAAACAATGAATGTATTATCCCAGGCTGTGCTTTTTCTGGGGCTGAAAAGAGAGCTGGGGGTTTTGTTGTTTCCCTACACATTAAAAAGAAAATACTATATTCTAGACACCCAAACTTTTGTGTCAAGTAACAAAAAAAACAACAACAAAATTAGTCATAGGAGGGGGATAAAAGCTACATCTGGCACATTTTCACAGGGGTATTGTTTCCAAATTCTTAAGTGGGAAGGATGATTTCTGAGTGAAATGCTAATGTGGAACCAAAGCCTTATCTGAAAGAAGATGGAGAATTTAGAAGAGAATTGCATTCACTTAAACAAGGAAGTGGTTTTTGACCTTTAGAATTTAGCCAAAAGCTTGAATAACCTCACTTCGCAGTCTTTGTGTGCAGAGAAGGCACTAATCTCTGCACTACTTTAATAAAATTTTATCAAATATTTTGTGTGGAGTTTTGCTGAAGCATCATGCAGACTGCAGACACCCAGCTGTGGCCTGTGGCATGGTCAAACACCAACTTGGCTTCAGATTTTCATGTGCAAATTCAAAAGAGAATATATTTTACCAGCCCCATATGTTCTCTCAAATTCAGACTTGACTCAGTATGGATGGATGGCAAAGTATAGCATTTGGCCAAGTTCCTACTTTGTTAGTACACCTCACTCTAATTTTGACTTCCAAATATGACATTCTGTCTACAGTTAGGGTTCCTTTACTTTTGTGCAGTCAGTAATCCTCTCGGGAAGTTGAAAAATATATAGTCCCAGAAGGTACCTTCTGAAACAGAGCATTTTATGGTAACATGAGAATCTGTATATATATATTTTTAATAGATCACTCTGAGTGATTTTGAGGTAGACTGTCCGTGAACTACATTTTGAGAAACCACTAACTGTTTGAATTATGTTTGTAACACTAATTGGGAAAAGGATTTCATGGCCTCTTATTTGTACTTTACAATGTATAAAGATTTGAAGACTTCTATTTTTTCAATGATTTTTTTTTAAACCATCCCACCTCTCCTTTTTACTTGTCCTTATATTTTCATCTTTTAAAACATTTAAGTGTTAAATAAAACTATTTTTCTTGCATGCTGAGGATTTTGATGGGGAAGAGTTACTTCTTTTATTGCTGTCACTATAAAGATAGCCTGGACACTCGAGGGTTAATCCTGCTGATTGACATGCTGGGTAGCCAGGATTTTGTGTTTCATGCCATCTAAAGGCCACTGGAATAATTGGTTGTCCTATCTCATCAACATCAATGGAGTAAGGAGGGAAACATAACATCTAGGCTGTGAGGGTGTTTTTTTTTTTCCTTCTCCTTTCCTTGTCCTCTTCTTGATGATAAGGACACAGAGATAGAGGAGTGGGTGGAGGAGGGGGGAATCAGGAGAGAGATTAAAAGAATATGATGAGAAAAGGATGTCTCCTTGTAGCTATTGCCATTCGGTGCGGATAAATCAGATAGTTTTGATCTCAAATCCCAATCTCAGTTGCCTTGAGCAAGGACCTTTACCTCCTTGATACTAAATATTACTATTAATTAAATTGACTCCAAACATATCTATTGGTCCAGGGTCCTATAGGAAGTAAATAACATACTTAGAAAAGTTCAAGTGTGTTTGTGTTCAGCAGAATTACTTCAGGATATATTCACATTTAGTAATTAACATTAATATTGAACAGCACTTTGGTTAGCAATTTTCTTCATAAGTGTTAATAATTTTACTAGTGTGATTTTCAAATGATAACCTCATGTAGCAATATATATTTCCAATTACAGGACAAAGGTAGTTTGGTAATTAGACTTCTTTGGTTTTCCACTTACTCAAGTGGCTCAAAACATGTGAAGAAACATTTAAAGTGAACTTTTTTGCTTCTTAGAGTGAACAGCCTAGCTCAGTATCTCTTACCTCTTCTGTTTATATCAAAGAGATTAACAGATATATATTTAATGATATTATAAATATGGACAATACATTGCAACTTCTTACCTCCTCTATTATGCTGTCCTTCACATAAATTCATCTTTGGCCATACATAATAAATATAGTTAAACATTCTAAAGAATCAATTCCTAAGAAATACATAACCCTGAGAAAGAGAAAAAAAAGCCACTATTTCACAGCTGAGAATCATCATGTTGCTGAGCCTCAAACTGTCTACTTTAGACTCAGCTTGAGTGTCATCATCTTTGGAATACTTCTCTGATGATCTTCCCTTTCCCCTATCTCAGCCAAGCCACCAGGTAGAATCAATAGCTTCTATTTTTGAGCATTCATGGGAAGCTTCCCAAACATCTGTCAGATCATTTATCATTATAGCTGGACATTGAGTACTAGAAAAAATGCTCTGGATCTAAAGGTGATTTAGAAAAACACACTGGCCTCCATGAACTCTTCTTATAGGGGAGACTGATGAATAATTGTATCACAGGTAACAAGGAGTTTGTAGGAATGTATGAATTAGTAAATGAAGTAATCTAGAGAAAGTTCCAAAATCAAATAATTTGCCCTGCATTTCTTAATAATAGAAAGTTAATATATATTTTCTGCTTCCTAGTTATCAGTTATCTTATTACATGAGATAAACTGGCACCTTACAGAACATCATTTCAATTATTTCAACAACTGCAAAGTGAGGAAAATAATACCTTATACTTTAATCTTTGGGGGAAAATGGAGATCCAGAGGTATTACAAGTTTTCCATATTCACACAGTGACATTTAACACAGATCTGCCTCATAATGGAGCTTTAGATGCTAAACAAGACATGAACTCTAATGCAACCTAAAACAGGTTCATTTGAATTCTTACAATGACAATTTTTATGAGGATACATAAGAAAACAATAGAATGTATATTGACATCATTTGTTGTCATTACGGAAAGGAGATATGTGGTCTCTTAAGGAGTTAATTTCCTACAGATTAACCTTAATGTTCTCCCTTCTCAAATAAATCACATGGTATTGGTTAAAGAAAAAATGAGAAGAAATATCTGTCAATGTACATTTTTGCTATCTACCCAAATGGGTAAATGTGTATTTAAATATAAATATATAATGGTATATCAATAAAATTTAAAAATAGAAAGAAGAAAGATAAACCCATAATACATTATTTCTTTGTAGATTTCTATGTAGTTTATATGGTCTGCACATCGAATGAACACAAAACTGTGTAATGTAATCAAAATCTTTTTTTTTTAAAGTAAGGGTTATCTATTTGTGTATGATAGAGGTTTCTTTTAATAACCTATCTCCCTAAAGTTTTCTAATCTGAGCGAATTAGCCTCCATCCCTTGTTGCATATTTTTCTTTGCACTAAAAATCATAGAAGATCAAGAAAGCAGTTTATCTTTTGTTATTAGTGAGGTCTTCTTTGTAAGACAACATCATTTCTATTCTGGTCACTGCATTATTACAGTAGTCAGCATATCAAGGTGCCATCTTATTTTAAAATTCCACACAGAAAGTTCTGGTGTTTTGATGAGTTTGATACCACTTTTTTCTTTCAGTCTTATTGAGATATAATTGGCATACAGCACTGTATAAGTTTAAGGTGTACAGCCTAGTGACTTGATATATGCATTGCAGAATGGTTATCACAGTAAAGAACACTTCTTTTTCTGCATGGAAGAAAGAAAGGAAGGAAGGATGGAATTAGTTAAGGAGTAAGAAAGGAAAAATAGAGAAGAAAAAAAAATAATGCTGGATTCTTTTACAGATGATCAAAAGCCAAAATTTGGATTTGAAATGGTATGAGTTATCTATTGATGTGGTAAATTACCCCAAACTCAGTAGCCTAAAACAACAAATATTTATTTTCTCATTTAGTTTCTGAAGCTCTTAAATCTTCTAGGAGATGTTTGGATGGGTGGTTCTAGCAAAGTGTCTCTCATGCAGTTGCCCTCAAAATGTCACTTAGGGTTGTAGCAATATCTTAAAATGGCAGTCTCCATCATCACTTTACCTGGGTTCAAATAACAGTTTAATATCACTAATTGTGTGAACCTGAAATATTTATTTTCTTGAGGTCTTAGGAATTACTAGATACTGTCACTTAATAGATTGGGAAATTAATTCATGGAAATCTTGATAGTACTAAGTGACATCATATATAAAAACAAGCAGCTCAATGCCTATAATATAGCAACTATTCAGCGAATGCCAGTTTTTATTATTAATATTATGAGATTTAGTATGAAGTAGATAGGAAAACAGCCATGGGAGCAAGGGACATTTTATTCATTTTAGCAAATGTGTAAAGGATATCTCTCTCTTGCAGTGACAGAAATGTCCTGGGCATTGTGGATAGAGTCATAAATGAGATATGTGTCCTCTTCCCCTTTAATGTTCATCTTTCCTGAAATATAAGCTCTAGAAAAAGGGCAAAAGTGAGGATTATTGTGGAGAAGGGAAGGGCATCATGCTCTACAAATCAACATAAGAGAATCTAATCTAGTCTGGAGGCTTAAAAAAGAACTCCCAGAAGAAGAAATGTTTTAAGTTGAGTGTTAAAGGATAGTAAGGTAAATTGCTGTGGGCAGAACATGAAAGGCAGTAGTATTATGGTGTTCAAAGGCCCAGGAAAAATAAAAGATAATATACGATGATAAAGGAACTGGAAATGTCCAGGGATTATAGGGTTAGGGAAATCACCAGGTGGTCAGGGAGACTGAACAGGCACTTCAAGTCCAAATGGAAGGTTATGTGAGTGTGTGCATATGTGTGTGCACTAAAGGAGATTTTTAAATGCAATGATACATTTTTTTATGACTAACAAGTAAAGACTATAAGAAATATGGAGATGATGTAATAGGAGATAGATCACAGATCAAATCATGAAGGGCTAACATTGCCATGAGACAAAATCTGTCCTGAGAAAACATCATTCTTTCTTAAAATATCTAAAAACACAAATTTGGGAGTGACAGTCACTATTCTGTGGTCAGGCAGGAGCCACAAGGATACACTGTGCCCCTACTCTCTCCTGGGTTTTATCATAGCTAAGGGAAGCGGGACAATCAATGAGATGAAAACTTGAAACTCCACTTCACAATATGCCTCACTGGTAGCACACCTTGACATCCAGGAGGAAATATATTCTTTTCTCCCCAAATTGACAAGAGAAGGGACATGATAACAGACTTTAAGAATATCACTGGCTCATAAAACTGCAAAGCGGTGCAATGTGATTCAAGTCATGGTCATCATGATTCTAAAGCTTGTGATCTTTTGCTATTCTATGTTACCTCACCCATTTCACCTCTTATCCTGAAAAATGATCAACATGACACCACTTATCCATTCTGCCACTGTTCTCCTAGGATTATATTCCCAGTTGTCAAGTGTTAAATAGAATAAAGGCTTTAAGAGAAGGACTACTAATCCATTAACAAGCAATCCCTTTGGAAAACACTCATATCATTGTTTTAGGGTGGAATTTGTCAGACTTAATTCCATGAGAATGTGTCTTTGTGGTATTTGTGACCAGAGTATTGGATACATGCCAATATATACTTATTCACTTTCTTTTGGTACTTACAAACAGTTTAAACCAAATCATCAAATCAAGTCTTCTGTAGACATCTCACTCAAGATTGTATTTCTTAGTATAAATATCATACAGCACACATTGTTGTTTAAATTACTAGTTCGGAACTTAATTTTAAAAAGCAAAAGATTAAAGAAGAAGCAACTTTGAGACATGATAAGGATAAAATGGTCAAGGCATTCTGAACGTCTATAGTATGTTAAATACTTTGTATTATCTTATTGCAGATCCTTCATTTCTCAGAAAATATTACTCATTTTTAAATTGTTACACAGATATGAAAGCTGAGACTTAGATAATAGCTTAGTAGACAATATGCCCAAGATTCACATTTATGGCATGACATCTTCAAATTCCATGCAGTCCCCCCAATCTAAAACACAGCTACCATGCACACAGAAACAAAACAAGTACAGATAAACTTGCATTTTAAGGTCTTGCATATGTGAGACACTGTGCTTTACATTATCATCACAGCAATTCAACTTGTTGCATAGAATTCTCATCTCAGTTTTATAGATGAGGAAACCTAGAAACAGTTTAGCAGACCTGTTCAGATGCCCATAGCCAGGAAAAGGCAGCAGGGCATAAACTCATGCCTGCTTGTAAAGCCTGTCTACAACTTTTCTGCTGCTCCAAAATGTGAACTGAGCATCTGACATTGTTTCAAAATCAAGATATAAATTCATCACAGCATTATCTTCTACAGGTCAGAGTTGTTTTCTTCACTGAAAATTGAGGTCCTGCCTCAAAACTGATTGTGAACACATCTGTGTTTTTCATGGAAGTCTGTATTTAGCTAAACTAGTAAGAAACTTACTTTGTTTTTGAGGAATATGTTTTTGAGGAATATGCTGAGCTTTCATTCCAATGTATGTTCTCTAGTATGTTCTTCTGGACTCTGATACTTAAGACCAACTTTAGAGGAAACTCCCAGCCACTTATCCTGGTGTACGTGGCTTTATTTGATGGCTTAAATAAGAATTTTGGTCTACCCAATTGCTCTGACTCCCTATAGTGTGTCTTAAGGGAATATTAAGGCCTCTTACCTTCTTCTCCATCAGCTAAGGACCAGACAGAAAAGCAAAGAATGTTTTCTGAGAAGCCACTGGAGGTTTCCCAAAGAATTAAGGGTTGCCCTTAGATTGGGCTACTTTTGCTAAATATATTGCCAGACTACCAGAAGACAGAGGGCAAGTTTAAGCTGAGAATACTTATGGCTGGTTTTCAAGGCCAAATTGGGATATTTTTGCTGGGAAAGATAGTCACTCAGCAATGTTTGAAGAAAGTGTGTGATCTTGTGATTTCCAGGCAGATGGTGGGAAGGGAAATATCTCCAACTGAAAGAAAGAAAGAGAAGTTGCTCAGTCATGTCTGACTCCTTGCGACCCTGTGGACTGTTGCCTACCAGGCTCCTCTGTCCATGGGATTTTCCAGGCAATAGTACTGGAGTGGATTGCCATTTCCTTCTCCAGGGAATCTTCCTGACCCAGGGATCAAACCCGCATCTCCCGCATTGTAGACAGATGCTTTACCATCTGAGTCACCAGGGAAGTCTTAATGAAGGATGATAGCATATTTGTATTTAAATGCTCATATCTATATAAATGTCTGACTCACAGTAGGTCCTCAGTAGAAGATGGCTTTAATTAAACACTATTCTATGGACTATAAAGGGGAAACTGCATGCTAAGTTATCTTCAGCCTTTTGTAACCTGTACTTCTTGAACATGGTGAACCACAACATATGTTTTGTGACTAAAGGGAAATGGATGATTTGGAAATAAAAATGGTGATAAGTGCCCCTAGGAATCTCCCTGGATATGTTAACATTGGGCTGCATTGTGATTTAACAAATATATTGGATTCTTTCTGATTTGTTAATAACCACAGTGACTCTGGTTATATATATGTATGGCTTCCCAGGTAGCACTAGTGATAAAGAACCTACCTGCCAGTGAAAGAGACATAAGAAACTTGGGTTTGATCTCTGGGTTGGGAAGATTCCCTGGAGTAGGAAACAGTAACCCACTACCATATTCTTGACTGGGGAATCCCATGGACAGAGGAGCCTGGCAGGCTATGGTCCATAGGGTCTCAAAGAGTTGAACATGCCTGAAGCAACTTAGCATGCATACATGTATGCGTGTGTGTGTGTGTGTGCACACGTGCATGTGTGTGTGGCTTGTAATGTCCAGAAACAAACATGTTCATGGATATACTATAAGAGAAACAAGCATTGAGATCCCTGTTTCTTCTCAGGCATGGTTCAGACCATCAAACCAATCTCCCTGCTGGTTATTTGATTCCAAGGATGCTCCTAGGAGTCTCTTTGTCATGAATAGATTTAGCTTACATTAAAAAATATTTAGTCATTGAATCCAAGCTCTGACTTTGAGGCAGCTAGTTCAGGCTTTTCCTTAATGGACCACAAAGAAGCTATCAGCTTAGTTATGGTTTTTTCAATTCAGTTTTATCCATACCCTCATTTATTTATTCATTATTTTAACAAGTAATTTTTGGCATCTAATATATGAAAGATTCTTATCACTCATTGATGAAAAGGTAGGGTCTAACAAGAAAGGAACAGCCAAATTTCAGGAAATTCTTTAATATCTTGAACACTGTAGGTAACATAGAAGGTATGATTTGTTTCTGTAATGTTGACTGTATGAAGAGACAATGTAGTTTCATTAATGTACACAGATACATGTACAGACCCCAAGATCACGTTATCCGGCCTTCTCACATTATAGCTAAGTTCAGGACTCAGACCAAACATCTTCTGTGCCTGAAATCATGAAGAGTTCTTTTTTCATCTCCTTAGGTATGGGCTTTCCTGATAGCTCAGTTGGTAAAGAATCTGCCTGCAGTGCAGGAGACCATGGTTTGATTCCTGGGTCAGGAAGATCTGCTGGAGAAGGGATAGGCTACCCACTCCAGTATTCTTGGGCTTCCCTTGTGGATCAACCGGTAAAGAATCCACCTACATGTGGGAGACCTGTGTTTGATCCCTGGGTTGGGAAGATCCCCTGGAGAAGGGAACAGTTACCCACTCCAGTATTCTGGCATGGTGAATTCCATGGACTGTGTAGTCTACTGGGTCACCAAGAGTTGGACATGACTGAGTGACTTTCACTTAGGTATAAAGGATTAGTTTTCTTCAAGAGATTACCATGCCTCCTTGAACCTAGTCTACTAGTCTTGTAAAGAATCACTTACCTATGTCAGCGCACTAAATAGGTATCGTTTTAAGCAAAATCCCCAGGTGAAATATGTATGTTTTATTATACTTACGAGAGAACAAAAGATCACTTATATGAATGCCCACCTAATCATGAATGGGCTTGGACTGTTTTAAAAGGAAGTGTTTTTGGTCTTCCGTGATTCAATTATTTTAATATATTCAAAATAAAATCTGTGGCAAATTTATTTATTTCCTATAAATTATAACCTACATATTAGAGACTAAAACGATGTTTTTATGACCGTAGTACTATCAAAGAGTTAAAAAACATATCTAAATTTTAGAAATAGAGTTAAACTACAACCAGGCTCCCTACCTTTCATGTAAATCATCTTCTGAAAGGATACAGTTTCAATTTTAGAAGTTACTTTTTCTACTTACTTTGCAGACTTCTTAGATAAAGCAAAACCTAAAATGGATCATGAAATAACTCCATTTTCAGATAAGTGTATGAAATAAAGGGTTTAGTTGTTTGCAAGGGCATCACTTTTAAAATAAAGCTAAAACCTAAGTTGCTTTTCCCAATGCATTTATGCCTAGTCGCTCAGTAATGTCCTACTTTTTGGCAACCCCATGGACTGTAGACCACCAGGCTCCTCTATCCATGGGATTTCCCAGGCAAGAGTACTGGAGTGAGATGCCATTTCCTCCTCCAGGAGATCTTCCCTACTGAGGGATCGAACCCACATCTCCTACATCTCTTGCATTGCAGGCAGATTCTTTACCACTGAGCCACTTTTCCCCGGTGACATTCAAACTCATCTATCCTCATATTTCACATAGAAGCTGCATGATATAATAGATTAAGCTCAATGAGTTTAAATTAAATTCACTGAAGGCAAACTCATTTTCCTTCCCAATATTACTCTTTCATTATAGCACAGTGCTAAGCTCACTATTGGCCACATTAATTCTAAATGATGAAACTGAAATCATGTAACTTTTGGTGGATAAGTATGTTAGGCTGAATAATGATCACCAAAATATGACTACATACTAATCCTCAGAGGCTGTGAAGATGCTGTATGTTGTTCGGGGGGATTAAGTTTTCAGCTGGACTTAAGGATGATGATCAGCTGACTTTGAAACAGGAAGATTACCCTGGATTGTTCAAGAAGATCCAAGGTAATCACAATAGCCCTTATAAATGGAAGAGGGAGGCAGAGAAGGAAATTAGAATCAGAGAAAGATTTGAAGATGCTAGACTTCTGTCTTTAAAGACGGAGAAAGGAAGGAAAATGGATATTCTTCCTAGGCCACTAGAAGGAACATATCCATGCTGGCACCTTGATTTAGCCCAGTGTGACCTAATTTTGGATTTCTGAGTTCTATTATCTATAAGACAATAAACTTGTGTAACTGACTTTGTGGTAATTTGGTACAACAAAATAGCAAATTAATGTAATAGGTGTGAGTAATTGACTAACAAAATTCTTTTTTTCCTGAACCGGGGAAAATAAGAGTGGAGGGGATGGGCAATAGATAAATCTTGTCTTTTTTTCTCAGAATGTAATGATTGTTTTACCTTCTTCTACAAAGCGAGTAGCAGATGATTCTTTAGCACATGCTTCTCTTTAATTTTTGAGTAAGGTGGCATTTTTTAAATGAATGCAAATCTACTTCTGTCTCAGCCTAGAGAAAATGTATGCATGACTTGAAAGTCAAATGTGGACGTGGGCAAAACAAAGTTTTTTTTTTTTTTCCTTCGTCCTTGTCCCAAATAAGCATTTTTTGAACTACTTACTAAAGATATAAGATCAAGTTGATAGGGGTGGGAGAGATACCTCTCTAACTCTGGGACCCCCAGGTGCCTGCTAATGCAGATTTGCCTTCAAGGCCACTTCTCCAGAATATATGCCTGAGAGTATGTTAAATATAGTTTCTCTACTTAAGTTTAATTATAACTGTTTTCTCATGTTCCCATAAGAAACATTTCAGAATGTGAAAATCTGGTGCATATGGAAATAGGAAATTCATAGGAACTTCTGAGTACCTTGCCTTCACAGTAATATAAGGAGCCTGTTTCATTTTGAATGCCAAGATTGTTCCAACAAATCTGGAGTTTTGTCACTGAGTGAGAAATTAGAGTTAAATACTCTGAGCTGGGAATGACATCGAAACACATAGATGGAAGTAACCAAAGAAGGAAGTGGATCTATTCATAAATTATAAGAGACTACAAAAGCTTTTAAAACTCAGCTACCAAAAAAAAAAAAAAGGCTTGGAATTTTTTAGGACCCCTCCTCTCAAAGCTGGCTGAAATTTGCAGAATGGCTTAATATATTTTTGTAATTCTAATAGCCATAGGAATAAACACCTGTGGCAGAGCAAAGGCTGCTAACACCAGGGAGAAGGGCCCATTCATGTATGTAGGCTCATCAGTCATCACATTATTCTTGGGCTTATTCTCATCCCTTATTAATAGACTCATACACTATTCTGTTAAGCTTCTGTCCACATCAACCTTTGCAAATGATATTCTAAAGAGTCATTGTGCTGGACTCCAGATGAATGTGCCAGAAAGGGAAGTGTTAAGGGGAGGGTATAAGATGCTTTTAAAAAATAGCAAATTCCCAATTTTGAATATCACGAGGCCAGTTTCCTTTTTTCCTTCCTATCAGGGAAGAACTATCTCTTGAAAAACTTAAGAAAGTGAATCAAGGCAAATTAGAATCCAATGAGCACACACTACATGTCAGTATTGATGCTTGCTGAATTTATCCTTAATCTTGTAGCACTCTGTGTTAGTGTTATCACCCATTTTTCCCAAAGAGGTATACATGCGGAAGACTTTACCTACTCTCAGTGACTGCACTAGTGAATTGTAGAACCCAAGAATTGACAAAGAACCCAAGAATTCCAAATCTCAAAGCATGAATGGCTACCTAACTTATCACTTTGACTTGAATATGTCTGTGATCTTATCACACAGAGATGATCACAGATCTGTACCATTCATTCACAACACACATGTAACATCTATAATGCACACAGATCTATGACATCCATTTCCTTTTGTGTTTTCTAGTTTCTGATGATTTTCTGCATATTCTTCACTTGTATAATTAGATATTATGTATTTATTTAAATATTCTTTGCACTTTAGCTAGCATCAAGGACAGTGCGTACCACAAAGTCAATATTTGGTGAAATTTGCTGACCAGAACAAAAAGAGTCTTTATAAATACGAACCATCTAAGGATTTAAGCTATAGCTGCATTACTGTACTAACAGGGCTTGTTTCCTCTACACAGTCTATGATCAAATATTGTGATTGAGAATGTGAAGCCTGGAATTCCTTGGGTTGAGTAAGATTTCCCTTTCTCATACTTACTCATTGGATTCTGGTAGGCAATATCCATATCCTCTTTCTGCCTCTGTTCACATCTGTAAAAGTTTGCAACTTGAAAGTTCTATAGAAAGGGGACTTACGGTATTACTACCATCATATCTATGTCTCATTCAAGTCTCACTGATTATCTCACCATGTTCTTCATGACAAAAGGATACAATGCAACATCACACACCGTGCCTCGCCATGCTTTCCCAGTCACCTTCAAGGTGGAATTGTCCCAAACAGAGCTGTCATGGGTTTAGGGCCACATAGCTGGTGAATCTAACTTAAAATTCTGTGCTCTGCTTCCTCCTTTTAAAAAAATCTTGAAAGATGGAAAGTCCCATAGGAGTTTTCTTGCTCCCCAATGTGTGGTAAAGCAGATCATGTTGCCTGGAGTGTGCAGGCAAGGGCATTGAGTGTAGCCAGGGAACCAGGCTGCACAGACAAGTGTTTGTGGTAAGGCCAAGAGTGGCTCAAATTTTACAGTGAGCACTGGAGATTTAGATTTGATCACTGTAATCAAGGTATCTGTTTATAAATTCTCAAAACAACATTTGAAAAGCATGCACTTCGTTGACTAACTCAAAGTAAAATTTTTTTTTTTTTTGATGATAGATGTTTTACTTTATTTTACTTTACAATTCTGTATTGGTTTTGCCATACATTGACATGAATCTGCCACGGGTGTATACGAGCTCCCAATCCTGAACCCCCCTCCCACTTCCCACCCCATATCATCTCTCTGGATCATCCCTGTGTACCAGCCCCAAGCATCCTGTATCCTGTATCGAACATAGACTGGCGATACGTTTCTTACATGATAGTATACATGTTTCAAGTAATATCTTTTGATCCTTACCGAGGTTTGCTTAAGGTCTCCCAAACTCTCTCTCCCCGTAGCTATGTTTCTTACTTCATGTGCTTCTTTATTGCTTTCCTCATCTATCAAATAATTACATTTGAAAAATATATTACTTATCTCTCGCTGCCTAACATTATTAACAAAACTTAACACGTTAAAGCAATATATATTAATTATCTTATACACTTTTGTGGGCTAGAAGTCAAAGCACAGCTTAGCCAGGTCTTCTTTTTCATGTTTCTCAAGGTTAAAAATCAAGGTTTGGGCCAGGGATGCAATCTTATCTAAGGCTGGACTGGGAGAGGATCCGTGTCCAGGCTCAAGGGGTTATGGGTGGCATTCAGTTTCTTGTGGGCTGTTGGATTGGGAGACTCAGTTTCTTGCATGTACTCTTGTTAACTGCAATACACCCTGGTTCCTTGCTGCCAGGGCCCTCCCAGCATAGCTTTTTGCTTCCTCCAAGTGAGAAAAAGCAGTCTGTTAGCAGCAAGGGAACAAACTGAATATAATATTATCATGGATGTGATATCTCATTGTCTTTGTCCTATTGTATTTGTTAGGAGCAAGTCATAGATCTTGCTCACACGCTGGGGAGGGGATTACACAAGTCATGAATACTAGGAGGTGGAGGTCATAGGAGCTATCTTGGAATCTATTTGCCTTAAAAGGCAAGAAGAAAAGCATTTTTTTTTAATATAAGCACATAGAGCATAAGAAATTAACAGGGTATTTGTATACAAGATAGAGGAGGATCCCATTTGAATCAGACTCTGGCATCTTATATACTATTTTGTGGCTCTCTTGTTTAACTAATGAGCACAATATTTATCAGTCTATGTAACAAATCAGACTCATCAAATCCTCTATCACTTGCCTCATGAATACAGGTAGTGCTGTGGTAAAGAGTCTGCCTGCCAATGTAGGAGATGCGAGAGATGCAGGTTCTATCCCTGCGTCATGAAGATCCCCTGGAGGAAGAAATGGCAACTCACTCCAGTATTCTTGTCTGAAAAATTCCATGGACAGAGGAGCCTATAGCCCATGGGGTCGCAAAGAGTTGGACGTGACTGAGCACGCATACTCACTCAGTTGCTCACTGATCAGTTCACTGGAGCAAAGGAAGAAAATAAGGAAGATACCTTTTATTCCTGGACTCAAAGCAGATAATGGTGTGATCCAGATTTGGAGGGAACATATCTAGGATTTAATCTCATCTTAAGCATTTATTATTTTGGTGTCCTAATTTTATACATGTACATTATACAGATATGAGCATGAAAACTCATAGTATTAAAATAGGGGGAAATGTGCTAGGCATTATTGTTGGGAAATTTGATTATGAGATTCCTCTAATACTAAGTATTAAGTACCAGTTATTCAGTGTTGCTAAGAAGATGGAAACTCACAGTGTGGCTTTAGATTAAATGATTTGACTCAAGTTTTTTTTTTTTTTTTTAGTTATGTTTGACAATGATTTCTTGGGTTCTAGAAGACAATTACTTCAGCTCTCTAAGGAGCTTTCTAACTGCAGCTGTTAAGACATTTGTGTGGTTTGGGACTATGTTTTGGAAGAATTTTTGAAGAGTACAACCACATTATAAAAATATATTCATTTTATTTTCTTCAACTGTACAACACAGAAGGAATATGGGGCTTATTTCACTTGTACGTAGAATGTAAAATTCAAGTGGGAGACCTAAGTGAAAATGGGAACAATTTTGGTCATAAAAAATATCCTGTGTCATACAAGAGGCAGATTCACTCACCATACTTGACTGTCACATTAAATTCTGAGCTTGAGAATTAAATGTGATTAAACCTGATTCTAAGACTTGGTACTAAGCATTAGATCTGAGAATTCTCCTCTAGGCAAGGAGGCAGATCTTATTTTCTCAGAACACCAGGTAAAAGCAGAAGGAAAATAGAATAAGAATAAGGGGGAAAAGAAAGAGAAGAAGGAAAAATAGAAAGCCATACTCTGGCTTCAGTATACAATTGTTATAAAATCTCTCCTTCTCCAAAACACATATCTTCTGTACGACATGCTCCATTTTTGTGGTTCTCCATGGCAGGGATTTCAAAGTGAATGATGAGATAGAAGAAAGTATTATATTGAGATACAGGTTACATAGACCCAGGTTCCAGCTTTGCTCCTGCTAAACTGAGTCAACTGGAGTGGTGTATTGGACCTTTCTACATGTCAGTTATGAAGTGAGTGAAAGTATACATTGCTCAGTTGTGTCTGACTCATTGTAACCCCACGGACTGTAGTCCATCAGACTCCTCTGTCCATGGAATTCTCCAGGCAAGAATAGTAGAGTGGGTTGTCATCCCTTCTCCAGGAATTGAACCTGGCTTTCCTGCATTGCAGTCAGATTCTTTATCATTTGAGTCACCAGGGAAGCCCAGATGTCAGTTATCATTGACGGTAAATAGGATGGGGTGAAGTACATAAAGAGTGGCAAAGAATGGATCTTATATATCTTTTCCAATAGTTGAGAGCATCTATCTATAAAGTCATGTTGTGACAGAGTTTGACCCATACAGAAATGCAACGAGGGAGATTGTGGGGGCCAATTAATGATGCAAGAGCATGGATGGAGCAACCGAGAAGCATCTTGCCAGAGAGATGTTTGCCATCCCAACACTTCACTCTCTTCCAGATTGAATATTCTAAATGACTATGACTCACTTTCCCTTGCTCTTGAATAAAGTAATTTATTTTAGAATTTGAGAGCAAGTTTAGCCAAAGCTGGAGCAATATTTAGGTATTGTCTCTCTCCCTTTTTTGTTTTATGAATTTAGCCATAAATTTCACGGCAGCAAAGACTATGTTCTTTTGGTTCTAAATTGAGTCCATAGAGACTAGCCAAGTATTGACACATAGTTCAGTTCAGTTCAGTCGCTCAGTCGTCTCCAGCTCTTTGCGACCCCATGAATTGCAGCATGCCAGGCCTCCCTGTCCATCACCAAGTCCCAGAGTTCACTCAGATTCACGTCCATCGAGTCCGTGATGCCATCCAGACATCTCATCCTCTGTCGTCCCCTTCTCCTCCTGCCCCCAATCCCTCCCAGCATCAGAGTCTTTTCCAATGAGTCAACTCTTCGCATGAGGTGGCCAAAGTACTGGAGTTTCAGCTTTAGCATCATTCCTTCCAAAGAAA
>SJYT01074598.1:0-108796 GCA_006410635.1 Cephalophus harveyi | reverse complement strand
TATCTCTAATTTTCTTGAAGAGATCTCTAGTCTTTCCCATTCTGTTGTTTTCCTCTATTTCTTTGCATTGATCGCTGAAGAAGGCTTTCTTATCTTTTCTTGGTATTCTTTGGAACTCTGCATTCAGATGCTTATATCTTTCCTTTTCTCCTTTGCTTTTCGCCTCTGTTCTTTTCACAGCTATTTGTAAGGCCTCCCCAGGCAGCCATTTTGCTTTTTTGCATTTCTTTTCCATGTGGATGGTCTTGATCCCTGTGTCCTGTACAGTGTCACGAACCTCATTCCATAGTTCATCAGGCACTCTATCTATCAGATCTAGGCCCTTAAATTTATTTCTCACTTCCACTGTATAATCATAAGGGATTTGATTTAGGTTATACCTGAATGGTCTAGCAGTTTTCCCTACTTTCTTCAATTTGAGTCTGAATTTGGTAATAAGGAGTTCAATAGGTATATATTAACCACATTGTCAAACCACTGAATTCTGCAGTACTGCTTCTGAAAAAAACACATACTACACTCCATCTCACACTGGGTTCTCCTGAAACAGGCAGTTGTTAAACTTGTCAAACTAGAGTGTATTTAAGACAAAAAAATCAACAAATCAAAACACAAAACATGCATTATAAAGTTGATTCATCAGGAATAAATGGCATTAAAAACAAATAAGGGGGAAGGAAACAGTCCAGGGATGTTTAATTTTTTTTTAATCCTATGACTATTTTTAGGGTCTTCTCTAGGTAAAGAAGGAGAAGGCAATGGCAACCCACTCCAGTACTCTTGCCTGGAAAATCCCATGGATGGAGAAGCCTGGTGGGCTGCAGTCCATGGGGTTGCTAGGAGTCAGACACAACTGAGTGACTTCACTTTCAGTTTTCACTTTCATGCATTGGAGAAGGAAATGGCAACCCACTCCAGTGTTCTTGCCTGTAGAATCCCTGGGACCAGGGAGCCTTGTGGGCTGCCATCTATGGGGTCGCACAGAGTCGGACACAACTGAAGCGACTTAGGATAGGTAAAGAATTCACCTGCCAATTCAGGAGACACAGGAGACACAGGTTCGATCCCTGGGTTGGGAAGATCCCCTAGAGGAGGACATGGCAACCCACTCCAGTGTTCTTGCCTGGAGAATCCCATGGGCAGAGGAGCCTGGGAGGCTGCAGTCCACAGTGTCGCAAAGAATAGGACACAACTGAACATATGTGCATGCATGTGCATGGAGTTTTGTAGATAAGTGTCTAAAAAGCTCATTCACTCCCTGAGCACCCTAACTTCATAACAGACCGTGCCTTCCCTCACCAGCTCCCAGATCATTTTAGTCCTCTCTCATAGCTCAGGGTCACAAAGCAGGTGCATCTGGAAGATAAGCTTATAAAGGTAGAGAAAAAGACATAGTGTAATCATGTCAGCCTGTCAGAATATCAAGCTCAAAGGAACAAAAGACAGATTGGCCAGTTTTAATTGACCCGTAGCAGTTTTGGTTTTTTCCTCCTCTCAAAATACCCTCAAGAAAAATTATTCCTAGTTTTTGGCTGCTCTTATTAAAACACTAAAAAAAAATGAGCTTTTCCTGTTTATTGAAGATTTATAATATACAGAAGTCTTGCATTTTTACCCTGAACTTCACAACAGTTCTTTCTGGAATATTTTCCAACTCAGTCTAGGTTCCTAAGTGTCTGTGTTTAAAAGGGTCCTCCAGTTCTCTGTATAATGGCTGGACTTCTATTACAGGGCATTAGTTTTACATTAAGAACTATTAGGATCCTGTGGATGACCCATTATAACCAGCTTCTGCCATTCACATCAGCACCTGCAGGAGACTGATGTGATCATAGGCAGACAATGTCTCGCTTTAACATCAAATAAATGATCATTCACACCAAGTGCCTTTGGCATCTATGGTGCCCACAGATATCTTCTTGATGGTCCCATGTTTTTCCATTTGAAAAACATAGTTGGAAAGATCATTGTTTTTGAAATCAATTAGTTCACAATTTTTATCTGTGTGATCCTGAACCAGTTATTTAAACTCTTACCACTGCTTCCTCATCTATAAAGTAGGGGAATTAGCATTTACCTTAGAAGATTGTAGTAAAAAATAAATAATTTTCACCAGCAATGTGCAAGTGCTCCATTTCCTCCACATTCTTGCAAATGCTTGTTTGTTTATATATATATATATATAATTATAATAGCTATCCTGACAAGGGTGAGGTGATATCTTACTGAGGTTTTGATTTGCACTTTCCCTGGATTAATGACATTGACTGTTTCTTCAGTTATGTATTAGTAATTTGTATGTCTTCTTTGGGATAATACCTATTCAAGGTCTTAGCTCATTTTTTAAATTGGGTCTTTTTTTCTGTTGAGTTGTAGGAATTCCTTATATATTTTGGATATTATTAATTATTTGAAATTATATAATTAACTGCTTATCAGACATATGGTTTAAAAACATTTTCTCCCATTCCATAGGTTTCTTTTTTGCTTTGTTGATTATTTCCTTTACTGTGCAGAAGTAGTTGTATAGATTTTATGGAAAACAGTATGGAGATAACTCAAAAATTAAAGATGGAACTGCTATAGGATCATGCAATCACACTTCTGATTATTTATTCAAAAACTTTGAAATCAGAATCTCAAAGATGTATTAACACTTCCATATTTATTGCAGCAATATTCATAATAGTCAAAA
The DNA here is from genome assembly GCA_006410635.1 of Cephalophus harveyi. Lineage (NCBI taxonomy): Eukaryota > Metazoa > Chordata > Mammalia > Artiodactyla > Bovidae > Cephalophus > Cephalophus harveyi. Next base: position 106,101 of record SJYT01074598.1, on the reverse strand, counting down.
TATGGAAACAGTCTATAAATCCATTGACAGATGAACAGATAAATTATGGTATAAACACATAATGGAATACTGTAGAAACCTAAAAAAGAAGGTCTCCAATATGCTACTACATGGATGAAACTTGAAGACATTATGCCAAGTAAAATGAGCCAGTCACAGAAAGATAAATATTGGATGATTCCACTTAACATGAGATATCAAAAATAGTCAAATTAGTATAATCAAAGAGTGGAATAGTGGTTATCAGGGGCCAGAGAGAAGAGTGAATGGGGAATTACTAGTCAATAAACATAAAGTTTCAGTTAAGGGAGATAAGCTCTAGCGGTCTGCTGTACAACATACTGTAGTGTACACTTAAAATTTTAAGAGTGCAGATCTTATGTTTCTGTTATTTCCACAGTAAAATAAATGTTTTTAATTAGATATATTAAGACATGCTGCTGAATCACTTCAGTCGTGTCCGACTCTGTGTGACCCCATAGACAGCAGCCCAACAGGCTCCCCCGTCCCTGGGATTCTCCAGGCAAGAACACTGGAGTGGGTTGCCATTTCCTTCTCCATTGTGTGAAAGCGAAAAGTGAAAGTGAAGTCGCTTAGTCGAGTCTGACTCCTAGCGACCCCATGGACTGCAGCCCACCAGGCTCCTCCATCCATGGGATTTTCTAGGCAAGAGTACTGGAGTGGCTTGCTATTGCCTTCTCCGATATTAAGACATACCATGTACTTAAAATACTGTCTGATATACAGTTGTTGTTGGTATTTACTTGCTAAGTTGTGTCTGCCTCTTTTGCAACCCCATAGACTGTAGCCCCCCAGGCTCTGTTCATGGGATTTCCTAGGCAAGAATACTAGAGTGGGTTGCCATTTCCTTCTCCAGGGATCTTAGTGACCCAAGGATTGAACCCACATCTCCATCATTGGCAGGCGGATCCCTTACCACTGAGCCACCACAGAAGTCCCTTAAACAGAGTTAGTAGACATTAAATAATAATTATATCAAAATGCACTATGTCTGTCAGTGCAGTAGAAAGCATCCTTTATGCTGCCTGGAAAGAACCAGCTAATGGATAGAAAATGCCAAGTGATACTGACAACTATCATGTATGAAATTATTAGCTTGTATAAAAGGCCCATTGAATTTTTTCTTTGAAAATTAAGTTAGCAATACAGAAAGAAATGGGAAAGATTGCAAAAATGACCTCTGACTTCCAGCCATTTACAGTCAGTAAGCCTAATGAACATGATTGAAGACTCATGCATTTATGTTGATTTTACTGCCTCTGCAACATCTACAGGTTTTAAAAATAACCCTTCCATCTTTTCATTGAGAGTGCTATGCTAATTATTATGCAGGTTTATCACATGCTTAAATAGCATCAGTGGTGAAAGCTTATAAAATATAGGCAGTAATTTTATTGTTGGAAGTCATTTAATATTTGATATTTTAAAATCTCTTCATGATCCATTATGATTTGTAGCTTTTGAAAATTTTACTGTAAACTCCATTCGCATTAGTAACTGCTGCAATTCCAAACTATACTTTCAGTAATTTAGAAAATGTCTGAAGTAACATTCACTAAAGGCATTTACAATTAACATTGCTTACAACATTAAGACAAAGTATGGATTCTTGAAAATAAATTTAACCAAATGGAGAGGTTTTTGAAAATCAGTGTATATATTCTAGGAGTGGATTATGGAAATAGGTTCTGAGGGTCATTACAATGACCCATAAAATTTTGAAGTAATATTTGGCCAGTAGTCTTCATTATTCACACTTTCTATGAATGTGTGAGAAACTGAGGAAAGCAATCCAAAAACAGAGAATTACGTACAACTATTTATTTCAAAACTCCTGTGTCATTTTTAAAACTCTGTATGTTAGATTTAAAAACTCATTATGTCATTTTCATCAAACTGGCTTAAGGAAAAAGGGATTATTGGTTATTGTAACTGAAATTTCAGCAGAAGTTCTGCCTCCCATCATTGATATGGGAGCTTAGGAAATTATACAAAGTTTGTGATTTACTTTGATAGGCATTCAAAAATTTAAATGAGTTGGTGATTGGAGAATGGGATGAATAGATGGTTGGATGTATGAAAAACCAACTATGGCATAATGTTAATTTTAGAATCTTGGTGGTGAGTAATTAGGTGATTACGGTAAAATAGCTTCATCTTTTCTTTATATATAAAAACATTTCATGACAAATTGTTGGAGAAAATGTTACCAACCTAGTTTCTTTCTCTTGGCTCTCCTTACTGTGTCAGTGTGTCCAAAAATTCACTAGCCTAAGTGCTTTCAGGTAATTTTGGCAGCAACAAAATGAAATCATTCCTGTCAGATTCAAAGAAAAAGTTTTAGTGAGTTTGGTTGGCAATGTCTAGATCACATACCCACACCTGAACAAATCACTGGGGTGAGGAGGTTGCAAATTTCTGATTAGCTCGGAAAGAATCACATGCTCTACTTGTGAAGATGGGCTGAGACTCCTCCCAGAATGTAGGGCTGAGAATTCAAAACAGGGGCTTCGGGTGGCTTAACATTCAATTCCTGAAAAATCATTCAGATGTGATATGTAAACCATCAAATGCATGATGAAATGTAATTCCTGATGTTAGAATGAAAACACCTGCCTAGTCACCAAAAATTATCTATCCTCTTAACAAGTTATGCGTTGTAATGCAAATTAATATAATTGTAGGCATTTCACTTGCTTTTGAGAGGCAGTGGTGCTCCTAGAAAAGCTGCAGCAGATGAAAACAAGAGTATTCCAAGATTTTTGTGTATAAACAGTGGCTCAGAGAAGGGAAAAAAGAACGCAGTGAAACATGGTTGGGTTCACTGAATTTATGTAACAACTAAGCCAATTACTCCTAAACATCTTTATCTCTGATCTACTCTTCAGTGAACACTCTTCTTAAAGTTTTGTTTTTAGAAATAGAGCATGACTCCCAAGTACCACGCAGGTGTATAGAACGGTTTTTTGACAAGACTTCTAGGATGAAAATTTATGATGGAAAGTTATAGCTTCATAATTCCTACAGTACTGGCTGACCAACTTTCAATCTTTGACATCAGTTACCATGAAAAATAAAATATAACCTGGATTCCTGAAAAAGAAATGTGGCTGACTCTCTGTTATAAGATACAGGTTTGAATCAAGATTAATTTGGGCAAAAAGCTAAAAGTAAGTATTCTGATTTAATGAAAGTTGTACCTCAGACAGTTATTAGGAAATCAAGCCAATGTTTGTGTATAGAGGTTAGAGAACCTCATATGGAGCTATATAATATTACTTTAGGTATACAACACGCGTGCATGCTAAGACACTTCAGCTGTGTCCAGCACTTTGTGACCCTATGCACCATAGTCCGTCAGATTCCTCTGTCCATGAGGTTCTCCAGGTAAGAATACTGGAGTGGGTTGTTGTGCTCTTCTCCAGGGGGTCTTCCCAACTCAGGGATCAAACCTGTGTCTCTTATGACTCCTGCATTGGCAGACAGATTCTTTACCACTATCGCCACCTGGAAACAGGTGTGCATTATAGATATAGATGTGAATAAAGATATAGATAGGGATAGGCAAAGAAATTGACATTCCAAGCCTTGAAATATAAAGAGTTAATTAGTTGTTTCATTGATATTGGGATTTGTGTTGACATTTTAATCATGAATTATGCCTCTGCATCAGTCCTGTCAACAAGCCTTAATAAGAAAATTTAACCTCATTTTGCAAATTCAGAAACTGAAGACTTGCAAGTTGAAGTATCTTGCTGAATTCTACTACCACTAGTATATAGAGATGGATTTAAACAAAAATCTGAATAATTTAGGGGATCAGAAGACTATGGACATAAGTTGTAGGTATTTCATTAAAGAAAATCATCCCAATTTTCAATATATACAACAGATTTTCTCTGACACCAAATAGGAAATTAATTTGAAGAAGAGTCCAAGTCAATTATTGTGTGTCTTTTGACTCCAAGGCCTTGCACCCCCACGACCCTGAAGCATGGCTGTTAAGAAGACTGCCCTCTTTGGCGCTATGGGAGGACCGGGCTCACCACCTGGTCAGGCGGTGCAGGTAGCCTATGAGATGACAGTGCTGGTGTGGAACACCTCCTCCAGGCTGCCCGCCGAGGGCCCCAGCCAGCCCACGTGATAGAGGGTGATGTCCAGCAGGTGGCTGACATGGCTAGACTGTGGCTGGGAAGAAGGCCATCATCACACTGCTGGCCACCAGCAGTGATCTTGGTTCTGCCACAGTGTTGTCTGAGGGTGCCTGGAACATTGTGGGGCCATAAGGGCCCATGACATGGAGCTTGGCCTTCCTACTGTGGGACCCATGCAAGGTGCCCCCAAGACTGCAGGATGTGACCAATGACCACGTTGAATGTACAAGATACTGCAGGAGTTGGGCCTGAGTTTGTTGGCTATGATGCTGCCACATGTAGGAGAACAGCTGCTGAATGGGGCCCCTACTCAGTGACCCTGGATGAATGAGGCCCTCAAGGTCATCTCCAAACATGAATTGGGCCATTTCAGGCTGTGCTGACTCACTGCCAATGAGCACAATGGGAACAGCAACTGCTACCCCCACCGGTACCAATTCTTTCTTGGAGGACAGCACCCAATCAGTCTTGAACCAAGAGCTTCAAATTAAAAAAAAAGAAAAAAAGAGCCCCCAAATGCAGTTAGTACCTTCCTTTTGTAACTAGTACTTAGACAAAGCAAACTCTTGAATCTCATGCTATTCAGTAGCCCCAGAAATATAATATCTATTGATAATAGATTTTGCCAATTTCTTACAGTCAATTTATCACCATGATTGACGATATTAAATGTGATACCCCATGCATTAAATGAGCCCTCCAGATGATCAGAGTGAAGCCTGTGGGGGAGGAGGAACACACTCTATTAGCTGTCTTTTCCTGACACAGTGCTGGCATCAATATCTTCAGAGTATTTGCTGCCATGCACGGCTTCGCTTCATCTGCACCAAAACAGTTATTTTTCTTTCTTTATGCTCAGTTTGGTTCTTAGTTCAGCTAGACATTTTTTTTTTCTTTCAGCAATAGACATCAGTGGTTTGGTTACAGAATTAAGTCTCAAAAGCACAAGTACAATACTTTTTCAGTGAATCCACAAGACAGAGAAATACTCATAGCAGTTGATAGATTTCTCCAAATTTTACATGTAGTCTGGCTCTAATCCACACAGTCAAAGGCTTTCCTGTAATTAGTTAAGCAGAAGTAGATGCTTTTTCTGGAATTCCATTGCTTCGTCTATGATCCAGTGAATGTTGGCAATTTGACATCTGGTTCCTCTGCCTTTTTTAAACCCAGCTTGTACATCTAGACATTCTCGGTTCACGTACTATTGAAGGCTAGCTTGAAGGATTTTGAGCATAACCTTACTAGCATGTGAAATGAGCACAATTGTCTGGTAGTTTGAACATTTTTTGGCACTTCCCTTTTTTGCAATTGGAACGAAAATTGATCTTTTTCCATTTCTGTGGCCACTGCTGAGTTTTCCAAATTTTCCAAATTTGCTGACATATTGAGTGCAGCACTTTAACTGGTGCTGGAGAAGACACTTGAGAGTTTCCTGGACTGCGAGGAGAACAAACCAGTCAATCCTAAAGGAAATCAACCCTGACTCTTCATTGGAAGGACTGATGCTGAAGCTGAAGCTCCAATACTTTGGCCACCTGATGCAAAGAGCCAACTCACTGAAAAAGACCTTGATGCTGGGAAAGATTGAAGGCAAAAGGAGAAGAGGGTGGCAGAGGATGAGATGGTTGGAAGGCATCACCAATTCAATGGAAATTAATTTGAGCAAACTCCAGGAGATAGTGAAGGATAGGGAAGCCTGGCATACTGCCGGCCGTGGGGTCACGGAGTCAGACCCTACTAAGGGGCTGAACAACAACAAAGTCTGGCTGTGACCACTCTTTGCAGTCATACTTGGTCACTTAGATTTAGGATGCTGCCCTCAGGCAAAATTTGAAGAAGCAATACATGTGTTTTGTTCTCCATAATTTTGCCTTGCTCCAGCAACACACTTTCTCAGCTGTTTCATTTCAAATGAGTTTTAACTAAGGACCCTTTTCTATATGCAGACAATGGAAGAGCAGATGGCACTTTTTCCAGTGTATCTTAGCCAAGATTCCACTCTGGAAACACAGGCAGTTCTTGTTCAGTAGCCCTGAAAAAAAAATTGGTACAGTTCAGCTCACTTGATTTCATGTCAACTATGACTTAGAAAAGCCTTGAACACAAGTTCATTTTTCATTTTCAATAATAGTGACCACTGAGTTCTAACTTTACACCGGGCTTTTTGCATTCTTTATGTCAAGCAAATCTACTAAGTAGAAACTCTTAATATCTCCATTTTATTTTCCTCTCAGTCTCGTTATTTAGCTTCAAAGAAATTTAAAAAAAAAAAAAAAAAAAAACCACCCTAGATTCTAATTGATCTCTTAATGATTAAGTGATCTCAGACAAATAAATATTTCACTTTGAAATCTTTGCAATGGGAATATATGACAAGAATTAGGAAGAGCCAAAACATCAAGCTAATACTTCTATTTTCCCTTCTTTTACCCATAACAGATATTGTTATCATGTACAGCACTCTTTCTCTCCTAATAGTACTTAAAGACATAGCTCTTTGGGAAATTATTCTTACTTCACAGACCTTGAAAAGTTAGATAACATATATTTACATACCCAATAGTTGGCTACCTTAGATGTCTCTTCCAAATCTCACATTCTGGATTTCAAGGTATGTCTGCCTCTTAGTTTTTCTACTGATTAAAATCTGTCATTATATATGAAGGGGCTTCTCTGGTGGCTCAGACAGTAAGGAAGCTACTTGCAAAGCAGGAGACCCAGGTTCAATCCCTAGGTTGAGAAGATGCCCTGGAGAAGGGAATCACTACCCACTCCATTATTCTCGCCTGGAAAATCTCATGGACAGAGAAACCTGGCAGAATACTGTCCGTGGGGTCGCAAAAAAGTGGGACATGAATTCCGTCAAATGTCTTTCACCTGTCTTGTCGCTGTGTGGGTGTTTAAGATGTGTGTGTGCCAAGTTACTCAGTTGTGACTGACTCTTTGTGACCCTGTGGGCTGTAGCCCACCAGGCTCCTCTGTCCATGAGGATTCACCAGACAAGAATACTGGAGGAGGGTTGCCTTACCCTCCTCCAGGGGATCCTCCTGACCCAGTGATCGAACCCAGATCTTTTTATGTCTCTTGCTTTGGAAGGTGGGTTCTTTATCACTAGAGCCACCATACAAAATCAATAAAAGTCTCTTGCCTCAAGGGTCTATCTAGTTATGACTTTCTTTAAACAGCTTATTTTCATTAAGGCAGGAGCATGTTTGAATTTACTCTTTAAATTTATGTGAGGAGAGAAAAATCTTTGCTCATTTGAATTTTGAAGCATATATTTCCTCAGTGAAAGATTTTCTTGAAGGCAGACACAGCAGGCAGAACCGCTGCCCCAACAGATATTTTTGACTTCACCCCTCATGTCAAGCATGACTAAAGTGAAGACCTTTATGCTTGCTGCTACATTTTTTTCTGCTAACAGTCTTTCTCCTTAAGTACTGTGACTGCGTATCTCCGTTTCCTGCCTTAAGGGTTCTGAAAGCATCCATCTGTCCCTCTGCTTCATTCCCTATTCACTGTGCCCTTAAACATTACCACCAAACTTGGTCAATTTATAGCAGAATTGCATAGAATTGAAGCTTAGAATAGTCCCTGCAATTGAGTGACAAAAGGCTAAATTAGTTCATCTCTTGTTTCTCTGTTTGGCTTAAACCCAGAAGTTTTCTGGGTACCCAGAATCTCAAGAATAAAGTCCTGGAACTGAAACTCAACCCAAGGGCGGTGCTTAGCAAAAATATGGGGTTGCCAAAGCTTAGTTCAGGCTTAGCAAAAAGCTGTCAAAACAAAGGTCATTTGGAAGAGTTAGGGATGAGAGACAAAAAAAAAAAAAACCTATTGGAGTGGGACAGATGCTTGAGAATAGTTGAAGCAGTAGGTGATGGGAAGAAATCCAGTCAGGCAAACAAAATATTAAGTAGGTGGCAAAAGAGGATATAGCAACAGCAGCCAGCATGGTAAGCAAAAGGAAAAACTTTTGATAAGTCACTTATTGTATTTATTGAGCTTGTATGCTTTCATTTTTTCCTACTGTATGGTAAGCTCCTTTAGGGCAAGAGGTATTAATATATCTAGTCCACTTTTAAACTCTATTGCTATGAATTAAATTTCTATTACTATGTTCCCATGTAAATGCTTCATAGATGCTTGATAAATTCACATAAGAAATAAATGAATGGTTGAATTCCACCATTAAACCATCTTCAGACTCCCATATTTCCTTCTTTATGTTATCTTTCAAGTTTTTACCACTTCAATAATTTTAGGATTTCCTTTTCATAAAGCTTATTTTACTCTTTAAATTTTGTGTAAAAAGGATTATTTTTATTATGAAAATGATAAAGAAAATTAACATAGTCTATGTATCAGGGAAACCTAATACAAATACTAATACAAAGACAAATGGTCGGAGGAATATTTTAAGATTAAAATTAACAAAATGAATGGGAGATTGTAAAAGATGAATGGTGGTAAATACTGAGAAGCACAGCATTATGTTATCAAAGTACTCAGACTTGTGACTTATTACCCAATGCCGAATGTCAACTGCAAAGATGCCAAAGCATTTAAAAAATATGACACATTGAAAGGCCAGTCTTATCTATCTTACTTAGGCACATTTTAAAAAATTATCAGTTATTTTCAAAATCTCATGGGCCATTAATGCATTTAAAATGTATTAAGGAAGTGGCTTCATACAGTGACTTTGACAGTTTGTAAGACATCTTATCTGCAGCATGATAGTTCGCTTTTCTGAGCCTCAGGTCTTCCAGTTATAACTGGGGATATATAATAATCTTTCTTTAACACACACAAAAGGCTTCAAATAAATTGCCTTGTCCAGTGGCTAGAATACAGTGAAAGTGAAAGTGGCTCAGTCATGTCTGACTCTTTGTGACCCCCTGGGACAATATAGTCCATGGGATTCTCCAAGGCAGAATACTGGAGTGGGTAGCCTTTCCATTCTCCAGGGGATCTTCCCAACACAGGGATCGAACCCAGGTCTCCCTCATTGCAGGCAGATTCTTTACCAGCTGATTCACAAGAGAAGCCCAGGAATATTGGAGTGGGTAGCCTATCCCTTCTCCAGTGGGTCTTCCCAACCCAGGAATAGAACCAGGGTCTCTTCCACTTCAGGCAGATTCTTTACCAGCTGAACTATGGTCAGTATCTTGATGCAAGTCTGCATCTTTTTAGATATTCAAGAAGGTAGATATTTAGGAGTTACAGGTAGATGACTTGGAAAGTGGTTGAAACTGTTAATGTTAGCATAATTATCAGGTGTGGAGTTCAAAAGCAGACCTCCAAACTTGAGGAAGATAGTCCAGAAAATTACACAGGAAGATAGCATCCTACCTGAGTATATGAAGAAAACATCCCCCTGTCCTGTGGACTGTAGGATGAGACTGTGAATAATACGTATGTATCCTAAATTTATGGTTATTGACACTGGAGGATTGGATTAGAAGATAAATGTTCATTTCATACCAAATTGCCAAAATACAGTGCCCTAGGATTAGGTTTCCTAGAAATAATTAGGAGAGAGCCTGATTGCCATGTAAAGGGCCAAGTCCAGGAATTTATGAATAGGAGTATTTTTTTAGTCACTCTTTAAATTTATTTTTAATTGAAGGATGATTACAGTATTGTGCTGGTTTCTGCCATACATCAACAGGGATCACCCATAGGTATACATGTGTCCCCTCTCTCTTAAACCTCCCTCCCACCTCCCACCCTTTCCCACCCTTCTAGGTTGTTACAGAGCCCTGGTTTGAATTCCCTGGGTCATACAGCAAATTCCCACTGGTTCTTTATTTTACACATTTTAGTATATATGTTTCCATACTCCTCTCTCCATTCATCCCACCCTCCTTCCTATCCACCCCTTGTGTCCATAAGTTTATTCTTTATGTCTCTATTGCTGCCCTGCAGATAGGTTCATCAGTACCATCTCTCTAGATTTCATATATATATATGTTGATAGACAATATTTGTTTTTCTCCTTGTGACTTACTTCACTCTGTATAATAAGCTCTGGTTTCATCCACCTCATTAGCACTTACTCAAATGCATTTGAATAGGAGAATCGTTGAAAGTGAAAATCACTTAGTCATGTCCAACTCTTTGTGACCCCATGGAATTAGTCCATGGAATTCTTAAGGCCAGAATACTGGAGTGGGTAGCTGTTCCCTTCTCCAGGGGATCTTCCCAACCCAGGGATCAAACCCAGGTCTCCTGCATTGCAGGCAGATTTTTTACCAGCTGAGCCCCTAGGGAAGACCAGGAGAATCTTGAGCAACATAAAATTAAGCTGTCAAAACACATTGGTACACAGAATTGATTCCTCTGGATTCCAGTTCAGAAGAATAAACGTTATATCTAGTTAAGTCTTCAGAATAATTCTGTGAGTATCTCCAATTTAGAGCTAAAGAAACTGAGTTACACATCAAAGGAAGCATAGTGGCGTAAGAATCCCGTAGTTCCATCTATTCATTATGTACCTGTGATTATGTCCCTTTCTCTCTGCACTTCATTATTCCCATCTGTAAATGGAAGAAAAATAAAATTCACATCTCTAAAAAGTATTCATCCTGATCTATCACTAAATATAGGACTAGGAGTACATGCAGAAAAGGGAAAGAGAAATGGATGGTTCAATATAATAATTGTATCCCTCAATTAATTGGTTATACATATAAGTTCCCTGTATAAAAACAAGTTTAATGTTGGAATTATGAGCACCAAAATCCTGTTCTTATCTTTTTCTTCAAGTAAGTCCACACACAAATCTGGGGATTTAGTATAGACTATACAACACAAGTTTGCTCTTGCCCCCTGCTGAAAATTTGCTTCATTTCTGATCTTGTCTGCAGCCTGTACCATCTATCTCGGTGACAGCAAAAGAAACTTGGGATTAGCTATTAACCAGTAAATAGTATAGCCCCCAAGCTTCTTGGCAGTGCCACCTGGAAATACAAATAATCACAGACTCCCTAGGGTAGGAGACCATGTCCTTGGTCAATGAGGTGAGAAGAGGACAGAGGGTAATGAACAGACTGCCTAGTATTTTTCTTATTTTATTCCCCTGCTGTTCTAATATGAAGCCAGGTTAAGGACATAGGACACATTTTAGAGATTAGTTATAGTTAAAATTATAACACCCAATAAGATTTAATGCTTAAATTAGGCACATATCATTCATTAATTTATTCATTCATCCATTCAGTCATTTGAAAAATATCTACTGAGCACCTTCTTTGTGTCAAGTTTGGTCAACAGCCACGAAGGACACAGAAACAAATAGGGTTTCTGGCTTCAAGAAGCTCATACCGTAGAAGGGCTATGCACAGTAAACATTTATCCATTTTTTCACAAATAGTTTTAAGTGCCTAATAAATCATAGATGGTCAGTGTACAAGCTAGCTAGTAAGGCTTTGAAGCTCCGAACAAAAGAGAGCCACGTGGAGTTTGGAGTATGAATTCCTACCTAATGAAGCTATCAGTTTGTGGAATGTTATGAGGAGTCTACAGTGGTTTTCCATCAGCTCCTTTCAGTTCAGTTCAGTTCAGTTCAGTCGCTCAGTCGTGTCCAACTCTTTGCGACCCCATGAACCGCAGCACGCCAGGCCTCCCTGTCCATCACCAACTCCCGGAGTTCACTCAGACTCACGTCCATCGAGTCAGTGATGCCATCCAGCCATCTCATCTTCTGTCGTCCCCTTCTCCTCCTGCCTCCACTCCCTCCCAGCATCAGGGTCTTTTCCAATGAGTCAACTCTTCGCATGAGGTGGCCAAAGTACTGGAGTTTCAGCTTCAGCTTGTCAAATTCATCCTCATCCTCAGGGCCTTGGCTTTTGCTGTCCCCCTTATCTGGATTGCCATTCCTCACCTCTTCATGTGATTGGCTCTTCTCTCACATTTAGAACTCAATGCAAATCTTACCTTCTCAGGGATTAGATTCCTGGCCAGCCAATGCAAAGCAAACTTTGCCTCTTCCCTTGATTTTTCTCATTAAACTTGGTTTCATTGTTTGCAAAGCATTTAATATAAAAGTGTCATGTTTATGTGTTTTTTGTCAGTTTATGTATATATGTTCCCTATAAATACATGTTACTTGAATGGATGACTTGAATAAATGAATAGTTCAATGAGGATGTAGGAAAGGAGCATCTTATCCTGCCTACGAGAGAAAGGAAGACCTCACACAAAAGAGTGTCATCTTCCATGAGAAAAAGTTATGTTAAACCAGAAATTGGCCAAAGTAGAGGCATTTCCAGGCTATTGAAGCACAATGTTCAAAGGCATCGCATACTAGGGAGTGTGTGTCAAGTGTCCCTGGACTTGTGATTATGTTTGGAAGTGACAAAGGAGGCTGGATAGAGGGCAGTGGGAAGACCATGACAACACTGATTTGCTGAGCAGCCTGGACTTCATCCTGAGAAGAACGGGGAGACATTGAATTGTTTTAAATGAGGTAGCACAAACACAAGACTTGCATTTCACCACAATTGATGTGGTAGTAAGAGGAGTGTTCTAGGTGGCACTAGTGGTTACGAACCTGCCAGCCAATGCAGAAGACATAAGGGATGACAGTTCGATCCATGGGTTGGGAAGATTTCCTGGAGGAGAGCATAGCATCCCATTGCAGTATCCTTGCCTGGAGAATCCCACGGATAGAGGAGCCTGGTAGGCAATGGTCCATAGGGTCTCAAAGAGTGAAACAGGACTGAAGCCACTTAGTATGCATTCATGCAAGGAGAGGTACCTTGGTAAAAGGTCAACATGGAACAGGTGACTTTAAGTCTCTTTAAACTGTACCTGAAGCTAATGCCAAGGGCATGAATTAAAGCTCTAGAATGGTGGAGATGAGAAAATGTGAATTCATTTATTAAGAGTGTAGAAATGATGTCAAATGATAACATTGTGGGAATGAAAGAGAATAATGATGACCGCAATTCTCCTGGAGTATTGTGTAGTCAGTTGGGACATTATAGTTCATAAGCCATGGGATTATAGTAAATGAAAGAAAGCGGATGTTGGGATTGAAGAAAAGAAATTATTCAGTAGAAACTTGCTCTCTTTGCAGTCCTTGGGATATTAAAAAGAAACAGGCATACGTTTATCAAAACTGTAGAGAGTTCATATTTGGAATTAAATTTGGAGTGAGTATGATAATTCAGTTTACCTATTGAAAGACAAAATAGATTCTCAGGTGCTTTAAATCTCAAACTGTCCCTTAAGTATGATGGCAATACATTCTTATTACCTAAAGATTCTTATCACTTAATTTAGCACTATTTTAGAAAAGGTCTGGTTAGGTCAATTTATCTCTAATTCTGAAAGTCAGTAATTGAGTAGGAATTTTATGTCTACGTCAACAATCATCATATGAAGGATTGACTAAAAATATACTTATCAGTGGAAATTATAAGGGCTATGGCAACAGGCAAACCTGGATTTAAATTGTGCTTCTCTTTCTGTCACTAGATAGATCTTCTTGGACAGGTTTGTTTGTTTGTTTTTTCCTTTTAAACTCCTCTGTGCATGTATTTTTTTCATTTTAGCTAGCTAGCTAGTAAGGCTTGTGTTACCGGGTCTTAGGCTAGCTGTCTTCACCAGCACTATTTTGTTTGGTGTGTTGTTCCCACCCACATACGAGAGTATAAAGTTATATACATGCTATTTATTTAGCACAAGAGAGATAGCAATAAATTTACAGTATTGGTACAGGAAACCCTGATAGCATATATATGGCCTGATGCAGAGTGAGATAGTCAATAATGGTTCTTAATTAATTTCATGATCATAATGATGTCATCATGTGGTTCAGACCAAAATCTTCCTTGGAATAATAAAAGTCAGCTCTTCTTCTGGCTTTTAACAACAGCATAGAAGGGCATTTCTACCCCGGTCCTTATTCACAGAGATGGGGCCCTTTGCCTTTTGCAAAAGGGAATGCCAGAACGAAAAGGCCGAAATGACTTTTATTTTCCTATTTCTGTATAGCACGAATGGTGTAATGTTATCAGCAGAGATAATACTGCCTGTAAATAGCTCTTGAGTGAATTTGGTTGGCAAAATCGCAGGAGAAGATTGGCAGGATCTTAAACAGCAGTAGTCAGGGAGGCCGTGGCTGGAGTATTGACAGCGGGTGATTTCGTGAGTAATGAAGAAGGTTATATGATTAAGTTTCCCGAAGCGTGCAGTGCCTGCCGTGAGCACTTGCTGCCTATCGCCACCCTTCTGTGTTGCTGACTAGCCTCACTGCTTTCCAGGCAGGATCAATAGGATTAGAGGATTTGTGCAGAAAGCTTGCCTGTGGCTTCTTGTTAAGGGTGTAGGGTGCCTTATAGCTCTCCTCTCTGGCGTTTTGCACCATTCCATGTATTAATCACATACAAAGTCATCTTTTGGCTCTATTTTATGACTGTTTTTCTTCTATTACTTTTTTTTAGAACTTCGGACTTACCTTTATCCCCCCTAAAAATAAGATAATGCCCAAGACAGCGTCCAATATGGCCAAATCCTATGCATTCTTCTTCAAGGCATAGCTCTTTTGTCACCTCCACGAGGGAGCCTTGAGGTCACAACCTTGGTTAGAATGACGCATTGTGTGCCTAACTCTTCGTACATTTGCCACTTGGCAAATCACCTGCCCATACTTGTTTTCCTCACTAGATTGTTAACTTCTCTGACAACAATTGTGTTTTATTAATCTTTGTAATCTCTCTACCTAATTATATATATATCCCATAGTATATGTTCAATGAGCATTGGCTCATTTTTTAAACCATATGCTAAATACTCTAAATGAAATTAATTTATTCATTGGTGAAAGAAGAAATATCTCAGTACCAACCCCATGGAGTTGTCGTGAAGATAAAGTAAGCTTCAGAGAGGTTTTTAAAAACAGGAGCCAATGACAGAGGTAAGCAGTGAGACCAGTATTCAAATATGGGTCTTGTGAATTCAGTCTCTACAATTGACCATTGTCTTCTATTCTTTCTGGGAAAGACACATTGCATGAATTAAGGATAATACATTTATATATTTTTAAATCTTCTTTTTAAAATATTTAAAACAGTCCTCACTACACTCCTCTGAGACCTAATTTACCTACCTCTGAATTAGGTAAATAGCTGTTCTTCTGCATGCCTGTAAGGGTCAATGACTTGTCCCATGGTTAAGTAAACCAGCAGACAAGGCAAGTTGAGAAAAGATGAGTGAATGTGAATCAGTCTAATCATTCCATCTCATTCTTCCTCCACCTGGGAAAAAGCTGTCTTCATATAAACAGACATGTGTCAGAGTCTCAAATTGCATCCCCCTCTTTCTTGCATATCCCCAGGTATTTATGTTCACTAGGCTTAGGCATCGTGGGCCAAGTCTGATTACTCTCACAACATCCCTTCCCCAGATAGTCCAAATCCAGCAACCCAGCTGCCTCCATTTGCTCTGGATGCTTGCTGAGGCTTCCACTGTCTTAAGTGCCTGGGCAGGTAATCACAGGATGAGAGAGATGAAAATAATGTATTTTTTAAAACTCATATACCTATATTAAATTATTTTAAAGCTTCAGTCTTAGAGAGGGAGGAAACTACACTTAAGCATTTATAATTCAGCAGATAGGGCTTATCTGGTGGCTCATTGGTAAAGAATCTACCTGCCAATGTAGGAGATGTGGATTTGATCCCTGGGTCAGGAAGATCCCCTGGAGAAGGAAATAGCAACCCACTCCAGTACTCTTGCCTGGAGAATCCCATGGACAGAGGAGCCTGGTGCTACTGTCCATGGAGCTGCAAGTCAGATATGACTAAGCAGCTAAACAACAACAAAAATCCACCAGACAACCCTCATTGCACACCCGGATCTATTTTATACATTGTATTTCCTATGTTTGTTCCAAGTATAAGAGTTTCTCCATAACTGTGTATAATAATTGTATCAGATTGATCAGTTAATTAGCAATGGCAAACATTTACTATGAGAGATTAAATGAATTTTATAAGCAAATCCCCCTTATTAATATCTCAGGTTTATAATAAATACACAGCCAAACCTATCTCCTCTGAAATTGTTTTGGCTTAATAAAACAGTGTCTGTCACAACTCTGAAAATTCTGTAATATCCAAATTAATGTGTAAACAAGATCCAGTATTTTTATTTTGTGAACTATAAAAAATCAATATTTAACTCACAGGAACATTTAGAAAACAGTATTTGCTGCAACAAAGTCTGTTGTATTCATTTGTGTACCTCCAAGGCAAGGTCTAGAAAATGCCTAATATTTATTTGTATGTATGCATGTTTCAATATTTGCATTTTGTAGGGCAGGAAGTAGTGAATGAATAATATATAACATAAATAAGTATACAAATAATGTTTCATATTTTTAAAATAAATAAAAATTAATGAATGGAGGATTAATGTAGACATATGATGATACAGAAGGGAGCTGGACCTGATAATGTGATATTTGAGCAGACATCCAAGTGAGTTGAGGAATGTGGGCCATGAAACTATTTGGAGAAGTATTTTTCATTGTAAACACTGAAATAAATAAAGTTGGAGGTAGATATTTAGAGGAGAGAGAGAAAGAGTGGGTCTGAAGTGCTCCTCTTGAATTTTCTCTTTTATTTATAAAGTAGAATTGTCATTTAGGTCATCTCGTGTGTACTCTTCAGAAGTAGGGATGGTTAGCTGCTCTCCTCCTCCCTCCTCTCCCCATCCCCTGACATAGTTGGGGAACATTGTTCTGGACTGCTTTAGTGCTGGTGGGCTTAGCCAAGTGAGAAGAACTTGATTGGTCTCTGACAGAGGAAAAGGACTGTGTTAGAACTGGGTCTGTGTCCATTTCTAGAGCATACAGTCAAATGAAAATATTGAATTCGACCAGAGGTCATGGATACTATGTGCTGTGCTGTCACTCAGTCATGTCCAACTTTTTGTGACCCCATGGACTGAAGTCTGCCAGGCTCCTCTAACCATGGGGATTCTCCAAGCAAGAATACTGGAGTGAGTTGCCATGTCCTCTTCCAGCGTGGATAATATAGTGGGACTATATTGTTGAATTCAACTCCTATAGAATTTTTGTTTTACTTTCACTTGTAAAGTTGCATATAACGTATGATATCTATCAATTCAACATAAAGTTGACTCTTGAGAAAAGCGAGTTAGAACTGTACAGGTCCACTTATAGACAGATGTGTTTTTTTTAATAGTAAATGTTATAGAACTGCCCAGTCTGTGGTTGGTTGAATCCACAGATATGGAGGAGGCATGAATACAGAGGGCCTACTCTGGGTTACATGTGGATTAACGCTCGTGTCTGGCAAGGGTCAACTGTATAATCATCTTTTGTTTTAAGGAACTTACATGTAATTGCTTATAAGTAAAATTATTTTCAGTGTTGGTGATTGTCTACTGCACAGGGTTAATAGAATCCTTCCAAGATTCATGTCCTTTTGCAAACCTCAGAGTGTAACCTTATTTGGAAATAGGGTGTTTGCAGATATGATTTAGTTAATATGAGGTCATACTGGAGTAGGATGGGCCTTTAATCCAACAAAACTGTGTCCTTATAAGAAGAGTAAAAGAGTCACAGGCTCACGTGTTGGTGTGGAGTCGGAGACTTGAGTTACATAGCTGCATGCCAGGAAGCGTTAGGATTGTCAGCAGTCAGTGGAAGCTAGAAGAGAAGCATGGGCTGATCCCCTGCTGACATGTGAAGAAGGAACTGAACTTACTGATACCTTGATCTCTAGCTTCTTTCCTTCTAAACTGTGGAAGAACGTGTTTCTGTTGCGTTGTGCCTCCCACATTTGTGGTACTTTTTTACAGTGGCACTAAGAGACAAATATTGTGTTACCGGGTCTTAGGCTAGCTGTCTTCACCAGCACTATTTCGTTTGGTGTGTTGTTCCCACCCACATACAAGAGTATAAAGTTATAGACATGCTATTTATTTAACAAATGTTGGATACCTATCATAATCTTGGTAGTCAACTAAGTGAAAGGAATACAGGTGTGAATGAGAGAAATGAAGGAATGCCCCTATGGAGACTGATTATACAGTAATGTTTACCCATTCTTGTTATATTAGTAGATTGCAGGACTTTTGACTTTGGAATGCAGAAAAATGTAAGCAAGAAGGAGCTTGGCAAGAATTATTAAAACCACATGAAAGTATCAGGATTATATAGTGTACAATGGTTTCCTATACAAATAACTATTTATAATTAAACTAATAACCCAGAGCTCAACTATGGTAGGATTCTGACAAAAAAGTTTTATTTCCTTGTCCTTAGTTCAGTTCAGTTTATCAGCTGCTCAGTCGTATTGACTCTTTGAAACCCCAGGGACTGCAGCACACCAGGCCTCCCTGTCCATCACCAACTCCTGTCCTGGAGTTTACTCAAATTTATGTCCATTGAGGCAGCGATGCCATCCAACCATCTCATCCTTTGTCATCCCCTTCTCCTCCTGCCCTCAATCTTTCCCAGCAATCAGGGTCTTTTCCAAGGAGTCAGTTCTTCACATCAGATGGCCAAAGTATTGGAATTTCAGCTTTAGCATCAGTCCTTCCAATGAATATTCAGGACTGATTTCTTTTAGGATGGACTGGTTGGATCTCCTTGCAGTCCAAGGGACTCTCAAGAGTCTTCTCCAGCACCACAGTTCAAAAGCATCAATTCTTCAGCACTCAGCTTTCTTTATAGTCCAACTCTCACATCCATACATGACTGCTGGAAAAACCATAGTCTTGACTAGATGGACTTTATTGGCAAAGTAATGTCTCTGCTTTTTAATATGCTGTCTAGGTTGGTCATAATTTTCCTTCCAAGGAGTAAGTGTCTTTTATTTTCATGGCTGCACTCAACCATCTTCAGTGACTTTGCAGAGCCCAAAAATAAAGTCAGCCACTGTTTCCCCATCTATTTGCCATGAAGGGATGGGACCAGATGCCATGATCTTCGTTTTCTGAATCTTGAGCTTTAAGCCAACTTTTTCACTCTCTTCTTTCACTTTCATCAAGAGGCTTTTTACTTCCTCTTCACTTTCTGCCATAAGGTGAGCATTCTTTGACATTGCCTTTCTTAGGAATTGGAATGAAAACTGACCTTTTCCAGTCCTGTGGCCACTGCTGAGTTTTCCAAATTTGCTGGCAGATTGAGTGCAGCACTTTCACAGCATCATCTTTCAGGATTTGAAATAGCTCAACTGGAATTCCATCACCTCCACTAGCTTTGTTGGTAGTGATGCTTTCTAAGGCCCACTTGACTTCACATTCCAGGATGTCTGGCTCTAGCTGAGTGATCACACCATCGTGATTATCTGGGTCATGAAGATCTTTTTTGTACAGTTTTTCTGGGCATTCTTGCCACCTCTTCTTAATATCTTCTGCTTCTGTTAGGTCCCTACCATTTCTGTCCTTTATTGAGCCCTTCTTTGCATGAAATGTTCCCTTGGTATTTCTAATTTTCTTGAAGAGATCTCTAGTCTTTCCCATTCTATTGTTTTCCTCTGTTTCTTTGCACTGATCACTGAGGAAGGCTTTCTTATCTCTCCTTGTTATTCTTTGGAACTCTGCATTCACTCTTCCTATAATTCTGTTTTCCATTTATGTTGGACCCTTTCATTCTCACCTCCATTTTGTTTAATAATAATTTTTATCTTTCCTCCTTCCTTTTGTTTCACTGTGATATTTTAATCTAATTTACTCACATATATCTTATTCTACTTCTCTTCTGCTGAATCTATGCTGTGGCTTAATTCATGCTTGTAAGTCTTGGTGTTTATTGGATTATTTGCTTCTTTTCTTCATAGAATTTTTCTTTGTTTTTATTCTTTCTTTTTTAAAAGTTTAAGTCAAGCATGCTAGTCTACCGTCTTTTTGTTGCTGTAAAAAATAGTTGTATTATCTAATATTCTTGAGATACTAATCCTCCCATATGTTGTATCTGTTTATCCTCATTTGTGGCAGATGGTTATCTCATCTGTTTTGTAATGAGAGTATGTGTGCTCATCTATCCAGGGCTTTTTCAGTGAGAACAACCTAACTTTTTAAGAGTGAACTTCAAGTGAGGTTTACATTTGTTTTATCAGGCATCCTAAAATTATCACCCATCTATGACCATGTTTTATGTTAATTTCTTAACTCCTGCATCCTGTACCATATGGGCAGTATACATTTAGCCCGCGTGAAACATAGCCCACTCTATTTCTCAAGTGAGAGATACATGGGATGTGTTTATGTGTGTGTGTGTCCATACATGTGTGTTTTCCTAGAACCCAAATGGAAACAGACAAGCTGCCTTTCCCATCTCTCTGTATGTTAGAGATAATTTTCCCAAACTGAGCAATCAAAAGTTATAAACATTATATGTATGTAGGCTTAGTCACAGTTTCTTCAAACTTCCTGGTCCAGGACTTTATCAGTCTTTGCTTCCACTTTTCCATCCTCCTCCTCCTTTTTCCTCTTCTTTTCCTTCTTCTCCTGCATTTCTTCTTTCTTCTTCTTCCTCTTCTTCCAATAGCAAACTTCTTCCAAGGGCAAACACTATGCCAATTCATGTGATTAATGCTGTTATTGCATCTTTAATTCTTACCACCAAAAGATTTAGTTTGTTCTTTAACTGTATGCATTCACATTTGTACTCCTGCACTTTAAGGATTTATTTCTCGAGAGATTTAGATTAACTTAGTTTGTCATAGCCCTCTGCTATTAATTGGACATATTATTTTTCATTTAATACTCTACAAAATCTTATGAGATAGGTAAATTGTCTCCACTTGATTCCTCAATTTATTTTAATATAAAAATAAATGTGAGTAAGTAGAACGAAAACAAACTCACAGATTTAGAGAATGAACTTATGATTGTCAGGGGGAAGGATGGGGAGAAGAGATAATTAGAGAGTTTGGGATGAACATGTACATAATGCTATATTTAAAACAGATAGCCATCACTTCTCAGCCTTTGGGTAAGATCAAGTGTAAAATGGAAAACCAACAAGGACCTACTGTACAGCACATGGAACTCTGCTCAGTGTGATGTGGCAGGCTGGATGGGAGGAGAGTAAGGGAGAATGGATACATGAATATGCATGACTGTGTCCCTTTGCTGTTTGCTTGAAATTATCACAGAGATCAAATAGCCAACATCTGCTGGATCATCGAAAAAGCAAGAAAGTTCCAGAAAAACATCTATTTCTGCTTTATTGACTATGCCAAAGCCTTTGACTGTGTGGATCACAATAAACTGTGGAAAATTCTGAAAGAGATGTGAATACCAGACCACCTGACCTGCCTCTTGAGAAATCTGTATATAGGTCAGGAAGCAACAGTTAGAACTGGACATGGAACAACAGACTGGTTCCAAATAGGAAAAGGAGTCCGTCAAGGCTGTATATTGTCACCCTGCTTATTTAACTTACATGCAGAGTACATCATGAGAAACACTGGGCTGGAAGAAGCACAAGCTGGAATCAAGATTGCTGGGAGAAATATCAATAACCTCAGATATGCATATGACACCACCCTTATGGCAGAAAGTGAAGAGGAAGTAAACAGTCTCTTGATGAAAGTGAAAGAGGAGAGTGAAAAAGTTTGCTTAAACCTCAACATTCAGAAAACTAAGACCATGGCATCTGGTCCCATCACTTCATGGGAAATAGATGGGGAAACAGTGCAAACAGCGTCAGACTTTAATTTTGGGCTCCAAAATCACTGCAGATGGTGATTGCAGCCATGAAATTAAAACACACTTACTCCTTGGAAGGAAAGTTATGACCAACCTAGATAGCATATTAAAAAGCAGAGACATTACTTTGCCAACAAAGGTCCATCTAGTCAAGGCTATGGTTTTTCCTGTGGTCATATATGGATGTGAGAGTTGGACTATGAAGGCTGCTGAATGCCGAAGAATTGATGCTTTTGAACTGTAGTGCTGGAGAAGACTCTTGAGAGTCCCTTGGACTGCAAGGAGATCCAACCAGTCCATTCTAAAAAAGAGCAGTCCTGGGTGTTCATTGGAAGGACTGATGCTGAAGCTGAAACTCCAATTCTTTGGCCATCTCATGAAAAGAGTTGACTCATTGGGAAAGACCCTGATGCTGGGAGGTATTGGGGGCAGAAGGGGAAGGGGACGACAGAGGATGAGATGGCTGGATGGCATCACTGACTCGATGGACATGAGTCTGAGTGAACTCCGGGAGTTGGTGATGGACAGGGAGGCCTGGCGTGCTGTGATTCATGGGGTTGCAAAGAGTTGGACACGACTGAGCAACTGAACTGAACTGAACTGAAACACAACTTTGTTAATCAGCTATACTTCAGTACAAAATTAAAAGTTTTTAAAAAGAAAAACTAAGATAATTTCTCCAAGTATCACAATGAGAAAGTGGCAAATTTGAGACTGGTGCTCTAATCCACGAGACCAGAGTGTTCAGGCTTTTACTCATATAGCTACATGTCTCCCACTGAAGAGGAACAGACTTATAGGCATAGATTTTTAGGTTATCAACCTGGTAGACTCTATGGATCTTTCCCAGATTATATGATACGAATGAGGACATTGATACCCAGTAAGGAAAAATCATCTACCCCATGTCCAAAATAGGAATTTTAAAACCCAGAATTGAATGGGTTTCCTTTTACTTGAAGTGCAGTGAGCCCTCTCCCCACCCCCTGCCACACATGCACATCTTATTTGCAGTTGACAAAGAATGGATTTGCTGTGAAATACAATTTAGACACTAGAGATTCATGCCACCTGCCTCTGCAGAGTCTCATGAGAAGGATTGAAAGGCATCATCACAACCTCCCTAAGTGCATGTTTCAGCTCTCGGATGTCAACACTCGAAGCTCCCAACAGACAACATAGGGGAAATTATAGGCACGAGATGTCTTTTCTTGGATGGTATCCATTCTATGTCATTCCTAAAGGCCTTACAAATATCTATGGGTGCAATTGGAAATATCAGTAGAAGAGACTGGCAGTGTAGAAATTGAAAATAATAGTGTAGGCATAAACACATCCTCAAAGTGTGTGACTCATGTTTTTCTGAGAAAAACAAATGTAGTTTCATTTCTCTGTATGTGGACTTATTATTCATGGTAGACACAGAGAATCTTGATAATAACATATGAACAAAAAGTCAACAGTGTCTAAACTAGAAATGCTAAAGCTTTGGAAAAACAATGCAGTCAAATAGAATATTCCTTAATAATAGCATTTATCTTAATAATACTTTTATAATATTCCCACTTATTTTATTAAGGTTTTATTAGAACAGAGCTTTTAAAAATTGCAACTATGTCACTTAATCCCTGAGATGATCCAGTCAGGGGGCAGAATATAGATTTATAAGTTTATTTTTCAGATGAAGGAGCTGAAGTTTATAAAGGTTGGCATAATCTCATATAGGTGGTAATTAAGCCAGGTCTGGAATCCAGGACTTTGTGTTGTGCAAAAACTGATTCCCAGTTCACAACTTCTGTGTCCAACAGACCCACAGTAAGTCCCCCCTATATCTTCTAGTCTACACACTCATACTCACACACAAACACACCATTCTTTCATTCATTACTTTATCCATTCAACAAATTATTGCTAAGCACCTACTGTTTGTCAGATTGCTAGGTAAATTGCATGTATTTTACATATATTATTCAGTCCTTGCTACCACTCTGGAAGTTACTATTCATATTCTAATTCTATTTTTGCAAAAACTGAATTCAGAGAGTCCTGAGTTTTCATCACAGAGCTAGCAACAGTGAGGATTCTAGATGATGCTCTAGAAAGGGAGACATTTTAAGATGTTCTCCCACACCCTGGTAGAGAAGTTGCCTGGGTTAAATGACATAATGTGTTTTGAAGCTTGTATGCTATCATTACAGTGATAGCATATTTATAATGTGGTTCCCAGAGCTCATAGTCACACTTAGACCACAATACATACTTATATTAAGTTCATTTTCCCCATATTCCATTCACAGCCTGACATAAACATGCTGTGTTCAGACTGAAACAGATCATATAAATTCTGCTCAACAAATTTTATTTGGGACATTTTGGCAAGTTCCAGACATGGGTCATTTGAGAAACACTACTTGCCTTCAAGGTCCTTCTTGTGTAGTGAAGGTGAGAGAGAGAGACAGTGATATGAGGACAGGAAGACAGTGAGTCAGCAGCCATGTTTTATTCCTTCCTGATTCTATAGATCCTCAGCCACCATGCCTCCACCTAGCAGACAGTCCATAAATACTTTGTAAATGATCAAATGGATAAATGCATCACATTCAGACGAATTTTGGATTTTGTGACTTGCTAATGGATTCAATGGCCTTAAGTAAATTATATTTTATCTTCATTCATAAAATGAGGTTTTGAAATAGATGGTTTCTAATATCTTGTACAGTTTTAAGGTGTGCATTTCCCTTTTGTCCTAGATTTCTGTGCTTCAGAAGTATCAATTCTCTCAAGTTCTCAAATATACAAAGTTCTCTCTCATCGTAGAGTTCCCTTTGCTTGAACATCCATCTGCTTTTTAGAATCCATTTCTATTAGCTTCTTTTTGTTGCTCTAACAAATGATCACAAACTTGTTGGCTTAGAACTATAGAAATGAATTATCTCACAGATCTGGAGATCAGAGAATCAAGGTATTGGCAGGGCAGTTCTTCTGATGCTTCTGGAGGCCTTTTCCAGCTTCTAGAGACTGCTTGCACTCCTTGGTTCATGGCTCTCTTCCCTTGTTAAAGTCAGCAGTCTCAACACTGTGTTTCCCTCAGTCTTCACGTGGCCTTGTCTGCTTCTGTTATCATAGACCTTCTCTCTTTCTGCTTTCATCATCACATTGCCTCTTCTGATTCCAACGTTTCTGCCTCTTATAAGAACTCTTCTGATTACATTGGATCCAACATGATAATTTACAGTGCTGGCTCAAAGGTTAAAGCATCTGCCTCCAATCTGGGAGACCCAGGTTTGATCCCTGGGTCGGGAAGATCCCTGGAGAAGGAAATGGTAACCCACTCCAGTATTCTTGCCTGGAGAATCCCATGGACAGAGGAGCCTGGCGGGCTACAGTCCACGGGGTCGCAAAGAGTCGGACACGACTGAGCGACTTCACTTCGCTTCAACACGATAATCCAGGAAAATCACCCAGTCTCAAGATCTTTAATTTAATCCTATTGCCAAGTATAGTAACATATTTACAGATCCACCAGTCATTAGTAAGCGACTACCTGTGGGGTCATTGTTCACTGTACCACTGTGTTCTTAACTCCTTCTCTTCTTCATGTTAACTCCTGCCCATTTTACAGGTCTCAGCTCAGGTGTCACATCAGGGAAAATGCTTTCCATCACCTCTGGTGTCAAAGAGATATTGTCACGTGTTCTTCCAAAACTACCTTTCTCTCATGTATAGCACTGCTTAGTTTTTATACATTGAGAAGTGTAAATACTCTGCCAAATGTCTCTCTCTGGATTATAAGCTTCAGGAGATAATGGATGTGTTTAGTTTTATTCACTGCAAATTCCATGCACAGTGCCTGGGACATGATAGTTCAGTTCAGTTCAGTTCAATCGCTCAGTCGTTTCCAACTCTTTGCGACCCCATGAATTGCAGCACGCCAGGCCTCCCTGTCCATCACCATCTCCCGGAGTTCACTCAGACTCACGTCCATCGAGTCCGTGATGCCATCCAGCCACTGGGACATGATAAGTTCTCAGTAATTATTCCTTGTTTGAATGAATGAGCCTGGAACAACTGCACTCTAAGTTTTCGGAAGGTCTCGTTCCCACTCCCCCCAGCCCAGAGGTGAGAGGTCAGGTTTCAAAGAAAGAACTATCCACAAGCCCTTGTCAAATTGTATACAGGTATACCATACATTGGGGCTTCCTAGGTGGCACTAGTGGTAAAGAACCTGCCTGCCATTGCAGGAGATGTAAAACATATGAGTTCAGTCCATGGATCGAGATGATCCCCTGGAGTAGGAAATGGTAACCCACTCTAGTATTCTTGCCTGGAAAATCCCATGGACAGAGGAGCCTGACAGGCTACAGTCCACAGGGTTGCAAAGAGCAAGACACAACTGAAGCGACTTCTTATGTACCTTGTGTTATTGTGCTTGAAAGATATTGCATTTTTTATTTTACAAATTGAGATTTGTGGCAACTGTGCTAGTGTATTAATGCCATTTTTCCAAAAGCATTTGCTCATTTAATATCTCCATATCACATTTTGGTAACCCTCACAATATTTCCCACTTTTTCATTATCATCATATTTGTTGTGGTGATCTGTAACCAGCCATCTTTGTTCAGTTCAGTTCAGTCTCTCAGTTGTGTCCAACTCTTTGCGACCCCATGGACTGCAGCACACCAGGCCTCCCTGTCCATCACCAACTCCAAGAGTTTACTCAAACTCATGTCCGTTGAGTCAGTGATATGATCCAACCATCTCATCCTCTGTTGTCCCCTTCTCCTCCTGCCTTCAATCTTTCCCAGCATCAGGGTCTTTTCAAATGAGTCAGCTCTTCGCATCAGGTGGTCAAAGTATCAGAGTTTCAGCTTCAACATCTTTCCTTCCAATGAACATTCAGGACTGATCTCCTTTAGGATGGACTGGTTGGATCTCCTTGCAATAAAAGGGACTCTCAAGAGTCTTCTCCAATACCACAGTTCAAAAGCATCAATACTTTGGTGCTCAGCTTTCTTTATAGTCCAACTCTCACATCCATACATGACTACTGGAAAAACCATAGCCTTGACTAGATGGACCTTTGTTGGCAAGGTAAAGTCTCTGCTTTTTTAGTATGTTGTCTAGGTTGGTCATAACTTTTCTTCCAAGGATTAAGTGTCTTTTAGTTTCATGGCTGCACTCACCATCTGCAGTGATACTGGAGCCCCCCCCAAATAAAGTCTGCCACTGTTTCCACTGTTTCTCCATATATTTGCCATGAAGTGATGGGACTGGATGCCATGGATGCCATGATCTTAGTTTTCTGAATGTTGAGCTTTAAGCCAACTTTTTCACTCTTTGTTACTTTGTTACTTTTTTGCCATCTTTGTTACTATTGCAAAAAGATTACTACTTGCAGAAACCTCAGACAATGCTTAGCATTTTTTAGCAATAAAGTATTTTAAATTAGGGTATGCACATTTTTTTAGATGGACTGCACTTAATAGACTATACTGTAGTGTAAACATAACTTTTATATGCACTGCTGCTGCTGCTGCTAAGTCGCTTCAGTCTTGTCTGACTCTGTGCAACCCCACAGACGGCAGCCCATTGGGCTCCCCCGTCCCTGGGATTCTCCAGGCAAGAACACTGAAGTGGGTTGCCATTTCCTTCTCCTATATGCACTGGGAAACCAAAAAAAAATGTGACTAGCTTTATTGCAATATTCACTTATTTTGTGGAACCAAATTTGCAATATTTCCATGGTATTCCTGTATCAAGAACTTATCCACTCATTTCATTAAGATATGTAGTGGTTCCACTCCACATTTTCATAAAAAAAACATTTCAACCAAAAAAGCATTAAATTATTCTTCTACAACTTTAACTTGCCCTCTATATAGATATGAATTAAGTGAGTTAAATGAAATAAATACAGCTTCTAGCTATGGTATGTAAGTCTACAACATTAAAAATGCACATTTTTCTGTCTTGGCTTTTAAAAAACATGCAGCTGCTTTTTACTTCTAGTTGTCCTTCTCTTTTTCCTTGTATGTGATGATGGCTACAGCAAGTTGAGAAACAGATTCCTGTAAGCATTATGCATTATTTAGTGTGAATTTACATACTGTTCTGTTTTAACTGCTTTACAAGTGTCCTATAAATACAGGGAATTATTTGACTGTCTAGGCAGAAAGGAAAAGCAAATTTGGGAAAGGACTTGGCAGGAATATACAGGGTCCGTTTCTAAAATGCAATATTTCTTCCCTTGTCCTCTGTTAATTACAAATTCTATTCTTTGTATGTTGATTTAAATATTCTAAATTGACTAAAATTGTGCATCATACTCCCATTTTATAAATATTAAGTATTTTATATCAGTATAATATTTAAACTGAGATATTTCATAAAAAGTTGTAGATTGCCAAACCTCTCAGTAATCTACATTTTTAGTATTTTGTGTTTGTGTTAAATAGCATAAGCAAATACTTTTCATGGAAATTATCTTTCAAGAAGTAGCTTATAGCAAGGCTGAAGTAGGTAAGAATAGTAAGACTCCTTCATACATGATAAATACATTAGAAAAAATGATGTTGGATTACAGATGGCTTTAAATGCCACCCTAAAAGTGATTGTCTGTTTTCTAATGAAAATAAGGTTTTATTGAGTATTTAGATGGCAAAAGAACTGAGCTTTGGAAAGAAAAATAGCATTGGTGGTGTAAAAGAAAGTTTGAATGAAAGAAAAGAGGATACCATTTGAGAGATCATTACAAGCATTCATGATAAATACAGTAAGACTGTGATCTCGTTAGCAGCAGTAGGATGGAAAAGAGTAAATGTTTGGGGTGAAAATACTTGATTTTTAAAAAAAATATTTATTCATTAATTTGTGGCTGTGCTGAGTCTTTGCTGTTGCATATGGGTTTTCTCTGGTTGTGGTGAGCGGGGGCTACTCTTCCTTGTGGTATGCAAGCTTCTCATTGTGGTGGCTTCTCCTGTGGCAGAGGACGGGCTCTAGAGCACATGGGCTTCAGTAGTTGCAGCTTGTGGGCTCAGTGGTTATGGTGCGGGGGCTCTGGAGTGCTGGATTAGTAGTTTGGCATGCAGGCTTATTTGCATTATGGCATGTGGAATCTTCTGGGACCAGGGATTGAACCCATATCCCCTACATTGGCAGGTGGATTCTTAACCACTAGATCACCAAAGAAGTCCTGAAAACATTTGATTTTATGTAAAAGAAAACTCAGTACCACTTGAAGTCAATGGGAGCAAATTAAAAATTTTTGTCAAATGAGACTCAATTACCTGGACCAATTGATTCTAAAGATGATGAAAGCAAAAGAGACACAGATGTATAGAACGGACTTTTGGACTCTGTGGGAGAGGGTGAGGGTGGGATGATATGGGAGAATGGCATTGAAACGTGTATACTATCATGTAAGAACGAAGCACCAGCCTATGTTTGATACAGGATGCAGGATGCTTGGGGCTGGTACATGGGGATGATTCAGAGAGAGGATATGGAGTGGGAGGTGGGAGGGGAATTCAGGATTGGGAACTCGTATACACCCGTGGTGGATTCAGGTCAATGTATGGCAAAACCAATACGGTATTGTAAAGTAAAATAAAGTAAAAATAAAATTTAAAAAATAAATAAATAAATAAATACATTGCCTTTATTACTAGCCCAGCCAGGTTCAAAACCCCATTCAGGTCCTAACAAAAGTGTGATTTAGACAACTCAGTCTTCTCTGCCTAGATTCCCTTCACCTTTACAATGACAATAAATATCAGTGTTTGGGTTCTATTGTGAATTTGTGAATAATAAAGAAGCTAACACATGAAAAAAAAATGTATCTGGAAAATTGGTTTTTAGTATAAAGTTAGGTTTTAGAAAGAATATCAATACATATAGGAAGTAAAATATTTCTAGTGTTTAGCATTGAAGACATCTTGCTACCTTATTTGATGTTCAAAATGATACCTAGTTTCAATCTGCTCCCTTTGTCTTAATTCCCCAAAAGTGGCATCATTCTATCCATGGCTGAATGTAAATAAAAGCTGTTTAATGCCTGCTTCACATGATAGTAGATGACATTCTCTTCCCATTATGTACCACGAGGAGAGCTTCAGTTCTATGTATTATTTTTAAAGCAAATATGGTATGAAATAAACTCAAAAGCCTAGTGGAAAATTCAAAGTTTGTTCTCACAGTTTCTCGAAAGAAAGGGAAAAAATGAATATTTCCCTATTCCTCTCACATATCTTTGAAAGTGAAAATGAAGTCGCTCAGTCGTGTCCGACTCTTTGTGACCCCATGGACTTTAGCCTTCCAGTCTCCTCCGTCCATGGGATTTTCCATGCAAGAATACTGGAGTGGGTTGCCATTTCCTTCTCCAGGGAGTCTTCCCAATCCAGGGATTGAACACAGGTCTCCCACGTTGCAGGCAGACTCTTTACCATCTGAGCCACCAGGGAAGCCACAGAGTGGAATGGGTAGCTTTCTCCAGGGGATCTTCCTGACCCAGGGATCGAACTCGAGTCTTCTGCATTGCAGGCAGATTCTTTACCATCTGAAGCATCAGGGAAGCCCCACATATCTTTAGATAACTTAAAGTTTATCATTTTAGAATAATTTTCTATGTGTCATGTTGGTTTTTAATTCTTTAATTAAAAAATCCCTTGATCGAGTTGCTGTGACTGTAGGTAGATACAACAAAAACAGAAGAATGATGATTGTAAATGTAGTAGAAGTCCACATTTCCAAGTTCAAATTATATTTAGCGTCAGTTACAGAATTTTCCTATCACATCAAAATGGCTAGTATTGAAAGTCCAACACAGGGTTATCTCCTGCGTCAGTGAGAGATGGGAAAGGAGTCTTGTACAGATCCAGTGCTGCATTTAGAATGCTATTGGAATCCTTGGACTATTAGAAGGTTGAGACATTTAGTGCAACAATTTAACATAGTTTTTTGCTTGGGCAAAATGGACATGAAAAACATACAATAGGGAATATCTTGAGCACAGCCTGAATGGCGTAGAACATACATATATATATTTTCCTTCAGCAGAGAAAGTATCTCCCCGGTGGTCAAGGACTTCCATAGGAATAGACTTTTTTAGTCTGGAAAGGAGATTAGGATCGCAACTATTTAAAATGGAGAAACATCAACATCCGTAGCAACAGCAGTAGCAAAAGGCATAAATCATTATTGACATGGAAAAAAAGCAACAGCCAAAGCCAGAAGAGAGCAAAATTTCACCTTTTTCTGTAGAGATTGGGACAATAGCCATAATAATGTAATGCCAATTTATATGCGACACACTTAGAGCTTCCTGAAATTATCTGGCAGCAATTTCAGGAGCGACACAGTTTCCACAGCTTTGAGGGATAACTAGAAATGAAGAAGTGTTTTATTACAAATTTGGTAAACTTTTTGGATGTTTCCAGCTCCTGTTACTAAGGAAATGTATCACCACGTTTCTTTTTTTTTTTTTTCTCTGTATCTCTATTTCATTCACCTCAGTTGTTTGCACATTGAAATGACTCAAAGAGGAAGATAATAGTAGGAATTTGGGAAAGGGAAGCATTCTCAAATGTCAGAGGTCTCTTTGAGGGCATCCTTTGTGCATTCTATTCAATGCTGAAATCCCAAGGCTTCACTCCTGCTGAGCCGCTTCATTTGNTTTCTTTTTTTTTTCTCTGTATCTCTATTTCATTCACCTCAGTAGTTTGCACATTGAAATGACTCAAAGAGGAAGATAATAGTAGGAATTTGGGAAAGGGAAGCATTCTCAAATGTCAGAGGTCTCTTTGAGGGCATCCTTTGTGCATTCTATTCAATGCTGAAATCCCAAGGCTTCACTCCTGCTGAGCCGCTTCATTTGGGTCTGACTCTGTGCAACCCTGTGGACTGTAGCCCACCAGTCAGAGTTCATGGGATCCTCCAGGCAAGAATACTGGAGTGGATTGCCATGCCCTCCTCTGGGGGATCTTCTCAACGCAGTTATCAAACCGCTGTCTTCTGCATCTCCTGCATTGCAGGCAGATTCTTTACCCACTGAGCCACCTGGGAAGCCCAAGGCTTAACTCAGATCCTGTCAAAAAGAGTTCTCCATCTAAGAGGGAAGCCAGACCGAGAAGTGCATGCATGCACTGGCCATCTAAAAGTGATGTGTGCTGAAAAGACGGGAAGTAATCCTTCCATCACCTTCGCCCCTATGACATTATAATTCTAAAAGGAATCAGTCACGTTCCTTTCTAGAATCCAGTCATCATTTTATCTATAATTTTATCCCAGTGACCTTCAATATGTCTGCCACAGAATTGCACCTACTGTTAAATGCATAATTTGTTCACAAATCCATTCAGTGAACAAATGGCGAAATTAAATGGCTTTGAATATTAAGTAGGATTTTTTAAAATCATAGAATGCTTAGCACTTAACCAAATAAATGTTGCTAGAAAATATAAATGTCTGTGAGGATATGGGCTGTGCCAAACTTCACTGTACAATATGCGGTACACAATCACCACATAAATGACTTATAATGAAGTGAACCCAGCTGAATTGGGTACAAGAGTTGGTAGGTTGTAGGGACAATCTAAACTGCTCGTAGCAGTCTTGCTGATGTGTATTACTGGTGTTGCTGGGTACATAAAATTTAGATGGCAATAAAAATAGTCTAGGAGGCCCTAAAGAGATGTGTGCTTCGTTTTAAAGTCCTCTGGGTTTCGAGTGAATAAAATTGTTTGGGTAATCGCAAGAGAGGATTTTCTTGTAAACACCAGGGACTATTCAGTTTAATTGTGTTGCATCTGGTGCTGACTCTGTTTTAGGTTTTTTGTTTTGTTTTGTTTCCCAAAGTGTTTTTCTTTTTTTGTATTGTGTGCCTTGGATAAGACCAAAGGATTCACTGTGGTTCTTCATCTTTTGTTATGTAGGTAAATGTTCCTTGCTTCGTTTTAAAGTCCTCTGGGTTTCGAGTGAGTAAAATTGTTTGGGTAATCACAAGAGAGGATTTTCTTGTAAACACCAGGGACTATTCAGTTTAATTGTGTTGCATCTGGTGCTGACTCTGTTTTAGGTTTTTTGTTTTGTTTTGTTTCCCAAAGTATTTTTCTTTTTTTGTATTGTGTGCCTTGGATAAGACCAAAGGATTCACTGTGGTTCTTCATCTTTTGTTATGTAGGTAAATGTTCCGTCTATAACTCTATTATCTATTTGTTTTCAACTATAATGATTTTAGTAGGTTTTAATTACATACTACATTTATTTAACCCTTATACTCAAATGAGGTGAAAATCATAATTCCCCAAATACATGATTGGAAACTGAGACTCATGTTAAGAGATTTACACAGGGTCATATAATTAGTAAATAACGTGTGTGTGTGTGAGTGTGCGCACTCAGTCATGTCCGGCTCTTGCGGCCCCATGGACTGTAGCCAACCAGTCTCCTCTGTCCATGGGATTCTCCAGGCAAGAATACTGGAGTGGGTTGCCATTTGGAAGCCCAGTAAATAGTGACATCATCTTAAATACCAAAGGTCATATTATTTATCTATTAGAACAAATTTTTCTCAACCATCATCACCTCTTTACCTCTTCATTATATTTGTCATATTTACTGACCATATATATCATTTATCTACATTGTTTGATTTTTAATTATTTTATTAATTTTCTATAATTATTTTAAATGTTTATGCTACCACCATGGATGTAAAATCAATATTATTGGCCAGAAACAGATGACATAAATATTAATACAATACAAGGAAAATAATGTGATTATATTCTTACAGGATATTAATGTTTATGGAAAGGCTCTGAACTTGACACCTGTTATCAAAGTCTAGACTTGTATAAATATAGTTTAAGAAATATTAGATACACGTTATCATCACTGGCATGATCTAATCAAGAATAAAATGTAATTGAAATGGGAGTATTTCACTATATGATTTCCTATCACTTAATGCTATATTTATAAGTCAAAGGGCACTCATATCTAAAAACTGTGACTTCTGGCACTACACTTTGAAAAACATGGGAGTTTTGCATCTAACTTTTAAATAAAGCACCTAGGGGAACAAAGGATTGTTTGATTCAAATAGAGAATAGATGACAAAACCTCCGTTTAGGAAAAAACATCTCGCTAATTCTGCCATCCAAATTGTTGATGATTTTGTACTACCAGCCAACTTCTGGACATCTTAAACTGACATTAAAAAAAAAAATAGACAGCAATGCATGAACATTGATGGAGTTTAACCCATTTCTGACAAAGTTGCAAGAATCATAAACTTTCTTCCACCCATAGTTCATATGTGTCAGATATATTTTCCTTGGTAAATCCTACTTTTTTCTTCCTAGTAAGTTTGACTTCCTTGAGTATTTCAATAACCTCTGTTACAGCCTGGGCTTCCCAGGTGGCTCAGTGGTAAAGCATCTGTGTGTCGATGCAGGAAAGGTGGGTTAGATCCCTGAGTCGGAAAGAACCCCTGGAGGAGGAAATGACAGCCCTCTCCAGTATTCTTGCCTGGGAAATCCCATGGACAGAGGAGCCTGGGGGCTACAGTCTATAGGGTCACAAACAGCTGGACACAACTTAGCATACATGCACATTACAGCCTGCAATTTCACTTGTTAAATTATTTGATAAATGTGAAAATATATGAATTAGTTTTACATGATTTTACATTTACAGAGAACATTCCCCAAATCTAAAGTTTAAATCTTCAAATTTTGATAGAGTCTCTGAGTAGGCCACTCTGCATTTATCTTATATCACCTAAGACAAGAATCCTCTCATGTCCAATAAGCAGCCTTCCTGAATTAGAAAATGAACTCTTGCTTTAAAATGCTTTATTTTGGGATATTTAGAGCAAATTTAAACATCAACCCTTTTAAAAATATATTTTATTGAGGTATGATTGATACACAGTGTGGTGTTAATTTCTGCTCTACAATAAAGTGATTCCTTTCTACATATATACATTCTTATTTACAGTTGTTTCCATTATGGTTGGTCATAGGATATTGGATATAGTTCCCTGTCCTACACAGTAGGACCTTGTTGTTTATCCATTCTATACATTAATAGTCTGCATCTGCTAACCCCAAACTCCCACCTCTCCTTTGGCAACCACAAATCTGTTCTCTATGTTTGTGAGTCTGTTTCTGTTTCCTAGAAAAATTTACTTCTGTTATCTAAATATGAACTCTTTAACAGACTTAAAGGCCCTTTTATTCTCTAGTCTCCCAAGAGCACTGTGATTTGCTTGCTCTGAATTCTAGTCACACAAACCCTTCCTAGGTTTTTGTCATTTGTGTTTCTTTTTGCTGCACAACTTTTTTAAGATTTATTTGGTCTGGAATTCATGCTACTACCCTTTCCCTGTTCTACTTATCAATCATTACTACCCGGAGGAAACAGTCCCTGATGGCATAGACTAAGTCAGGTCCCTGGTATATTTTTATACCACTCTGCATATCTCCTCCATTGGGGACATTAAAGCTGCAATCAACTAATTGTATAACTTTAAATTAATGTGTTTCTCTCCTAATAGATTGTAAGTCCATAGAAGCAAGACCAGGATTGTTAAGTCTACTACTACATCCCTAGTGCTAGGCAAAGTGTCCAGTGCCTAGCAGATGCTCGTTAGTTATTAGATAGAAATGAATGCACACATGGATTAAACTGAGTGGATGGAGCTATGCCTCTTTAGGGATTCATATCTAGGGAAGAAAGAGCATTTTCCAGATAACCACAATGGGTTTCACATCCAACAGACCAGACATTCATTAAAGCACAGTAAAAAGTGGCATATTTGAGGGCAGGTAGGTGGGATACAGGCAGCTATGTTGAAGCTGCAGTTCATTTCACTTTTTAAAAATTTCCTCCTCTTTTAGGGTAGCACCTGTGAACTGTTCATGCTAATTAGCATCACCTGGTGGTGATTGCTTAAGGAGAGCCTATGAATTAAGATCTTGATTGGATGACTGTTCAAGATCTTTTTCCAAACATTTTCTTTTCCATTGAAAATAATCTGTGACTTTTTTCACTCTCTCATTTATGAAGCTTAATGATCTGCTTTATGTATTTCCTTTGAATCCTCACTAAGGACGCTATCAGTCAAAATCCTTTGGCAAAACACGATGTTGGCCATGGAACAGCAAGAGAGGTTTCAAGGTGAAGGAAGGCAATCATGGGGTTTCCAGACCCCGATGCCTGTCATTACTGTGCCCTTCACCCTCTCGGCCGCTCCCGCACGGCACCCCTCCCCTTCCCGATTTGCAACTTGCTCACCCGCTTATCTCAGATGCCCATGTGTTTTGGACATGAGGTGAGGAGGTGGAGGAGGGGGAATGGGAGTGTAATAGCAGGTTTGGGAGTGTAGGGGAATTGCAAAGCAAGAAAATAGATGAGAGCAGCAGGAGGCAGTGGGAAGGCCTGCTGCGAGTGGAGACAGGCAGCATTTATATCCCAACCGTATGTCTCCCAGGCCAGTTTTGGCTCTGTGTTCTTCCTTACCATGCTGGTGTTCCCTCTGTCTGGAATGTCCTTGTCGCTTGGAATGTTCATACTGTCCTCTACGAACCAACTCACACGTCACTCGAAACCCNGCAGCATTTATATCCCAACCGTATGTCTCCCAGGCCAGTTTTGGCTCTGTGTTCTTCCTTACCATGCTGGTGTTCCCTCTGTCTGGAATGTCCTTGTCGCTTGGAATGTTCATACTGTCCTCTACGAACCAACTCACACGTCACTCGAAACCCCTAAATTAATCAGTCCTGCTCCTGTGTGCCATTTTGTTTCAACATCAGTTTTAATGTGTGTGTCTGCATATCTCACTCCCGGTAGACTGTGAGTGCCTAGGAAGTAAGGGTTTTGGTTTATTCACATACTTATTCTAGGAGAGTGCCCAGCTTACGGTAGATGATGAATAAATATTTATGGAAAGAAAGAAAGGAAAAAAGTGGGAGTGAGGGAGGAAGAAAGGAAGGAAAGAGAAAGAAAACTATGACATATTAAAACAGAAAGAGAAAAGCCTATTACAACACTGAAGCAGTAGAATGGGATTTTAGAGTCAGACAAAAGGCCCAGTTCTTACTACTTTAGGTCTTATGAAATTTCCCTAAATATCTAAGTCTTTACCACCTATATTGTATAAGAAATCATCCATGAAACACCTCATGTAGTGTATTAGACATATTTAGGACTCATTACCTCCTATTCCTACCATTTCTCCCTTAAATATATTGACTTGAAATAATGAATATGCTCATTGTTTATGACTTGGGTGATAGAAATTATATTTTTAATGCTTTTATCCCTTCCACCCAAGCTGATAACACCTACACTAAGTGGTTGTACAACTTACCACTGAAAGAAAAGCAGTCCATGCATATCATCATTTAAATTGGTGGTCTATCTTGACAATTTTGATAGTGTCTTCCAAAGTTGACTCAAGATCAGAATATATCAGGAGCCCCCTAAATCCTTGGATGAGATTTAGAGGAGGTTCCTCACCCAGCAGTTGATGGGTTCTGTATCCCTTGCATAAAAATTCCAAAACCACCCAGTTTCTTCCACTGATAGGAGTACTCCCACCAGTTCTCAACTTCCCTGCTGCCACTGAGCTTCAGAAGTGGAAGCATGAAAACTGGTCACAGTGCCAATGTGAATAGGAAGCTTTCTCTATACAGCCTCTGACTTCTGCTTCTACTCTTATGCTGGTGATGAATGACACCTATTTCTTCAGCCCCTCTTTCCTCATCACTGTAATTGGGATAAAAATAATACCCTTGTCTACTTCAAATGAGAAACAAGCATTCACAATATAAGCCACATGTTCTGGCACACAGTCAGTTCAGTCAGTTCAGCAGCTCAGTCCTGTCCAACTCTTTGCGACCCCATGGACTGCAGCATGCCAGGCCTCCCTGTCCATCACCAACTCCTGGAGTTTACCCAAACTCATGTCCGTTGGGTCAGTGATGCCATCCAACCATCTCATTCTCTGTCGTCCCCTTCTCCTCCTCCTGTCTTCAATCTTTCCCAGCATCAGGCTCTTAACGAGTTCGCTCTTCACATCAGGTGGCCAAAGTATTGGAGTTTCAGCTTCAACATCAGTCCTTTCAATGAATATTCAGGACTGATCCCCTTTAGGATGGACTGGTTGGATCTCCTTGCAGTCCAAGGGATTCTCAAAAGTCTTCTCCAATACCACACTTCAAAAGCATCAATTCTTCAGCACTCAGCTTTCTTTATAGTCCAATTCTCACATCTATACATGACTACTGGAAAAACCATAGCCTTGACTAGATGGACCTTTGTTGGCAAAGTAATGTCTCTGCTTTTTAATATGCTATCTAGCTAAGACATAGCTTTTCTTCCAGGGAGTATCTTTTAATTTCATGGCTGCACTCACCATCTGCAGTGATTTGGGACCAAAAAAATAAAGTTTGTCACTGTTTCCACTGATTCCCCATCTACTTGCCATGAAGTGATGGGACCAGATGCCATGATCTTACTGTGGCACACTGTAGGTACACAGTAAATCAAGTTTCCTCTGATCTGACCTCTGATAACATCTGCTCTGAGCTGCCACCATGATGTGTTCATAACCTATCTCTTCCTGTCTCAATCCTTTGAAAAGCATTTCCGTGTGTACATTTGAAAAGGCAAGGTGATTTTTTTTAAGTATTAGAAAATACACACATACTAAGTATAAGAAGAGTCTGAAAATAGTTATAATAAAGCTACTTATTCACAGATCTCATAAAGATCCCCAAATAACTCCTGCTCTTAAGCTATGGGAAAATGCTCTGTGTGTGTGTGTGTGTGTGTGTGTGTGTGTGAAATCACATAAAGTTATAATAAAGCTACTTATTCACAGATTTCATAAAGATCCCCAAATAACTCCTGCTCTTAAGCTATGGGAAAATGCTGTGTGTGTGTGTGTGTGTGTGTATGTGTGTGTGTGTGTGTGTATGTGAAATCACATAAAGGTCAAGATAACAAAAGAAGGCAGCAGTACTCCTAAAAGATGGTAAGGATAATTCTGACACTAAAACAAGTGTGATTTGTTGAATATTACCTGTAAAATTGAATATCTCAGTCTCAAAGGGAAAGAGATTTTCTACCTATTAACTGTGTGAGACAGAGGGGAATTATAATTTATAGGTGGTGCCAGGCAGTCAGTTAAGTGTTCTGATGCACTAAATCATTTAATTCTTACAAAAACCTTGTAAAATATAAATGATCATTCACAAGTTAATAATTAAGGAACATACTTAGATAGGTAAGTTAAATCTATGTCCACATACAAATGATAGGATGTGCCACCACCGGTATTTGAACCCTAATTTTTTGTTATTACTTTAAAGTGTGCAGCCAAACCAAATATTTAAATGCTGGACTGCTGTAAGATCTAAATACATCCATCTATTTCACAGGTGAATTATTTGAATTTTTTGAAGAAAATATTTTATAAGACAAGCAAATGCACTCTTAGATGAAAATATACCAGACAGTTGTCATTTCTTTAATACACACCCCCCACATATAAATTCTTTACAAAATAGAAAATCCTTTTATATGAAATATCCCAAATCCAACCTCATCCCAGATTGATCTAATCTATCCCACCTGATAGTCCTATAGTA
This sequence comes from Cephalophus harveyi, assembly GCA_006410635.1. NCBI lineage: Eukaryota > Metazoa > Chordata > Mammalia > Artiodactyla > Bovidae > Cephalophus > Cephalophus harveyi. The sequence goes on along the minus strand of SJYT01074598.1, from coordinate 66,564 downwards.
CATTTTACCCTTTTATAATATGAATTACCATCTAGATATTAATAATGTTTTTATCTATAAATGCTACTGCTAAGTTTATTAGATTTTCAGCTTTTAGAGCATAGATTTTAGGGTGAATCATATGAATGTGACAATTTTACGTCAAAATTATGAAATAAAAATTTTAATAGATCATATTTCTATACCCTACTTAATTTTATATCCGTCACAAACCCTGAATGATACCTAATATCTTTTAAAAAAAATCTGTTTAATGAATGCATACTCTGTGTCAGGAAACCCACCTGACATTTTAAGCAATATGCCATTTATCATCAATATATTACCTGGTGCTTTATTGTAACAATTTTAGAGATAATAACTGTGTAGCTCACAATATTCAGGTAGAAATAAAAAATATAGTTTTAGATATTTACTGAAAGTCTATTAGCTTTTGTCTTACTCTCACATTTATTCCATTTCCACTGTTGGAGCTTGCTAGATACATCCTCATTTAATGAAGCCAAACCTTATTAAGGTAAAGCAAGTGGAAATTGTTTTGTGAACTTCAGAATGTCATTTTTACATATATTTGCTGAGATCTGAGACACGATTGTTAAATCATACCAAATTTAGTTCCAATATACAAGTATCAGGTAAAAACTGCCATTGTTCCTTATCCTCTCGGATAGAAAATCTCATTTTAACACTATTTATCTTAAATTTACTCACATAGGACCTTGGCTGCGTGTTAATGCATGCTTGTTTGATCAAATTTTAATCAGAATGGGTAGCATCATTCCGCCTTCTGGTCCCACAATGAAGTATGTATTTATTATGCAAGGGACATGGTCATTGCCTTCACACTTCTATTGCAACTATTGGATCATGTGTCCCAGAAGCCTGTTTCAAGGGTTAAAGGAAGGTTTCTGGTGAAAGAATTATCTCAAGATACATCCTAGTCTTCCTCCCCAATGTTGCATGGCACACAAAATATGACCTTCTCAGCAGATCTTGCTTTTTTCTTATTTCTTTTAAAATTTATGTATTGAATTGAAACAATGGAGAGGGGAGGAAAGGAAGGGAGAGAGAAAGGGAGAAGGATGGGAGAATGGGGGAAGAAAGGGAGATTTTTAAGGATGGAGAGTATTGGCACTGATAAACCATTGAATTGCATTTGCCCTCTAGATGCCTCATCCTAACCCAATGTTGAGTGTTCAGACTACAAGATAGTAACCAGCTATGTAAAAATAATATGTGACAAAAGAACTATCAAAATATATGAATACTAAAAATGTGCAGACTGAACATTTTCAACTCTAATTATGCGGGTATACAAATCAGCAAAAGAGGTTATTTTGGAGACTGCATTTCATTGACTTCAGATTAGCAAAGATTTGAAAAGGCATTCATCGACTGTGACATCGTGCCTGTCTTTTTCATCCCTGAAAGACCGTTCTGTGAGACACTGTTATGATTCAAATGTCATTCATACTGGAGTAGCAGGAACAAACCAGGATTTCCAATAGAAGAAGATCTAATTAAGAGAATAATATTTGCTTATTGTCAGTGCCTAATTAGTTTCCCTGGTATTCGTGTTTATAAAGGTGGCTCTGTTATAATTACAGTTCAACAAGAGGCAGTTATGTAATGGGTCTCATTGAAAAAAAAAAAAAAATACAGCTGAGATACTTGAAGGTCTTCTCCCTTCTTCCTTTACACTTACCAACTCACACACAATAGAGACATCAAATGGTTACATTTTACTCATTACCTTTTTCTTCGAAGTATAAGAAGTACTAATAAGTTCAGTGAAGGGGAAAGTACTATTCTTTTACCATTCAATGAATCCAACTTCTGCAGCACCATACGTGTGTGAATTTGGGGGGGTTATTAGAAGTTCACTGTATGTTTTCTTGCATTTTAAAAATGATGCTTCCCTCTTGCTTTCTTTCACGTGTGCACTTTCTGGAAGGGTAGTGGAAATAGACTGAGATGAAAATAACATAGACAAGGTGCCAATGCATACAAAAGAATCCACTTTTATTATTTTTATTTTTTAATTGGAGGATAATTGCTTTACACACAGTGTGTCAGTTTCTGCTGTACAACAGCATGAATCAGCTGTAAGTATACACGTATCCCCTCCCTCTTGAGCTTCCCTCCCACTGTCCCACACCTCCACTCTAGACGATCCCACTTTAATGATACTCTGTGTTAATGAGGGAGGTAAATTGGGATCAAAACAATCAAACGATTTTCTGTGCTTATGTCTCAAAAGATAATTTTGATCATGCCCATGTATTGCTACTTGCCATTAAGGAACTACATTAAATTTGATCAAGAATATATCAGACCCTCCACTATATCTGATCCCACAAACTCTTAATCTTTCTCCCACAGTTTTGATAATACCCTAACCTAAAACAGTTAGTATATCTGCAGAAGAAACTAATGTTAGGTGCTGTTAGAGATAAGTCACACAATTTCAATGGCTTAATAAAGTAGAACTTCATTTTTGTTTTTATTCATGAAACTATCAATGAGGCTGTTCCTGGTCACTAGATGACTTATCATCACATGATGATTCAAGTCTCAGGTTGATTCCAGTCTCCAGAGTCAGATTTCTCTTCTCACCAAGATAGAAACAATGGGCAAAAAGCATACTTAAAATTCTGGCCTAGCAGTGACATTTGTACTTAAGCTCAATGTCCATTGGTAAGAATGAAGTCACAAGATATATGTCTGGGAACTATGCTTTGTTGCTGGGCAACCTCTTCCCAGTGACAATTTCAGATTATGAAAAAGGAAGCACATATTTTGTTGCAAATCCCATTGTCCTTTCTACATCATTCCTCTGGAGCATGCTGCTTCATTACTCTGTGCCATTTCATTTGGTGAATTCTCACTCAGCCTTCAAGCTATGTTCAGGCATAATTTCTCTTTATAGTCATCTGTGATCTGCCCAGACAAGATAAGAAATTACCTCTTCCTTATTGCTATAACATACGTAAATATTCCTAGTAGAGTAGGTAAAATGTTTGTGTATAACTATTTAATTGTCTGTCTTGTATGGTCATTTCTGGTATCATTTCTACTCTTTTGCTCTCACTCTCCCCCAGCTGCTTGATTTTCCTTCATTGCACTTTAATTATTATTTATGTTTTGATGAATTTATGTTTTGATCGATATTTCTAACATAATACTTTCTCCAGATCTTAAGGTGTATTAGGATTTTCAGAGAAATGGAACAATAGGGGAACAATGTATACATACATGTATAACTCATGAGTTATATTGAACACCGAAGAATTGATGCTTTTGAACTGCAGTGTTGGAGAAGACTCTTGAGAGTCCCTTGGACTGCAAGGAGATCCAACCAGTCCATTCTGAAGGAGATCAGCCCTGGGATTTCTTTGGAAGGAATGATGCTAAAGCTGAAACTCCAGTACTTTGGCCACCTCATGAGAAGAGTTGACTCATTGGAAAAGACTTTGATGCTGGGTGGGATTGGGGGCAGGAGAAGAAGGGGACGACCGAGGATGAGATGGCTGGATGACATCACTGACTCGATGGACGCAAGTCTGAGTGAACTGCGGGAGTTGGTGATGGACAGGGAGGCCTGGCATGCTGCGATTTATGGGGTCGCAAAGAGTCGGACACGACTGAGCGACTGAACTGAACTGATTGACTAATGTATTTACAGAGGCCAAAAAGTCCTATACTGCCACTTGCAAGCTGGAGACCTGCAAAGATTTTAGTATACAGTCACCCCTCAGTACCTGTAAAGGACTGGTTCCGGGACCCTCATGGATACGAAAATCCATGGATGCTTGACTCCCATATATAAAATGGATCAGTACCGTTGGCTCTCTGTATTTGCACTTTTCTCATGTGCAAAGTCTAACCTGCACACGTGAAAGAGCTGACAACAATTGAGGTCCTGAGAGCCAGAAAGCCAACATATTCAGTCTGGATCTTAATGCCTGAAAATTAGGAACATCTAGGGCAAAGAAGGTTGAAGTCCCAGCTCCAGTGGCCAGGCAGAGAGCAAATTCAACCTTCCTCTTCCTTTGTGTTCTATCAGGCCTTCGATCCATTGAGTGATGTCCTCCCACATGTGGGAGAAACATCTGCTATACTCAGTCCACCAAGTCAAATGCTGATGTTTTCCAGAAGCATTCTCACAGACCCCAATATGGTGTTTAACTAGTACTCGGGATATCCCTTACACAGTCAGTGCATCTATGCATTTCACCATCAACATAAAGCAATACCTACTTGGGAATTTTTAATGTGAATGTATATTGTCGCATATATATATATGCAGACACATATATTGCAGACCACCCCACAACTTACTGGCATGAAATAACCATTGTAGTGTGTTCATGATTTTGAAGTTCAGGATTCCAGACAGAGCTAAGGAGAGTATGTCATCTGTGCTCCACATGGGGTGGAACTAAGTTATGATGCCCAGAGTTTCTAGAGGTGGTTTGGTTTAATTAACTGGGTCTATGTATTTGGGCCTTCAGTTCTGATAGTCAGCTGGATTATGTGGTTCTTCTTCCTGTTATTTTTGCTGTTTAGAATAGCCAAGTTGCCTTCTTCACCCTCAGAACCAATCAATATATGCACAGGGATGTCTGGGACTCTCTCTCTCTTTCTTAACCACTTGGTTGAATTTTGTGGAGCTTTTCCTGGAGGTAAAAAGAAGTTTCATTTTAGAGCCAAACAATTCCTTAACAATTCCTCTAAATTATTCTCAAAACTCAACAGTTACTTATTTTAACATAGTAAGCTCAAAGAACCTAACTCCCATTTTCTTAATGTTTTGCCTACCATTTCCCAGCCAGATCCATGAGTCGGTAACCTACACTTTCTTTTTTGCACATTTCCTTGTGCAGCAGTGTTGCTAAATATTTTGCCTCTGTGTAACAGGTATGTCCTTTTCTCAAGTCTTCAATAGCATTTCTCTCATTGTTCTTCAGGACTTCCTCAACTGTCTTCTGAAGGAACATCTGGCTTCTACTCACTATTTTAAAGTCAAGGCCACCAGCCTGGAATTTTTATTATGGTGGCATATCATTTCCAGGTAACACATTTTGTTATGGATGACTACTGCTGTGTTATAAACTGCCCCAGACTTAGTGCATAACAGCGATTTTTTCATATGTTCATTATTTTGTTTTAATTAGAAATTTTACGTAGGGCACAATGGTGATGGACTTTTCTCTGCTTTGCAGTTACTTGGACTCTTAGCTGAGGTGACTCAATTAGCTGGAGATAGCAAAGACAGCTTGATGAGTCCTAAGCCTTTAACCATCTGACTTCAGTGCATTGTTTGGTCTCAATTTATTTCTGTCTAACTACACAAAGATACCTGCTTATCTCACTGTGTATATCCTTGTTTTATCCTAGTGTCCTGGACTTCCTTTTTATTACTCTTTTTACTTAAAAAAAAAAAAAAAACACCTTCTTATTTGATCCTTTATCCAATGAAACTGAAATCTATTTGAAGGGAGCAATCACACATCACTCTAATTCACCATTCTATCTCTACCTCTAATACATTGCTTGTTATATGGCAGGTGCTCACTAAATGTTTAATAAATTTTGAAGCCATCGATTGCTTTTTAGTTCCCACTGGCAAACAAAATGATCTCAGTGGCAGTTCATCTCAGTGACAAAGATGTGTATTTGTCCAGATCTGAACATACACATAATTTACTGAAGATATGTTAAGACTGGTTAGCCAGAGGGAAACTCAAGTCATGTTTGAGATTTTAACCATTAAGATAGTACTCAGAATATAATCTAAAAACATTGTAAGGCTAGAAAGAATGAATCACAGTATCAAAAGGTGAGATGAAATTGACATTCCAAAAAATGAAAACAGATAAAACACTAGAGCAAACAGTTTAGTACTAAGGCAATAGATGGATGCACTGTCCCAGCTTTTTTGCTTGGGGAGAGGACCTTCATAGATATGACAGTGCTTCAGGGAGTTTTTGAGACTGTCCCCATTTAGTTGCAGACATGGTGAACAGCCAAGCATTTCCAATATCATCTCTTTTGTGAAAATATCTCTGTAAATGAGTAACCAGGATGTCACCCCCACTTGTCTTTGTGTGCATTCTCTAGAACTCTTCTGGGCTTTCAACTGATGTTGGGATGTAGTTGGAACTTGACAGAAGTGAGTAAATTAAAAAGATGTCAATAACATTATGAATGAGGAAGAATAATGGATAATGATATTTAAATAAAGTCTAAACCATTATTAGTTTTCTAAAATTATTGAAAAGCATTTATGTTTATTAATTATGGTCAGGTCAATTTAAAGATTCCATCAAGACTTCCAGTAATTGTCTGCCACTAAAATGATCTCCCAGGCGCTATAACTCATATACTTGAAAATCTTAGAGACTATCATTCCTAATTAGCCTAACTAGAACACACTTCTGAGAAGGCAGTGGCACCCCACTCCAGTAGTCTTGCTTGGAGAAGGAAATGGCAACCCACTCCATGTTCTTGCCTGGAGAATCTCAGGGATGGGGGAGCCTGGTGGGCTTCCGTCTTTGGGGTCGCATAGAGTCGGACATGACTGAAGCGACTTAGCAGCGGCGGCAGCAGAACACACTTCTATCCAGGTAAGATCCCCAAACATGACTTAACTAGTGATTACTCCTAGGTGATTTCCTCTGTCTCCCCTCTCAAATTCTGTACTCTAAGAGCACAGAGGTAGTAGTTTTCTTACTCACCCTTTATCATCGCTGAGTAGAGTTCCTGTCACTGTGCATTGATTTAATCACTAGTGATATGAGTTGAATTCTATTGATTCTCCCTTCCACTCCCAAAGAGTTAGAAGATACTGAACACAGTATATAGAAATAGGCCATGTGTTTTTCTCCTATCAACATTATTTTACACTTTATCTTCTCAAGTCTATTCAGTGTCAATTTTTCAGGCTTCTAGCTCAATATAGAACTAATATACAAGGTCCATTTGGATCATGAATTCTCCATTCCATTTTTTCTATAGTAACTACAGACTATTTACGATATGAGTTTTTTTTTTTTTTTTTTTTTTTATCCTAAACAAAATGTAGTTGAAGAGAAAAATCACATTTCCCTAGTATCTGGCAATACAATGCATAAACATGATGTGCCCTTGAAATCTGGCAAAAATCACATTTCCCATAGTATCTGGTAATACCATGAATAAACATGATGTACACTTGAAATCTCTAGATATTATATTTAACTTAGACTTGAGGTCCTAAGTCTTAATGACCAGGCTTTCTGAGATGTTCATCCTGGTTATAATCCTCAAATTTGGATCAAATAAAATTTGCCATTCCTTTCTTAAAAAGTAATAATGGCCAAATTTTAGAGATATTTAATTCTGATCTTAGTAGCCAGGAAAGAAAAATAGAGAAGAAAAAGCAAACACATTTGAAGCCTATGTTCTACAAATGTTATACATAATAGTAGCACCTCAGTGCAGTAGATACCCCAACTGATCAACAGTGATTGTGTAAGTTTTAGTATTAATAGTGTAGTCTTGAGCACATGAGAATAACTGAAAAAATTAAAGTTCAGCTTCTGACAGTCCTTTGTCTTTCTACCATACCACATGTGGTGAAGACAATCATTATGAACATGGGGTCATTCTCTAGGTCTGACGGACTGCTCTTTCATAGACTGGCACTTACATAATCACAACTGCACCTTGAGGTACTTAAGCTCCTTGAAATACATATATATGTATATTGCTATTTGTTAAATAAGTGAAATGTCTGCAGGCCATTAGTAATCTACTGCTTTTAGATGATGGGATTATATCTTGTGGTAGAGGCTATTTCAGGTATCTCTGTAGCAAAAAAAAAAAAAAAAAGAAAGAAATTCTAGACCAAATTCTGCAGCAACTGACACTGTTTCCTGATCCTCAGCTTGGAGGACAACTGTGTTCTCTCAGTTATCACTCTCCTCCAAATGGTTGTAATCTCACATTTGCAATCACATCTCTAAATGTCTGGGTCACAGTGAGAAGCAGCTGATACAGATAAATTACAAAGATAACCTTTTGCTGAGATTGTTAGTGTGATTGATAGGAATCATTACACAAATTAGAAATCATTAGGTTTTTTATTGGTAAATGGGATCCCCAACAAGCCACACCAACAAGGAGAGGAAGAAAAGGCCTCCAAGGAACAGTAGGTCGTCCCATGTCGGGACTTCTGAGAGTTTCAGTATATCATGCTAAAGTGAAGGAATCATGGGCAAGAGAAATAAAGCTATAGAGCTGTGGTTCTCAGGCTTAAGCATCATCAGAATTACTTGGAGGTATGAGCAGGTCTTAAACTGGGCCTCAGAATCTGCATTTCTGGCAGATTCCTGGACAATGCTAGACTGCTGATTTGGGGCAACTCTGAAGGCCACTGCTTGAGAATAATGCTTAATATAGGCTCTAGAGTCACACCCCCTAGGACTGAAACCTCCCACTTTCCTTGAAGGCTTCATGTAAGTTTATTCACCACTTTGAGCCACAATTTCTTCACCTTCTAAATAGTAATTAAAATAGAGTAAGTGGTGGCAGGCAGAAAGTCCACATACTCTAAAGAATATTTATACAAGGTCCATGGAGGCTGGTTTCCTTAAATGACAAGTATCAAGTGCTAGCTGCAGGTGAACAGTGAAGGGACTCAGCTATACATACACATATATCAATTCTCCCCCAAAACTCCCCTCCCATCCAGTTCTATTTTCAATATAACAGTGTGTACATGACCTTCCCAAGCTCCCTAACTATCCCTTCTACCTGGCAACCATAAGTTCACTTTCTAAGTCTGTGAGTCTCTTTCTGTTTTGTAACTTCATTTGTATCATTTCTTTTTAGATTCTATATATAAAGGATGCCATATGACATTTCTCCTTCTCTGTCTTATTTCATGAGTATGACACTCTCTAGCTCTATCCATGTTGCTGCAAATAGCATTATTTAATTCTTTTTTAATGGCTGAGTAATATTCCATTGTATATATATATACCACATCTTCTTTTCCATTCCTCTGTCAGTAGACATTTATGTTACTTGAATGCCTTTTCTAGGCTGAGGGATTTTCCATACATTATTTTATACAGTCTCAACTTACTCATGGAAAGACACTGGAGATTAATAATTACTATCCATCTTCAGTTCAGTTCAGTCACTCAGTTGTGTCCAACTCTTTGCCACCCAATGATTCATAGTATGCCAGGCCTCCCTGTCCATCACCAACTCCTGGAATTCACTCAAACTCATGTCCATTGAGTCAGTGATGCCACCCAACCATCTCATCCTCTGTCAAACCCTTCTCCTCCTGCCCCCAATCCCTACCAGCATCAGGGTCTTTTCCAATGAGTCAACTCTTCTCATGAGTTGGCCAAAGTATTGGAGTTTCAGCCTCAGCATCAGTCCTTCCCATGAACACCCAGTACTGATCTCCTTTAGGATGGACTGGTTGGATCTCCTTACAGTCCAAGGGACTCTCAAGAGTCATCTCCAACACCACAGTTCAAAAGCATCAATTCTTTGGTGATCAGCTTTCTTCACAGTCCAACTCTCACATTCATACATGACCATAGGAAAAACCATAGCCTTGACTACATGGACCTTTGTTGGCAAAGTAATATCTCTGCTTTTGAATATGCTATCTAGGTTGGTCATAACTTTCCTTCCAAGGAGCAAGTGTCTTTTAATTTCATGGCTGCAGTCACCATCTGCAGTGATTTTGGAGCCCCCCAAAATAAAGTCTGACACTGTTTCCACTGTTTCCCCATCTATTTCCCATGAAGTGATGGGACCAATATGGACTGGTTGGATCTCCTTACAGTCCAAGGGACTCTCAAGAGTCATCTCCAACACCACAGTTCAAAAGCATCAATTCTTTGGTGATCAGCTTTCTTCACAGTCCAACTCTCACATTCATACATGACCATAGGAAAAACCATAGCCTTGACTACATGGACCTTTGTTGGCAAAGTAATATCTCTGCTTTTGAATATGCTATCTAGGTTGGTCATAACTTTCCTTCCAAGGAGCAAGTGTCTTTTAATTTCATGGCTGCAGTCACCATCTGCAGTGATTTTGGAGCCCCCCAAAATAAAGTCTGACACTGTTTCCACTGTTTCCCCATCTATTTCCCATGAAGTGATGGGACCAAATGCCATGATCTTAGTTTTCTGAATGTTGAGCTTTAAGCCGTCTTTTTCACTCGCCCCTTTCACTTTCATCAGGAGGCTTTTTACTTCCTCTTCACTTTCTGCCATAAGGGTGGTGTCATCTGCATATCTGAGCTTATTGATACTTCTCCCGGCAATCTTGATTCCAGCTTGTGTTTCTTCCAGTCCAGCGTTTCTCATGATGTACTCTGCATATAAGTTAAATAAGCAGGGTGACAATATACAGCCTTGACGTACTCCTTTTCCTATTTGAAACCGGTCTGTTCTTCCATGTCCAGTTCTGTTGCTTCCTGACCTGCACATATAGAGAAGGAAATCTGGACTTAGGCTAAGTTCTTCAGGGTTACCCAGATAGTAAATATGAGTGCCAGAATTTGAACCCAAATTGTCTGATGCCCAAAATTTGCTCCATTACTTCCTACTTTCCTCCTGATTAATACTTGGTAGACCTTTGCTTGACAGCTGAAACATCGCTGATGACCACTGAGAAAAGCAGCAGGTTCATCTCCGGTTAGAAACCCATTTCTCTACAAATATAACTTAATTTCTTGTGTAGGTCAAGTCTTAGGTGCCTAGTCATCTGTGTTCTTGTTGCATTGAATTTGCTTTCAGCTGTCATTTTTGGGAGACAAATATCAGAAAGCGAAATTTACACTTCCTCCTGGCAGAACTTTGTCTATTGTAGAAACTCTCAATAGTCCTCATGTGGGCATGGCCCAGTGTCTATCACATGACCAGTAGGGCTTGATATTGCCCACATCGGTAAACAGCTTCTGGCTAGCATGTCCAGAGACAGTGGTTGGCCTCTACTGATATTTATTGAGAAGGTCTGATAATTATCTTGACTGTTCACAAATCCAACCCCTCTCCATGAAGACATATGATGGGGACAGATACTACTTCATCACTTTGCCAGTTTGAAGATGATTTGTCCTTACAATATGCCTTTGACTGGTCTACAGAAGAAATATTGTTTCTCCCTAATAATTCTACCTTATCACATGAAAAACAATAATGCTCATCTTATGTGCGTGCATCAAAATGTGTATACCAAGTTTTACTTATAATGTGTCTTGCACTGGGCTAATACTACAAAATTATTTTCTCCATGCTCATAATTAATGCTGCCATGACAACATTGTTTCCTGACATCATATTTCAGCCCTACTGTCTAGAAGGAATGAGGAACAAGTTTTCAAATTCGGTGTTAAGAAGGAGTGGGGAGGTGTTAAGAAGGAGTGGGGAGGGACTTTCCTGGCAGTCTGGGGGTTAAGAGTCTGCCTTCCAGTGCAGGGTATGCAGGTTTGATCCCTGGTTGAGGAGCCAAGATTCCACATGCTTCTCAGCCAAAAAAAAACCAAAACAGAAAACAGAAACAATATTGTAACAAATAAAATAAAGACTTTAAAACAGCCCACATTAAAAAAAAATCTTAAAGAAGTGGGGAAAGTAAGTGGCAAAATTTTCAGAAATAGTGAATTTCTGTGAAGCTACATGCCACAGTACTGCTATGATATGGAGAGAAAAATTACAGTTAGAGCCAATAGAGAAAGAATTGTTTATGTTGCAGATAATATACAATGAGGCCTGAGATACTAAGTGACTTGTCTTAGCATCACTGTTACAAAGAAGCAGATTTGGTTTCCTGACTCCCAGTCAGTATTCTTCCCGAACACTGCACTGATTTCTAGTATCTAATGGGTCTCTTTCATTCTTTAATTCTGGAATTGACATTTCCCTGTATCAGTGTCATACCCGTTTATATTACATAGGTGGCCTTTATATAATTTAAGCAATCTTTCCCATTCACATACAGAGAAGATTAGAATAGATTCCAACAGCAGGTATGTGTCTATACATGCACGTACTTATGCTTGTTGGATTTGTTTGGCAATTACAAATGGCTTGCTGATCATGCATACTGATATAAAAGAGTTTTAAACCTTTTGAAATGCATTGACTTCCCTCTTGGAGGTTGTGAGTGGGAGATTTGGACTAAAGCTGATGAACAACATCCTGGGGCAGATAGAACAGGAAATAAAACAGAAACCAGTTTCCTTCATTTTTTTGCCAGGGACTGAGTTGTTCCAGGAACAACTATATTAAAAAGGGAACAAAATGAATACAAAAATCTGCATTTCTTCACCATGAGGAGGATATCAGCATTGTGTGGAAACGTTTGTGATTTACATTAAGATAAATTTTCCTTGGAGCATCACAATATGATTTACAGATATAATGGAAAGAAAATATTACTTGCATTTTTTTGGTTGAAGAAAGCCATGCCACATAATCTAGGGGAAATGGTACACTTAATTTCTCAAAGTGGCATAGACAGGTAAGACCAAGAGAATGATAACTGCTCCAGAGATGTTTTTTTTTACCATGTTATATAACTCAACATCTAGCCACCCTCAAATTTTACTTTTGCTTTGAAAAGAGAATGTGATAATTATCTAAGTGAAATTTGTCAAAATGTAATATTTTTAACTCAAATTTTCTGTTCACTGGCTGTCATTGATGTCCCATATTTATGCCTGTTCAGGAGCCATGCCCACTGGTGCGAGCCACCCACGCCTAGTCTTGTAGTTTGAGTGATGAAATCTATACCAAGCTGCAGAGATGGGCGTATGACTTAGGCCTGTATAATCAGAGTATTGTATTCACTTAGTTACAATAATTAGTTAAGGAGTCATCTGATTACAACTAAATAGAAGTCATTAAAAGTAACCTTAGGAGTCTTTCTGGAACCACAGTAAAATCTACCTTTTCATGCCTAAACTGGAATGATCTAAAAATGGCTCTCAAGTGACTGGTGGTAAAGAATTATTTTGATCAATTATTCTTATTTTCATGGAAATGAAACCTGAAATAAAGGAAGCATACTGGTTGGGAAGGAAAGAGATAAGACACACAGACATTAAAGGGTTCTGCTGTAAAGAATAATCCAAGCACATTTCAACTGTAATAAATAAATTTTTAAAGTGAAGAAAATAAATTTGGTTGAAATTAGAAAGTATAAGCATTTTTCTGCTGCCTATAATTGATAAAATATTAGGTAATATATTTTTTATAGTCTTTAAATGAGTTAATGAGACAATTTCTCAATGTCAGTTTTGCTAGGCATTGCATAGAAACTGAAATCAGTGTCCCATTGCAGCAAAAGTTGTTTCCAAGAAAATGTTTTATTTGAATAATGTTATTTACCACTTAGCGCATTTTAGATGTAATTGTATGATATTCCTTTTATATTTTTTCTTTGTTAGTGAAATATTTTCTCTCAATTAATCAAGCCACAACATTATCAAAATTTTCACATACAGAATGGGAAATTTCCACACATCTCAATAACTATTTTGGACACTTGTAGTTAAACACATTAAGATGCTTATTAGTGGAGAGTTGTGGAATGAGTCTCAATTAGTGAATTAGACTGTATTCATTACACTTCACCAAATGCTCATTAGCAGATTGTTTGATTTTTTTTTTTTCATACCCATGCTAGAGGAAAAAAAAAAAATAAGGATGGATGGAAAGGGGGAGCTAGTTTGCCTTAAAAGCAATATGAAAATATAGTTACATGATAGTCTTTTTGCTTACAGCTGCCTAGAGCAAAAAAAAAAAAAAAATGCTTATAGCCTTTATCAGTAAGGCTGTAGAATTAGGTATTAGAAGGAAGGTCTAATTCTTCTGTGCCGCTAGAGAAACCATTTGGCATATATTTTTCCTAAGTCTTTTATTTTCAAAAAGCAAGTTTATGCAAAGCAGATCAATTTGGGGGGAGAGGGGAAGCAGAGTTCATCTGATGGCTCAATTTGGCTGAATTATACCCTGATGACCTGGCCAAATCTTTTCAGAATGTACAGCAATCTAGGATTCTTCCATCCAAATTTCCCAGCTTTCTTGATCTCACTGGGGGACAGAATTTGACTGTAGTTTGATGGTTCTCCAAGGCCTTCCAACTCCCCATTTTATATTTCCTCTAAAATATTTGCATGTCTAATTCCATATGACGGTGTGCTTCCTGGAAGATGCAGACTGACACAATAAACAAAGAAGTTTATCACAAAAATATCCTAGAAAATCTCTAGAATAAACATGTCTCTCTAGCCCCAGGAGACCTAAAACATAGCTGAGGATGGGAGTAAATTTATCTACTTAAACCGCAAAACAAAAAAACAAACAGGATGATCAAGGGGAAGTTTACCTAATAATGTAAGAGATTTGCAAACCACTTCTCCTACAGACTCCCCAGTGGAGAGTTCTTCTCTTGGGAAATAATCAGTAAATTAAAAATAACTGTAAATAGAGATAATTCAAATGCCCACACTTTAAAGTACCAATTGTAGTCTTCAGTTCAGTTCAGTTCAGTTGCTCAGTCGTGTCTGACTCTTTGTGACTCCATGAACTGCACGCCAGGCTTCCCTGTCCATCACCAATTCCCAGGGCTTACTCAAACTCATTTCCAGCGAGTTGGTAATGCCATCCACCCATTTCATTCTCTGTCGTCCCATTCTCCTCCCACCTTCAATCTTTCCCAGCATCAGGGTCTTTTCTAATGAGTCAGTTCTTCGCATCAGGTGGCCAAAGTATTAGAGTTTCAGCTTCAGCATCAGTCCTTCCAATGAATATTCAGGAATGATTTCCTTGAGAATGGACTGGATTGATCTTGCAGTCCAAAGGACTCTGAACAGTCTTCTCCTACACCACAGTTCCAAAGCATCAATTCTTTGGCACTCAGTTTTCTTTATAGTCCAACTCTCACATCCATACATGACCACTGGAAAAACCATAGCCTTGCATAGACAGACCTTTGTTGGCAAAGTAATGCCTCTGCTTTTTAATATGCTGTCAAGGTTGGTCATAGCTTTTCTTTCAAGGAGCAAGTGTCTTTTAATTTCATGGGTGCAGTCACCATCTGCAGTGAATTTGAGCTCCCCAAAATAAAGTCTCTCATTGTTTCCACTGTTTCCCCATCTATTTGCAGTGAGGTAATGGGACCGGATACCATGATCTTAGTTTTCTAAATGTTGAGTTTTAATCCAGCTTTTTCACTCTCCTCTTCCACTTTCATCAAGAGGCTGTTTAGTTATTCTTCCCTTTCTGCCATAAGGGTGGTGTCATCTCCGTATCTGAGGTTATTGACATTTCTCCCAGCAATCTTGATTCCAGCTTGTGCTTCATCGAGCCCAACACTTCTCATAATGTACTCTGTGTATAAGTTAAATAAGCAGGGTGACAACATACAGCCTTGATGTACTCCTGTCTTGATTTGGAAGCAGTCTGTTGTTCCATGTGCAGATCTAACTATTGCTTCTTGACCTGCATACAGATTTCCCAGGAGGCAGGTAAGGTGGTCTGGTATTACCATCTCTTTAAGAATTTTCCACAGTTTGTTGTGGTCTACACAGTCAAAGGCTTTGGCATAGTCAATGAAGCAGAAGTAGATGTTTTTCTGGAACTCCCTTCCTTTATTGATGATCCAGTGGATGTTGGCAATTTGATCTCTGGTTCCTTTGCCTTTTCTAAATCCAGCTTGAACATCTGGAAGTTCATGGTTCAGGTACTGTTGAAGCCTGGTTTGGAGAATTTTAAGAACTACTTTGCTAGAGTGTGAGATGAGTGCAATTGTGCAATAGTTTGAGCTTTCTTTGGGATTGGAATGAAAACTGACCTTTTCCAGTCCTGTGGCCAGTGCTGAGTTTTCCAAATTTGCTGGCATATGGAGTGCAGAACTTTCACAGCATCATCTTTTAGGATTTGAAATAGCTCAATTGGAATTCCATCACCTTCACTAGCTTTGTTTGTAGTGATGCTTCCTAAAGTCCACTTGACTTCGCATTCCAGGATGTCTGGCTCTAAGTTAGTGATCACACCATCATGGTTATCTGGGTCATTAAGATCTTTTTTGTATAGTTCTTCTGTGTGTTCTTGCTACCTCATCTTAATATCTTCTGCTTCTGTTAGGTCCATAGCATTTCTGGCCTTTCTTGTGCCCATCTTTTCATGAAATGTTCCCTTGGTATCCCTAATTTTTTTTAAGAGATCTCTAGACTTTCCAATTCTACTTTTTCACTTTATTTCTTTGCATTGCTCACTGAGGAAAGCTTTCTTATCTCTCTGTGCTATTCTTTGGAACTCTGCATTCAAATGGTTGTATCTTTCCTTTTTTCCTTTTCCTTTGGCTTCTCGTCTTTTCTCAGCTATTTGTAAGGCCTCCTCAGACAACCATTTTGCTGTTTTGAATTCCTTTTTCTTGGGGATGGTCTTGATCACTGCCTCCTGTACAATGTCACGAACCTCCATCCATAGTTCTTCAGGCACTGTCTATCAGATCTAATCCCTTGAATCTATTTGTCGCTTCCACTGGATAATCGTAAAGGATTTGATTTAGGTCATACCTGAATGGTCTAGTGGTTTTTCCTACTTTCTTCAATTTAAGTCTGATAATATGAAAATATAGTTACATGATAGTCTTTTTGCTTACAGCTGCCTAGAGCAAAAAAAAAAAAAAAATGCTTATAGCCTTTATCAGTAAGGCTGTAGAATTAGGTATTAGAAGGAAGGTCTAATTCTTCTGTGCCGCTAGAGAAACCATTTGGCATATATTTTTCCTAAGTCTTTTATTTTCAAAAAGCAAGTTTATGCAAAGCAGATCAATTTGGGGGGAGAGGGGAAGCAGAGTTCATCTGATGGCTCAATTTGGCTGAATTATACCCTGATGACCTGGCCAAATCTTTTCAGAATGTACAGCAATCTAGGATTCTTCCATCCAAATTTCCCAGCTTTCTTGATCTCACTGGGGGACAGAATTTGACTGTAGTTTGATGGTTCTCCAAGGCCTTCCAACTCCCCATTTTATATTTCCTCTAAAATATTTGCATGTCTAATTCCATATGACGGTGTGCTTCCTGGAAGATGCAGACTGACACAATAAACAAAGAAGTTTATCACAAAAATATCCTAGAAAATCTCTAGAATAAACATGTCTCTCTAGCCCCAGGAGACCTAAAACATAGCTGAGGATGGGAGTAAATTTATCTACTTAAACCGCAAAACAAAAAAACAAACAGGATGATCAAGGGGAAGTTTACCTAATAATGTAAGAGATTTGCAAACCACTTCTCCTACAGACTCCCCAGTGGAGAGTTCTTCTCTTGGGAAATAATCAGTAAATTAAAAATAACTGTAAATAGAGATAATTCAAATGCCCACACTTTAAAGTACCAATTGTAGTCTTCAGTTCAGTTCAGTTCAGTTGCTCAGTCGTGTCTGACTCTTTGTGACTCCATGAACTGCACGCCAGGCTTCCCTGTCCATCACCAATTCCCAGGGCTTACTCAAACTCATTTCCAGCGAGTTGGTAATGCCATCCACCCATTTCATTCTCTGTCGTCCCATTCTCCTCCCACCTTCAATCTTTCCCAGCATCAGGGTCTTTTCTAATGAGTCAGTTCTTCGCATCAGGTGGCCAAAGTATTAGAGTTTCAGCTTCAGCATCAGTCCTTCCAATGAATATTCAGGAATGATTTCCTTGAGAATGGACTGGATTGATCTTGCAGTCCAAAGGACTCTGAACAGTCTTCTCCTACACCACAGTTCCAAAGCATCAATTCTTTGGCACTCAGTTTTCTTTATAGTCCAACTCTCACATCCATACATGACCACTGGAAAAACCATAGCCTTGCATAGACAGACCTTTGTTGGCAAAGTAATGCCTCTGCTTTTTAATATGCTGTCAAGGTTGGTCATAGCTTTTCTTTCAAGGAGCAAGTGTCTTTTAATTTCATGGGTGCAGTCACCATCTGCAGTGAATTTGAGCTCCCCAAAATAAAGTCTCTCATTGTTTCCACTGTTTCCCCATCTATTTGCAGTGAGGTAATGGGACCGGATACCATGATCTTAGTTTTCTAAATGTTGAGTTTTAATCCAGCTTTTTCACTCTCCTCTTCCACTTTCATCAAGAGGCTGTTTAGTTATTCTTCCCTTTCTGCCATAAGGGTGGTGTCATCTCCGTATCTGAGGTTATTGACATTTCTCCCAGCAATCTTGATTCCAGCTTGTGCTTCATCGAGCCCAACACTTCTCATAATGTACTCTGTGTATAAGTTAAATAAGCAGGGTGACAACATACAGCCTTGATGTACTCCTGTCTTGATTTGGAAGCAGTCTGTTGTTCCATGTGCAGATCTAACTATTGCTTCTTGACCTGCATACAGATTTCCCAGGAGGCAGGTAAGGTGGTCTGGTATTACCATCTCTTTAAGAATTTTCCACAGTTTGTTGTGGTCTACACAGTCAAAGGCTTTGGCATAGTCAATGAAGCAGAAGTAGATGTTTTTCTGGAACTCCCTTCCTTTATTGATGATCCAGTGGATGTTGGCAATTTGATCTCTGGTTCCTTTGCCTTTTCTAAATCCAGCTTGAACATCTGGAAGTTCATGGTTCAGGTACTGTTGAAGCCTGGTTTGGAGAATTTTAAGAACTACTTTGCTAGAGTGTGAGATGAGTGCAATTGTGCAATAGTTTGAGCTTTCTTTGGGATTGGAATGAAAACTGACCTTTTCCAGTCCTGTGGCCAGTGCTGAGTTTTCCAAATTTGCTGGCATATGGAGTGCAGAACTTTCACAGCATCATCTTTTAGGATTTGAAATAGCTCAATTGGAATTCCATCACCTTCACTAGCTTTGTTTGTAGTGATGCTTCCTAAAGTCCACTTGACTTCGCATTCCAGGATGTCTGGCTCTAAGTTAGTGATCACACCATCATGGTTATCTGGGTCATTAAGATCTTTTTTGTATAGTTCTTCTGTGTGTTCTTGCTACCTCATCTTAATATCTTCTGCTTCTGTTAGGTCCATAGCATTTCTGGCCTTTCTTGTGCCCATCTTTTCATGAAATGTTCCCTTGGTATCCCTAATTTTTTTTAAGAGATCTCTAGACTTTCCAATTCTACTTTTTCACTTTATTTCTTTGCATTGCTCACTGAGGAAAGCTTTCTTATCTCTCTGTGCTATTCTTTGGAACTCTGCATTCAAATGGTTGTATCTTTCCTTTTTTCCTTTTCCTTTGGCTTCTCGTCTTTTCTCAGCTATTTGTAAGGCCTCCTCAGACAACCATTTTGCTGTTTTGAATTCCTTTTTCTTGGGGATGGTCTTGATCACTGCCTCCTGTACAATGTCATGAACCTCCATCCATAGTTCTTCAGGCACTGTCTATCAGATCTAATCCCTTGAATCTATTTGTCGCTTCCACTGGATAATCGTAAAGGATTTGATTTAGGTCATACCTGAATGGTCTAGTGGTTTTTCCTACTTTCTTCAATTTAAGTCTGAATTTGGCAATAAGGAGTTCATGATCTGAGCTGCAGTCAGCTCCCAGTCTTATTTTTGCTGACTGTGTGGAGCTTCTCCATTTTGGCTGCAAAGAATATAATCAGTCTGATTTCGATATTGACCATCTGATGATGTCCATGTGTAGAGGGTGTTTGCTATGAACAGTGCATTCTCTTGGCAAAACTCTGTTAGCCTTTGCCCTGCTTCGTTTGTACTCCAAGGCCAAATTTCCCTGTAACTCCAGGTATCTCTTGACTTCCTACGTTTGCATTCCATTCCCCTGTAATGAAAAGGACATCTTTTTTGTGAAGGTCTTGCAGATCTTCATAGAACCATTGAACTCAGCTTCTTCAGCATTACTGATTGGGGCATAGACTTGGATTACCGTGATATTGAATGGCTTGCCTTGGAAAGGAACAGAGATCATTCTGTCATTTTTGAGGTTGCATCCGAGTACCACATTTTGGACTCTTTTGTTGACTATGATGGCTACCCCATTTCTTCCAAGGGATTCTTGCCCACAGTAATAGATATAATGGTCATCTGAGTTAAAGTCACCCATTCTAGTCCATTTTAGTTCTCTGATTCCTAAAATGTAGATGTTCACTCTTGCTATCTGTTTGACCACTTCCAATTTACCTTTATTCATGGACCTAACATTCCAGGTTACTATGCAGTATTGTTCTTTATAGCATTGAAATTTACTTCTATCACCAGTCCTATCCAAGCCGGGTTTTGCTTTGGCTCCATCTCTTCATTCTTTCTGGAGTTTTTTCTCCAGTGTTCTCCAGTAGCATATTGGGCACCTACCTACCTAGGGAGTTCATCTTTCAGTGTCCTATCTTTTTGCCTTCATACTGGCCTTGGGGTTCTCAAGGCAAGAATACTGAAGTGTTTTGTGACTCCCGGCTCCAGTGGACTATGTTTTGTCAGAACTCTCCACCATGACCCGTCCATCTTTGGTGGCCCTACACAGCATGGCTCATAGTTTCATTGAGTTAGAAAAAGCTATCATCCATGTGATCTGTTTGATTAGTTTTCTGTGATTGTGGTTTTCATTCTGTCTGCTCTCTGATGGATAAGGATAAGAGGCTTATGGAAGCTTCCTGATGAATGACACTGACTAAAGGGGAAATTGGGTCTGATGGGTGGGGCCATGCTCAGTAAATCTTTAATCCAGTTTTCTGTGATGGATGGGGCTGTGTTCCCTCACTGTTGTTTGACCTGAGACCAAACTGTGGTGGAGGTGATGAAAATAATGGCAACCTCCTTCAAAAGGTCCTGTGCATGCCCTGCTGCCCTCAGTGCCCCTGACCCTGCACCAGGCCACTGCTGACCCACGCCTCCACCAGAGTCTCCTGGACACTTACAGGCAAGTCTGAGTCGGTCTTTTGTGGGGTCACTGCTTCTTTCTCCTGGGTCCTGGTTCACACAAGATTTTGTTTGTGCCCTCTAAGAGTCTGTTTCTCCAGTCCTGTGTAAGTTTTGGCAGCTCTGTGCTGGGGTTAATGACCTCCTCCAAGAGGGCTTATGCCGTAGCCGGGTCTGCTGCACCCAGAGCCCCTGCCCCTGTGGAGGCCACTGCTGACCTGTCCCTCCACAGGAGACACTCAGACACTCAAAGGCAGGTCTGGCTCAGTCTCTGTAGGGTCTCCTGGTGAGCACAAGGTTTTGTTTGAGCATCTCTGGTGGGTATGGGGTTTGACTGTAAACACAATTTTGCCCCTCCTACTGTTTTCTGGGGCTTCTCCAGCAAGTCTTGAAACACTATAATAGGTGGCCTGCCCACTGTAAAGTTCTGTCTTTGTAACAATATTCTAGTACCTCACTTTTAATAGACTGAACTGCAAATCATCACTGAACATCTGAGAAAATCCATCAAAAATAAAGCCACCGATGTAGATAAACATAAAAAGTGGGAATATAGAGAAAAATGAGAAAATATGGTAAAATAGGAAATATGGAGAAAATAGAAAAATGGGAAAAAGAAAACATTTTTTAAAATCACAACTGATATCCTCAAAATGAGAAGAGCATTGGAATATAACAGTGACCCAATGTTTCAGAAAGCAAAAAAAAAAAAAAAAAGGAAAGAAAGAAAAAAAGAATGAATATTGTAACTTATAGATTGGGTTGTATTTTTTATTTATTAAATTTCCCATTCCAATAAGAATAACTGTAAGAAACAGCAGATAAAATAGAGCAGAATAAATTATTGGGGAAAATAATATAAAAATTTTATTATAATTAACATGAGTTTTAGAATAATAGTTTATTTCAGATAATTCAATTGATGATTACTATTGTTGCTACTACTATTATGTATTTTGTTTTCTATGAGCTGGGCCCTGTCTTAGGACCCCTACTTATCTTATCTCTAATATCTATAATCATTATATGAAAATAAAATATCAGTCCCCATTATAGAGTTGAAGAAATTGGAGTTATAGAGAGGATAGGGAATCTTCAGTGGAGCCAAAACATGACAGACAGATCTTTTCAATTCAGATAAATATTTACTTAAAACCATCTGAGTTTCAGGCATTCTAGGGAATGAAGAAAGCAAATATTTTCTGGTCCTCATATCCTCAAAATATAATGCAGGAGAGGCATTTCCTCAACTTACTGAAGACTTAACAATGTAGCATATGTGAGAGGGACTGACTGAATTTTCCTGGTGAAAAGAAAGACTTCTTTACTGAAGTGGTAATTAGAGTGTGGCTCAAAGGTGGAGTAGAATTTCACTGGAATTAGTTTGATTTCTGAGTGAGGAAAGTACATTAGTGAAGGTCTATCATTGTGAAAATTCAGTTATCAGAAAAAGTAGAATTTAAAATAACACAAAAAAGCAAACTCAAAGCAATAGTACATAATAAAAGCTAAGTGATATCAAGAAGATATAGCAAACCATCTTTATGCAGCAGTACAGAGACTAGAAGATACAAAGCAAAAATAAAACAGAACAAAAATCCCAGAAAGGATGGAAATGGACAGTGGAGGATTTATATTTAGCTGTATAAGATATTGATCAAGTAGAAATTTATAAGGTTGTATATTTGGAGAACATATTAATAACTTATTCCTGAATGGCTATGATATACAGAACTTGGAAAGAATAAAGCACAAAATAAAACTAGAGAAATAAAATTTGAAACTATGCTAATATTCTATACTCATTACTCTTAGAACCAAAAGGAGTGATGCAATCAGATCTGCTTTTAGAAAATAATAGAGGCAATAATGGGAAAAAACTCTCAGATATAGTAAAACCAGGGATGTATTATATATGCATACATATAGATAGATAAATAGGTAAATGTATGTGTGTGTGTGTATGTGTGTACGATAAAAAGCAAACAAATGAGTTCAGGTGAAAGATGATGGGGACCTCAGAGACATGGAATGGTGACTTAGGAAAGGCCATATATATAAGACATATAGGGTTTATCAACAGGATACGGGGTGAGGAGAAGAAAAAGTTAAATAGGTCTTTGCATTTCCAAGGTTCAGTGGTATAGAGCAATGCTTCCTAAACCTCACTATTGCTAAGAATTACCTGGGGGCAATGATCAAAAACTGAGTTTTGGGGGACTCAAAACAAAGGTCTCGCCATTGTCTCTAACACAAAACAGGTGGTTAGTGACTAAGGAATGAAAGACTAAGTGCAAATAATAATAGTAATAATAATACCTCAGATGTATTAATTGTACTTTAATATATGTGTATATTCTAACATAAACCATTATGTTCTCCTTATAAAGCTAATCTTTCAGTCTCTTGTTCATGCAGAATAACACCACCTATCCAGAAGTTACTCAGATTATCCCTCTTAAACTTCTTAGCACATCAGTTTGAAGATATGAGCAACATATGTTTAAATTAATTTTATTAGAGTATAATTGCTTTATAAACTTGCATTAGTTTCTTGTTGTTGTTCAGTCACTCAATTGTGTCTGATTCTTTGCGACCACATGGACTGCAGCACGCCAGACTTCCGAGTCCTTCACCATCTCCAGGCGCTTGCTTAAACTCATGTCCATTGAGTTGGTGATGCCATCACCATCTCATTCCCTTCTCTTCCTGCCTTCAGTCTTCCCCAGCATCAGGGTCTTTTCCAGGGAGTTGGGACTTTGCATCAGATGCCCAAAGTATTGGAGCTTCAGCATCAGTCCTTCCAATGAATATTCAGGACTGATTTCCTTTAGGATTGACTGGTTTGATCTCCTTGCAGTCCGAGGACTCTCAACCGTCTTCTCCAGCACCACAGTTCGAAGGCATCAGTTTTGGGGCACTCAGCCATTTTTATTGTCCAGCTCTCACATCTGTACCCGACTAATGGAAAAACCATAGCTTTGACTATACAGACCTTTGTAGGCAAAGTAATGTCTCTGCTTTTTAATATGCTGTCTAGTTTGGTCATAGCTTTTCTTTCTAGTTTGGTCATAGCTTTTCTTCCAAGGAGCAAGCGTCTCTTAATTTCATGGCTGCAGTCACCATCCACAGTGATTTTGGAATCCAAAAAATAAAGTCTGTCACTGTTTCCCTTTTTTCCCCATCTATTTGCCATGAAGTGATGGGACCAGATGCCATGATCTTCATTTTTGAATGTCGAGTTTTATGTCAACTTTTTCATTTTCCTCTTTCACCTTCATCAAGAGCATCTTTAGTTCCTCATGGCTTTCTGCCATAAGGGTGGTGTCTCATCTGCCTGCCTGAGATTATTGATATTTCTCCCTGCAATATATTTTTCTTTTTATTTTTTTATTGAAGGATAATTGCTTTACAGAATTCTGTTGTTTTCTGTCAAACCTCAGCATGAGTCAGCCATAGGTATACCTGTATTCCCTCCCATCTGAACCTCCCTCCCATCTCCTGCCCCATCCCACCCCTCTAGATTGATATAGAGCCTCTGTTTGAGTTTCTGGAGCCATACAGTGAATTCCTGTTGGCTGTTTCTTTTACATATAGTAATGTAAGTTAACAAGTTACTCTTTCCATACACTTCATCCTCTCCTCCCCTCTCCCCATGTCCATAATGCTATGCTCTATGTCTGTTTCTCCATTGCTGCCCTGTAAATAAATTCTTCAGTACCATTTTTCTAGATTCCATATATATGGATTAGAATATGATATTTATCTTCTGTTTTATGACTCACTTAACTCTATAATAGGTTCTAGATTAATCCATCTCATCAGAACTGACTCAAATGCATTCCTTTTTATGGCTGAGTAATATTCCATTGTGTATATATACCACAACTTCTTTATCCATTCATCTGTCAATGGACATCTAGGTTTCTTCCATGGTCTAGCTATTGTAAATAGTGCTGTAATGAACAATGGGATACATGTGTCTTATTCAGTTTTGGTTTCTCAGGGTATATGCCTCAGAGTGGGATTGATGGGTCATGCTGCTGCTGCTGCTGCTAAGTCGCTTCAGTCGTGTCTGACTCTGTGCGACCCCATAGACGGCAGCCCACCTGGCGCCCCCGTCCCTGGGATTCTCCAGGCAAGAACACTGGGTGGGTTGCCATTTCCTTCTCCAATGCATGAAAGTGAGAAGTGAAAGTGAAGCTGCTCAGTCGTGTCCGACTCCTAGCGACCCCATGGACTGCAGCCCGTCAGGCTCCTCCGTCCATGGGATTTTCCAGGCCAGAGTACTGGAGTGGGGTGCCATTGCCTTCTCCTGATGGGTCATATGGTGATTTTATTCCTAGATTTTTAAAGGAATCTCCATAGTGATTCCTTTTTTAAGGAATCCATCTTCCATAGTGGCTGTATCATTTTACATTCCCACCAACAGTGCAAGAGCATTCCCTTCTCCTCACCTTCTCCAGCATTTATTGTTTGTAGACTTTTTAATGATGGCCATTCTGACCAGTTTGAGGTAAGATCTCATTGTAGTTTTGATTTGCATTTCTCTAATATTGAGTGATCTTGAGCATCTTTTCATGAGTTTGTTAGCCAATGTGTCTTCTTTGGAGAAGTATCTGTTTAGGTCTTTTTCCCACTTTTTGATTGGCTTGTTTGTTTTTCTGGTATTGAGTTGGATGAGCTGCTTGTATGTACTGGAAATTAATCCTTTGTCAGTTGTTTCATTTGCTATTATTTTTTCCAGTTCTGAGGCTTGTCTTTTCACCTTGCTTATAGTTTCCTTTGCTATGCAAAAGCTTTTAAATTTAATCAAGCTCCACTTGTTTACTTTTGTTTTTATTTCCATTACTCTAGGAGGTGGGTCATAGAGGATCTTGCTTTGATTTATGTCATCGAGTGCTCTGCCTATATTTTCCTCTAAGAGTTTTATAGTTTCTGGTCTTACATTTGGATCTTTAATGCATTTTGAGTTTATCATTGTGTATGGTGTTAGGAAGTGTTCCAATGTCATTCTTTTACATGTAGGTGTCCAATTTTCCCAACACTGTTTATTGAAGAGACTGTCTTTGCCCCATTGTATATTCTTGCCTCCTTTGTCAAAAATAAGGTCCCCTGGGCGCATGGGTTTATTTCTGGGCTTTCTATCCTATTCCATTGGTCTATAATTTTGTTTTTGTGCCAGTACCATATTGTCTTGATGACTATAGTTGTGTAGTATAATCTGAAGTCAGGAAGGCTGATTCCTCCAGTTCCATTTTTCTTTCTCAACATTGCTTTTGCTCTTCAGGATCTTTTGTGTTTCCATATGAACTGTGAAATTTTTTGTTCTAGTTCTGTGAAAAATGTCATTGGTAATTTGATAGGGATCACATTGAATCTGTAGATTGCATTTGGTAGTATAGTCATTTTCACAATATTGATTTTCTTACCCAGGAACATGGAATATCTCTCCATTTTTTTATGTCATCTTTGATTTCTTTCATTTTCTCTCTCTCCCTTTACTTGCTAAGTCATGTCCAACTCTTGTGACCCCGTGGACTGTAGCCTGTCAGGCTCCTCTATCCATGGGATTCTCCAGGCAAGAATACTGGAGTGGGTTTCCATTTCCTTCTTCAGGGGATCTTCCTGACTCAGGAATCGAACCCAGCCAGTATTGCATTAATGTCTTGTAATTTTCTGTGTACAGTTCTTTTGTCTCCTTAGGTAAGTTTATTCTTAGATATTTAATTCATTTTGTTGCAGTGGTGAATGGGATTGGTTCCTTAATTTCTCTTTATGATTTTTCATTGTTAGTATATAGAAATGCAAGTGATTTCTGTGTATTGATTTTGTATCCTGTAACTTTGCTAAATTCATTGATTAGCTCTGGTAATTTTCTGATACTATCTTTAGGGTTTTCTATATACAGTATCATGTCATCTGCAAACAGTGAGAGTTTTTCTTTTTCTTTTCTGATCTGGATTCCTTTTATTTCTTCTTCTTCTCTGGTTGCTATAGCTAGGACTTCCAGAACTGCGTTGAATAATAGTGGTGAGAATGAATACCCTTGTCTTGTTCCTGATCTTAGGGTGAATGCTTTCAGTTTTTCACCATTGAAAATAATGTTTGCTGTAGGCTTATCATATATGGCCTTTACTATTTTGAGGGAGGTTCCTTCTAGGCCTATTTTTTGAAGAGTTTTAATCAATAATGAGTGCTGAATTTTGTCAAAGGCTTTTTTCTGCCTCTGTTGAGATGATCATATGGTTTTTATCTTTCAATTTGTTAATATGGTATATCACATTGATTGATTTGTGATTACTGAAGAATCCTTTCATTCCTGGAATAAACCCAACTTGATCATGGTGGATGAGCTTTTTTGATGTGTTGCTGAATTCTGTTTGCTAAAATTTTGTTGAGGATTTTGCATCTATATTCTTCAGTGATATTGGCCTGTAGTTTTCTTTTTTTGTGTTGTCTTTGTCTGGTTTTGATATCAAGGGTGATGGCAGCCTTGTAGAATGAGTTTGGAAGTATTCCTTCCTCTGCAATTTTTTGAAAGAGTTTTAGAAGGATAGGCATTAGCTCTTCTCTAAATGTTGAATAAAATTCTCCTGTAAATCCATCTGGTCCTTTTTGGGAGATTTTTGATCATAGCTTCAATCTCTGTGCTTGTTCATAGTTACTATTTCTTTCTGGTTCAATCTTGAAAGATTGAACTTTTCTAAGAATCAGGTTATCCATTTCTTTGCCAGGTTATCCATTTCTTCCAGGTTATCCATTTCTTTGCCATATAGTTGTTCATAATAGTCTCTTACAATCTTTTATATTTATGTATTGGTTATCCATTTCTTTGCCATATAGTTGTTCATAATAGTCTCTTACAGTCTTTTATATTTATGTATTGTCTGTTGTAAGCTCTCCTTTTTTCATTTCTAATTTTGTTGATTTTACTCTTCTCTCCTTTTTTTCTTGATGAGTCCAGCTAAAGGCTTGTCAATTTTGTTTATCTTCTCAAAGAACCAGCTTTTAGTTTTATTAATCTTTACTATTTTTTTCTTTCATTTGCTTTTCATTTATTTCTGCTCAGATCTTTATGATTTCTTTCCTTCACTGATTTTTTTCTTCTTCTCTTTTTTCCAGTTGTTTTAGGTGTAAAGTTAGTTTGTCTGTTCGATGTTTTTCTTGTTTCTTGAGGTAGTATTGTATTGCTAGAAACTTCCCTTTCAGAACTGCTTTTGCTTCATCCCGTAGATTTTGAGTTGTCATATTTTCATTGTCATTTGTTTCTAGAAATTTTTTGAGTTCGCTTTTGATTTCAGTAACCCTTTGGTTATTTAGAAACATGTTGTTTAATCTCCAAGTGTTTTTTTTTTTTACAGTATTTTTCTTGTAATTTATATCTAAAAAAGTCTCATAGCATGTTGTCAGAGAAGATGCTTGACATGATTTAAATTTTCTTAAATTTACTGAGGTTTGATTTGTGACCAAAGATGTGTTCTATCCTGGAGAATGTTCCATGTGCATGACAAGAAGGTGTATTCTTCTACATTTGGATGAAGTGTCCTGAAGATATCAATGAAATCCAGCTCATCTAATGTATCATTTAAGACTTGTGTTTCCTTATTAATTTTTTGTTTTGATGATCTTCCCATTGGTGTGAGTGGGATGTTAAAGTCTCCTACTATTATTGTGTTACTGTCAATTCCTCCTTTTATGTCTGTTAATAAAAGTTTGTCTTATGTATTGAGATGCTCCTATGTTGGGTGCATAGATACTTACAATTGTTATATCTTCCTTTTGGATTGATCCCTTGAACATTATGTAGTGTCCTTCCTTATCTCTTGTAATCTTCTTTATTTTAAGGTCTATTTTGTCTGATATGAGAATTACTACTCTAGCTTTCTTTGGTTCCCATTTGCATAGAAAATATTTTTCCATCCTCTCACTTTCAGTCTATATGTGTCTTTAGGTCTGAAGTGGGTTTATAGTAGACAGCATGTATATGGGTCTTGTTTTTGTATCCATTCATCCAGTTTGTGTCTTTTAGTTGGAGCATTTAATCCATTACATTTAAATTAATTATTGATATATATGTTCCTATTGCCATTTTCTTAATTGTTTGGTGTTGATTTTGTAGATCTTTTCTCTTCTGTTGTATTTCTTGACTATATAAGTACCTTTAACATTTGTTGTAAAGCTGGTTTGGTGGTACTGAATTCTCTTAACTTTTGCTTGTCTGAAAAATTTTCTATTTCTCCATCACCTTTGAATGAGATCCTTGCTGAGTACAGTAATCTTGGTTCTAGGCTCTTCTCTTTCAGTACTTTAAATATATCCTGCCATTCCCTCTGGCCTGCAGTTTCTGCTGAAAGATCAGTTGTTA
The DNA here is from genome assembly GCA_006410635.1 of Cephalophus harveyi. Lineage (NCBI taxonomy): Eukaryota > Metazoa > Chordata > Mammalia > Artiodactyla > Bovidae > Cephalophus > Cephalophus harveyi. Next base: position 37,289 of record SJYT01074598.1, on the reverse strand, counting down.
AGCATATGGGGTTTCCCTTGTATGTTACTTGTTGCTTCTCCCTTGCTGCTTTTAATATTCTTTCTTTGTGTTTAGTCTTTGTTAGTTTGATTAGTATGTGTTTTGGTTTGTTTCTCCTTGGGTACTCCTGTATGGGACTCTTCGTGCCTCTTGGACTTGATCGACTATTTTTTTTCCCATGTTTTGGGAAAATTTTCAGCTGTAATCTCTTCAAAAATTTTCTCACACCCTTTCTTTTTCTCTTCTTCTGGGAGCCCTATAATTCAAATGTTGGTCCATTTGATATTGTCCTAGATGTCTCTGAGCCTATCCTCAGTTCTTTTCATTCTTTTTACTTTATTCTGCTCTTCAGAAGTCATTTCCACCATTTTATCTTCCAGCTCACTGATTCATTCTCTGCTTCAGATATTCTGCTATTGATTTCTTCTAGAGTGTTTTTATTTTCTGCAATTGTATTGTTTGTCTCTGTAGGTTTATTCTTTAATTCTTCTAAGTCTTTGTTAATTGCTTGTTTCATTTTCTCCATTTTGTTGTCAAGGTTTTTGATCATATTTACTATCATTATTCTGAATTCTTTTTCAGGTAGTTTACCTACTTCCTCTTCATTTATTTGGACTTCTGGGTTTCTAGTTTTTTCCTTCATTACTGTAGTATTTTTCTGCCTTTTCATTTTTTTTTTTTAACTTACTATGTTTGAGGTCTCCTTTTCCCAGGCTTCAAGCTTGAATTCTTTCTTCCTTTGAGTTTCTGCCCTAAGGTTGGTCCAGTGGTTTGTGTAACCAGAGACTTGTGCTCAGTTTTTGCTTTGTTTTTCCTCTGATGGGCAAGGCTGATTGAGGTGGTAATCCTGTCTGCTGATGATTGGGTTTGTATTTTTGTTTTGTTTGTTGTTTCACTCAGGAAGGAAATGTGCTCATCGTCACCATCAGCAAAGTGCCCCAAAATCTCCATGCAATCTTGATTTCAGCTGAGCTTCATCCAGCCAGCATTTCACATGCTGTGCTTTGCATATAAGTTAAATAAGCATGGTGACAATATACAGCCTTGATGTCCTCCTTTTCCTATTTATTTGGAACCAGTCTGTTGTTTCATGTCCAGTTCTAACTGTTGCTTCTTGACCTGCATATGGGTTTTTCAGAAGGCAAGTAAGGTGGTCTGATATTCCCATCTCTTTAAGAATTTTCCACACTTTGTTGTGATCTACACAGTCAAAGGCTTCAGCATAGTCAATGGAGCAAAAGTAGATGTTTCTCTGGAATTCTCTTGCTTTTTCTATGATCCAACAAATGTTGGCAATTTGATCTCTGGTTCCTCTGCCTTTTCTAAATCCAGCTTGTATATCTGTAAGTTCTCTGTTCATATACTGTTGAGGCCTGGCTTAAATGATTTTGAGGACTACTTTGCTAGCATATGTAGCAAGTATTAGTTTCTAACATACAGTGAAATGAGTCAGCTGTGCATATTCATATAACCCTTCCCTTATGAACTTCCTTTCCACTCAGATCACCACAGTGAGTTAAGTAGAGTTTCCTGTGCTATACAGTAGGCTCTCATTAGTTATTTTTTTATACATAATATCAATAATGTACATGTGTCCATCCCAATCTCCCAATTCCTGCCATCCTCTTCTTTCTCCCTTGGTATCCATACATTTGTTCTCTATGTCTGTGTCTCTATTTCTGCTTTGCAAATAGGATCATCTATACCACTTTTCTAGATTCCACATATACGAACAATGTATTTTGATTATATTAATATTTGTAAACAATGGGTTTTTCATTGTTTTTAAGATAATGCAAAGATTCCGTATAACACATTTCTCTGTCTACCCTCCATCTGTCCAGTCACATCTCTCACTTCTGGTGAGATGATTTTTTTTTCACATATCTCATGCCACTAATATCAGATGAAACAAATACCATTAATACACCCATCATTGAGAAAAATATATATTATTGCAGCACATGTTGATTATTTACTATTAGATACTGAGTGAGTATTGTGTATGGATTCTCTCATATTATTATCACAGCTCTATTATAATCCCTGTTTTATACATAAGGTAAGTAGCAGTAAGAGAATGTAAATAACTTGCCCAAGGTAGGAAAGCTAGTTAGTATGAAGGCTGATACTCAACCAGTCCATTCTGAAGGAGATCAACCCTGGGATTTCTTTGGCAGAAATGATGCTGAAGCTGAAACTCCAGTACTTTGGCCACCTCATGAGAAGAGTTGACTCATTGGAAAAGACTATGATGCTGGGAGGGATTGGGGGCAGGAGGAGAAGGGGACGACAGAGGATGAGATGGCTGGATGGCATCACGGACTCGATGGGCATGAGTCTGAGTGAACTCCGGGAGATGGTGATGGACAGGGAGGCTGGCATGCTGTGATTCATGGGGTCACAAAGAGTCGGACACGACTGAGTGACTGAACTGAACTCAACACTGCTGCTGCTAAGTCACTTCAGTCGTGTCTGACTCTGTGCGACCCCATAGATGGCAGCCCACCAGACTCCCCCGTCCCTGGGATTCTCCAGGCAAGAACACTGGAGTGGGTTGCCATTTCCTTCTCCTAGACAACCCAATTCTAGATCTCATTTTCTGTTCACTTTTCTCTCCAGAATGACCCACCCCACATTACCTTTATTTTCTACCATAAGAAATTACTCTTTCATCAAAATTTATCTCAGTGTACAACTCCTCTCTCAAACTGTACTTTAGTCCCCAGGGAAAATTTCAAACTTTTTTTCTCCATGTTCCATTTATGATGGTCATATCTGTTATAATTACCATGATTTTATTGCCTGAATGCTGGTCTACCCAATAGATCAGAGTTAGTCAAAGTAGGTTTCATAGAGGTCTAATTTCAAAGTATGTTTAAAATAAAACTGAATAGAGTAGAATAAAATAGAGTAAAATAAAACATAACAAAACAGAGTTAAATGAAACAAATTCAGTAAAAAAAAAATTTTTTTTTGAATGAATACTTAGTAAGAAATACACTTTCCACTACATGAATCACAACCATGAGCATTTAGAGTGACCACTTTTATGAACTGATGGCCTAGTACACACTTTCTAAATCATTTACCCATCACTATAACTCAGTACTTGTAAGGTCAAAGATACCTATTACTCATTCAATATTCAAAAACACCTTGCAATAAGACTGTGTTGATTGGAATTGATTCCAAGAGATTTGCAATCTTTAAGATTATCATGAAGAACTCTCTTGTCTTCTCATCCTTTCACCTGTGAATGAACTAGATTTTTGAGAAGATTTCATTAACAGAAGTTCCATGGGTCTAGAAGTTCCATTTCAAAATAACATTAATCAAATTTCCTTAATCCTACTGAAACTTTCAGCTGTACACTGCAGCTATTTCACAGGAAATCTATAAGCCTGCTATTTAAATGTCATGCTTCTTTATTGTTATTTATTTATACCTAATTTATTAGCTGACACGTCTCTGTAGACTTAGGATATGAGTATCTATAAGTTTAATTAAGAAACCCATTCTGAATATTCTCACTCCCAGTGAAACATAGAAGACAAAAATATAAACACAGAAAATATACACATACACAAAGATGAGCACCCTCAAGAGGTAATCTAATCCAACAGCAAGTTAGCAAATGTAGAGGAACTGGGGAAAAGACACATGACAGGAAACATCTAATTAGAGAGTCAGGCTTTTAATATTTAAATTTATTTTAAGTTGTAAGGTTGAATCACATGGGAGATGCACTTCACTGTATGACTAGATTATGCAGATTATTCTGCAGGCCATATTGGAATCCCCACAGCGACAAAAACTGACTTGCCCCTCTCATATACCCTGTAAGACTTCTCCTTGTGTAGGAATCAGCTCTGGCATTAAGCCAGATTCTCTCATCCAAGCATTGCAAAGAGAAAAGTAATCTTAAAGTTGACTAGACCCATTATTTTTCTTACAAATACAATGAAACAAAACTAAATTACTAATATAGTTAATACTTAAACAACATGTTTGAACTGTGATGGTTCCCTTAACACACAATTTTTGTTAAATAGTAAACACTACACAAACTATGTCAGTTAAATCCTCAGATGAGAAACCATGGCTATGAGCAACCTGGTATGGAGGATGGACTATAAGTTATACACAAATTTTTGACTATAAGGAAGGTTGGCACTTCTAATCCTGAGGTTGTTCAAGGTCAACTGTATCAAGGGGTCATTGTCAAGGTTATGGATGGTGGCAAAATAAGGCCCATTTTTAAAATGTGTATCCAGTTTAGAGTTTCATTATAAATAATAATAATAACCACAGTATCATCAACATCATCACCATCATCATTATCACCATTACTATCACTGACTTCACTGATTTATATCACATTTGTTTAAAAGAACTTAAATATTTAAGATCACTTGGCAATAATATTAGATTTCTATATTGTAAATATATTTTTTAAGTTGAGATGCAGAAAAATTATATGGGCATTGCTTGAATTAATATAGTACATTTAATATACAGGATAATGTTAAGAACAATTCAGACCTTTTAAAGTTGTCTTTAATTCCTGTTTTCTAAGCTCTTATTCACTGGAAAATATACTAGGTTTTACTTAGATAGCTTTAATAGGTTAGGAATGAGATAGGTATAGATCTGGTCTTATAGTAGACATAGTTGTTTTTTTCTAGGTCATCATTAACTCATGTTTGACTTTTAAAAATAGTTTCTTTTTCTTATTTCTTGCCAAACTCTGACCCATTATAATCCTCCACAGGTCTCTCTTTTTGGAGAAGTGGAGGTGAATGGAATATATGTTGACACATGTATTTTTACAGTTTATTTATAGTCAATCTTCAGGGCGCTTCCTATCAGAAGTGATAACAATAAAGTGCCAATAGACTAAAAAAAAAGAACATCTGTTTCATGTGTTTTCCATCCTGAGGCCATCTAAAGCGAGATTCTTTTTCTAAAAGATCAAGACTTTTAAAATACTTCTGAAGACAAACTGCGCCTACTTCCAGATCATGTGGCAGTAAAACACTATTACATAGCTCATCACACCCAGGATGAAGTGTCAGCTGCAAAACATTATGATTTATGTGTATATTCAACCTTTGTTTTTGGAGCCAAACTGACTTCTCTCTTAATTTGTTGCGATTAAAATGATCTCTATTTAATTCTTTGTAACTAGCAATCCTTAATTCTGTCTAATAATGTGCTTATACACAAAGCATTTCCTGCACCTTGGTTTTCTGCAAAAATTCTCATCAGTGCCCTTAATTACCTACTGACATCACTGTGTTGGTTGTGGACTTTCACACAATACTGTGTACAGCATGGCTCATAAAACCTAATGAGAATAAGTTCATTAAATTAATCCAAATAATTAACAAACTTGCTGCCTGCTTCTCAATGTCTAATTTGTGACACAAATTTGGCAAATGTTTTCAACTGTGGAAACAAGAATTGAATCAAAAAAACCTGTTTCAGAGAACTTGACATTCATATTTATTTGAATTTCTTCATCAAATATACAATCTGCTGATGATATATAAAAAGAAAGAGACATGTCCACAGTGAAAATAAAGATAAAATAACATAGAATGTTGACCAAGGGATGGAGGGTTCATGATGATGATTTATTTTCTCTGCATGCTATGTTCCTAAAGAGGAAAGAAGAGAAAATTATTTTGTTTTCATATTTCAGTAATCACACTTTTATGTTAAAAGACTTAACTCTTTCCATTCCCAGCTACTACCTGTTCCCTAAATTGCTGGTTCAAACACTTTGCTAAAATGTTGTCATTATGCAAGGAATGTGTTGGTATGACAGAGTATAAACTAACAGGTCATTAGTAGACAGTGACTTCATAAATTGACAGTCAAATTCACCCTCCCCCAGTTACCCTAAAAGTTACATGGTGTGTAATATCCATACCTCCCTCAAATCTAAAACACAAATAAAAGAATAGAATAAAAATTAATCTTTTGAATGTCTTACTCTTCTGCTTTATTTTAAATCCCTAGGTTGTAAAACAGATTCTGATATTTAGGAGGTGATCAAACAAGTTGGTTGGATAAATTAGAAGATAACTCAATAATTATTTTTAACTTTTAATTTTTTATGTTGTATAGCAGTGACACCCCACTCCAGTACTCTTGCCTGGAAAATCCCATGGATGGAGGAGCTTGGTAGGCTGCAGTCCATGGGGTTGCTATGAGTCAGACATGGCTGAGCAGCTTCACTTTGACTTTTCACTTTCATGCATTGGAGAAGGAAATGGAAACCCACCTCAGTTCTTGCCTGGAGAATCCCATGGACAGAGGAGCCTGGTGGGCTGCCGTCTATGGGGTCGCACAGAGTCGGACATGACTGACGTGACTTATCAGCAGCAGCAGATTAACAAACAATGTTTTGATAGTTTCACATGAACAGCAAAGGGACTCAGTCATACATACACATGTATCCATTCTTCCTCAAACTCCCCTCGCACCCAGGCTGCCACATATCACTGAGCAGAGTTCCATGTGCTGTGTAGTAGGCCCTTGTTGGTTATCCATAAATGAATTTATTGTAACTAAAGAATCCACCTGAAATGTGGGAGACCTGACCTGAGTTTGGTTCCTGGGTTGGGAAGATTCCCTGGAGGAGGGCATGTCAACCCACTCCAGTATTCTTGCCTGGAGAATCCCATGGACAGAGGAGCATGGTGGGCTACAGTCCATGGGGTCACAAAGAGTCGGACATGACTGAGTGACCAAGCACGTTCTATTTTTAGTAGGTGATTTTTTCCCCCCAAAACATACATGTGTGTGTGTGTATAATGTTTTACTACTTCCTAGCAACATGCTATCTGAATACTCCTAAAGTAAAAGTGAAAATATTAAAATCTCTCCTATATATCTTCTTCTTAGGAGCTGTTCTCTGAGCCACAGCTCTTATAGATCATAAGTGAAATCACATTTATTGGCAGTCATCTTGAGCCTATTCCTTTCCTTATTCTTCTTCTTTTTTTTTTCTTTTTGTATCCAGCAAAGGTATTTATCAGAATTGCTCACTTTAGGGAGTATTCATTGGGTCTTTGACCAAAGAAGAATTCTATGGTACCAGTAAAAACAGTTATCAAATGTTAAAGCAAAAAAAAGAGACAGAGATGACAATGTCATATCTGTTTAACCCCCTTTTAAAAATAAAGTTATTGTGCCTTTGCTTGCTTATTTGCATCCAGAAGCACAGTTTTGCATGGCTATTATGAATTTGAATTTCCCCCAGTGGTCTATCTTTGTAGACTGCCTTTATATAAAAAATTAGTACAGGAGTTTAAGAATATAGTTTTCTTATATAAGCTTATTTTATTATTATTATTTTTTGTGGGACTCAATTTGAAGATTGGGTTTCTTACTTTTTTATCATATTTTTAATTAAGAGGATTATTACTTTACATATTGTGGTGGTTATTGCCATATATGAACATAAATCAGCATTAGGTATACATATGTCCCCTACCTCTTGAACTCACCCCTCTAGGGTGTCACAGAGCACTGGCATTGGGGCCCTTGCAACATACTTAGAACACCCACTGGCTATCTGTTTTACATATGATAATGTATATGTTTCAATATTATTCTCTCATATCATCCCACTCTCTCCTTCCCTATGTCTAAATGTCTGTGTCTCCTTTGCTGCCCTGCAAATAGAATCATCCATAATATCTTTCTAGATTCCATGTATACACATTCGTATATGATATTCGTCTTTCACTTTCTGACTTACTTCACTCTGTATGATAGGCTCTAGGTCTATCCACCTCATTAGAACTGACTCATATGCATTCCTTTTTATAGCTGAGTAATATTCCATTGTGTATGTTTTATTGGAGTACAGTTGATTTACAAACGTCATGTTAGTTTCAGGTGTGCAGTAAAGTGAATCAGTTGTACATACACATATATTCATATACACGTTTTGCCATCAGAGAGATCTAAGTTTGCATCCAGCTTGTATGTGCAAACTTTATTCTGCTCTCAGCATCTCAGATTGTACAGCAATGAACTGGGGATGCTAAGGGTACTGCCCTCATGAGGTAGTTTGGAGGGTATGATAATGAATATTTAATGAAAGTACTCAATAAATTGTAGCCACTTTAATACTGAATCCTGGCTCTTCTTAAAAGAATGAAGATGGAGTGGGAGGGGCGTTCAGGCTGGGGGCACACATGCACACTCATGGCTGATTCATGTCGTTGTATGGCAAAAACCACCACAATATTGTAAAGTAATCAGCCTCCAATTAAAGTAAATAAACTAATTTTTTTAAAAAAGAATGAAGATGAGTAATAAGAGTTATGGAAGTACTCTAGTCCCATGATTGATCCTTATTTGAAAAGGGAGGGGAAAAAAAATATAGACTGCACACACAAGTCACGATGCCCAATACCTACTTTCATAGTGACCAGGAAATTCCCAATTAAGCCTTAGTATTCATTAGACACACGAAGACAAGAGGCACAAACTTATTTAAATATGAAATTTAAGTGAGGAGGGACAATAGAAATGGATAGGGGGAAAAAGGTTATTATGGGATTACATGAAATCACGTGTGAAAAACTTCTGAAAATTGTAAAGCACTATAGACCTTAAAGCATCTTTCATGCAATAAAAACAACAAATAAATAAATACAAGATTTAAGGAAATTGATAAGAAAAAGAGCATAAAGTCATTCCTGAAATATAGACTGTAGAAGATAGCGTAGCTGCATATTACATTGTCTTCAGAGTCCTTGTAACTTGGATTAATATTCCAGATAAGCACTTATAAGTCCATGACATTAGGCAAGTTATTTGACATCTCAAAACCTCAGATATTTCTTCCAGGACATAGGAGTAAAATAGGCCTATTCCATTAATGTATTTGTGAGCACAAAATAAAAAAATCTCCAAATAGAAGAAAAACTCTTATTTGCCTAATGAGATTTACAGTTTATCTCTGATTAAAAATTGAAGTCACAACTAATTCTAGAGTTTGAAAAAACTTTTCTCACAAAGTGGCTCCAAATGCTTTGTCTCACTTTTTTCTCTCAAAATTCTTGAAACTGGCATAGCAACTCTCAAGTGAAAGAAGGTTTGCTCCACTGGGGACACCTGGCAATTTGGGGCGGGGGGAGATTTTTGGTTGTCTCACTGCAGGTACTACTAGCATCTTGTGAGCAGAAGCCAGGGAGGCTGCTAAATATCCTATGGTGAATAGGAGTACCCACTATGACAAAGAATTTTCCAGCACTAATGTAAATATTGCTGAGACTGAGAAGTGCCATTCTAGAGGTACAGAAATCTTTTAAATAGTGGGGTATTTGCAATGAAAATATATTGATCTTATGTTGTTGCACTGTTATCAACCCAGCAGTGAAACAGAATCATACTTATTTCTTTGGGTCACCTATTTGAATTAATTCCATCACTTTGGAGGGTTATTTTTTTTGATTGACTACTACTTGTCCAAGAAGAAATAACTAGAAAGGTAGCACTGATCTAAATTCACATCATCATAGAATATTCATAATCAAGGGCCCTTGGGTAGTTCCATTCAGAATATTAATTAGTTACTAAACTTTAAAAGTGTCAGTCTGTTCAGTCACTCAGTCGTGTCCGACTCTTTGTGAACCCATGGACTGCAGCAAACCAGGCCTCCCTGTCCGTCAGCAACTTCCAGAGCTTACTCAAACTCATGTCCATGGAGTCAGTGATGCCATCCAACCATCTCATCCTCTGTCGTCCCCTTCTCCTACTGCCCTCAATCTTTCACAGCATCAGGGACTTTTCAAATGAGTCAGCTCTTCACATCAGGTGGCCGAAGTATTGCAGTATCAGCTTCAGTATCCGTCCTTCCAATGAGTATTCAAGACTGGTTTTCTCTAGGATGGACTGGTTGGATCTCCTTGCAGTCCAAAGGACTCTCAAGAGTCTTCTCCAAGAGCACACTTCAAAATTATCAGTTCTTCAGTGCTCAGCTTTCTTTATAGTCCCCCTCTCACATCCATGCATGACTACTGGAAAAACCATATGTTTGACCAGAAAGACCTTTGTTGGCAAAGTAATGTCTCTGCTTTTTAATATGCTGTCTAGTTTGGTCATAACTTTTCTTCTAAGGAGCAAACGTCTTTTTATTTCATGGTTGCAGTCACCATATGCAGTGATTTTGGATCCCAAAAAAATAAAGTCTGACACTGTTTACATTGTTTCCCCATCTATTTCCCATAAAGTGATGGGACCAGATGCCATGATCTTCGTTTTCTGAATGTTGAGCTTTAAGCCAACTTTTTCACTCTCCTCTTTCACTTTCATCAAGAGGCTTTTTAGTTCCTCTTCACTTTCTGCCATAAGGGTGGTGTCATCTCCATATCTGAGGTTATTGACATTTCTCCCAGCAATCTTGATTCCAGTTTGTGCTTCTTCCAGTCCAGCGTTTCTCATGATGTACTCTGCATATAAGTTAAATAAGCAGGTGAAAATATACAGCCTTGATGTACTCCTTTCCCGATATGGAACCAGTCTGTTGTTTCATGTCCAGTTCTAACTGTTGCTTCCTGACCTGCATACAGATTTCTCAGGAGGCAGGTAAGGCAGTCTGGTATTCCCATCTCTTTAAGAATTTTCTAGTTTGTTATGATCCACACAGTCAAAGGCTTTGACATAGTCAATAAAGCAGAAGTAGATGTTTTTCTGGAACTCTCTTGATTTTTTGATGATCCAACAGATGTTGGCAATTTGATCTCTGGTTCTTCTGCCTTTTCTAAATCCAGCATGAATTTCTGGAAGTTCACGGTTCATGTACTTATGAGCCTTGCTTGAAGAATTTTGAGCATTACGTTGCTAGAGTGTGAGATGAGTGCAATTGTGAGGTAGTTTGAGCGTTCTTTGGCCTTGTCTTTCTTTGGGATTGGAATGAAAACTGACCTTATCCAGTCCTGTGGCCACTGCTGAGTTTTCCAAGTTTGCTGGCATATTGAGTGCAGCACTTTTATAGCACTTTCACAGCATCATCTTTTAGGATTTGAAATAGCTCAACTGGAATTCTATCACCTCCACTGCTTTGTTCTTAGTGCCACTACTTTCTTCTTCCTAAGACTGGAAAAGGTCAGTTTTCATTCCAGTCCCAAAGAAAGGCAATGCCAAAGAATGCTCAAACTCCCACACAATTGCACTCATCTCACACGCTAGTAAAGTAATGCTCAAAATTCTCCAAGCCAGTCTTCAGCAATACGTGAACTGTGAACTTCCAGATGTTCAAGCTGGTTTTAAAAAAGGCAGAGGAACCAGAGATCAAATTGCCAACATCTGCTGGATCATGGAAAAAGCAAGAGAGTTCCAGAAAAACATCTATTTCTGCTTTATTGACTATGCCAAAGTCTATGACTGTGTGGATCACAATAAACTGTGGAAAATTCTGAAAGAGATGAGAATACCAGACCACCTGACCTGCCTCTTGAGAAATCTGTATGCAGGTCAGGAAGCAACAGTTAGTACTAAACATGGGACAACAGACTGGTTGAAATAGGAAAGGGAGTACGTTAAGACTGTATATTGTCACCCTGCTTATTTAACTTCTATGCAGAGTACATCATGAGAAACGCTTGGCTGGAAGAAGCACAAGCTGGAATCAAGATTGCCAGGAGAAATATCAATAACCTCAGATATGCAGGCGACACCACCCTTATGGCAGAAAGTGAAGAGGAACTAAAAAGCCTCTTGATGAAAGTGAAAGAGGAGAGTGAAAAAGTTGCCTTAAAGCTCAACATTCAGAAAATGAAGATCATGGCATCTGGTCCCATCACTTCATGGGAAATAGATGGGGAAACAGTGGAAACAGTGTCAGACTTTATTTTTCTGGGCTCCAAAATCACTGCAGATGGTGACTGCAGCCATGAAATTAAAAGATGCTTATTCCCTGGAAGGAAAGTTATGACCAACCTAGATAGCATATTAAAAAGCAGAGACATTACTTTGCCAACAAAGGCCTGTCTAGTCAAGGCTATGGTTTTTCCAGTGGTCATGTATGGATGTGAGAGTTGGACTGTGAAGAAGGCTGAGCGCCGAAGAATTGATGCTTTTGAACTGTGGTGTTGGAGAAGACTCTTGAGAGCACTTGGACTGCAAGGAGATCCAACCAGTCCTTTCTGAAGGAGATCGGTCCTGAGTGTTCTTTGGAAGGAATGATGCTAAAGCTGAAACTCCAGTACTTTGGCCACCTCATGCAAAGTGTTGACTATTGGAAAAGACTCTGATGCTGGGAGGGATTGAGGGCAGGAGGAGAAGGGAACGACAGAGGATGAGATGGTTGGATGGCACCACCGACTAGATGGACGTGAGTTTGAGTGAACTCTGGGTGTTGGTGATGGACAGGGAGGCCTGGCGTGCACAGTATATGGTGTCGCAAGGAGTTGGACACGACTGAGCGATTGAACTGAACTGAACTGAAGGCCCACTTGACTTTGCCTTTGAGAATATCTGACTCTAGGTGAGTGATTACATCATTGTGAATATCTGGCTCATGAAGATCTTTTTTGTATAGTTCTCTGTGTATTTCTTGGAGAAGGAAATGGCACCCCACTCCAGTACTCTTGCCTGGAAAATCCCATGGACAAAGGGGGCTGGTGGGTTGCAGTCCATGGGGTCATGAAGAGTTGGACACGACTGAGTGACTTCACTTTCACTTTTTACTCTCATGCTTTGGAGAAGGAAATGGCAACCCACTCCAGTGTTCTTGCTGGAGAATCCCAGGGATGGATGAGCCTGTTGGGTTGCCGTCTCTGGGGTCGCACAGAGTGGGACACGACTGAAGTGACTCAGCAGCAGCAGCAGCAACTGTGTTTTCCTGCCACCTCTTCTTAATATCTTCTGCTTCTATTAGGTCCATAGCATTTCTATTCTTTCTTGTGCCCATCTTGCATGAAGTGTTCCCTGGGTATCTCTAATTTTCATGAAGAGATCCCTAGTCTTTCCTATTGTATTTTTTTGTTCTATTTCTTTGCACTGATCACTGGGGAAGGCTTTCTTATCTCTCCTTGCTATTCTTTGGAACTCTGCATTCAAATGGGTCTATCTTTCCTTTTCTCCTTTGCCTTTCACTTCTCTTCTTTTCATGGCTATTTGTAAGACCTCCTCAGACAACCATTTTGGCTTTTTGCATTTCTTTTTCTTGGGGATGGTCTTGATCCCTGCCTCCTGTACAATGCTTTGAGCCTCCATCCATAGTTCTTCAGGCACTGTCTATCAGATGTAATCCCTTAACTCTATTTGTCACTTCCACTATATAATCGTAAGGGATTTGATTTAGGTCATACCTGAATGGTCTAGTGGTTTTCCCTACTTTCTTCAATTTGAGTCTGAATTTGGCAATAAGGAGTTCATGATCTGAGGCACGGTGAGCTCCCAGTCTTGTTTTTGCTGACTATATAAAGCTTCTCCACCTTTTAAAGTATAATACCTTATAATATTAGAAACCATCTTCTTCATATATTTAATCTCAGTATCAAAATTTAGGCAGATCATGCCCACCTCCCCCCTCAAAAAAAAAAAAATAGGATAAAGGGGCAAAATAAGAAAAATTAAAATCTTTTCATATGTAGAAGGCTGACTAAGGAAGGCAGGATGGAGATTCCTTATAAAAACAAGAAATAAAACTACCATACCACCCAGCATTACCTCTTCTAGGCATATACCCTGAAGAAACCAAAATTGAAAAAGACACATGTAGCCCAATATTCTTTGCAATAGGACATGGAAGCAACCTAGATGTCCATAGACAGATGAATGGATGAAGAAGCTATGGTACATATATGCAATGAAATACTATTCAGCCATATAAAGGAATGCATGTGAGTCAGTTCTGATGAAGTAGATGAACCTAGAGCCTATTAGACAGAGTGAAGTAAGTCAGAGTAAGACACATATCATATATTAATGCATATACATGGAAGTAAAAGATGGTACTGATGAACCTATCTACAGGGCAGCAATGGAGACACAGACATTGAAAACAGATTTATGGACACAGGTGGGAGACAAAGGAGAAGTGTCACAAATGGAGAGAGTATCATGGAAGTATATTCATTACCATCTGTAAAATAGATAGCCAATTGAAATTCGCTGCATGACTCAGGGAACTCAAACTTGGCTCTGTAACAACCTACAGGGGTGGGGAAGGTGGAAGGGAGTTTCAAAAAAGAGGGAACATATGTATATCTATGGCTGATTCATGTTGATGAATGGCAGAAACCAAAGCAATATTGTAACACAATTATCCTTCAGTTAAAAATAAATAAATTTTTTAAATAGGGGAAAATATGTGGAAGGATGTTTTGTGAGTGCTCTAGACATACAGGCTGCTATCACCTGGAATAATGCCTTAAAGTGGGCATGTTTACCACTTGCTGGATCCTGTTGTTTTCATTGTGTCAGTTTGTTTGAGTATGCCTTCATTGCCCCAGCCCAAAGGCACTTTTCTCAAGTCTGTGTCCATGAGAAGGTCCTTTCTAACTGCCTGAAACTGAGGCTCTCATTTTACTCTATCTTGCAGTTCTCATCCACAGTAGAAATGTAACTGGAACATACTTGACTGAGGTGCCAACCTCTGAGGCTGGGTCTTGACTGCTTTTTAATATCCTCCACCACATGACATGCTGCTGGCTCTATAGACAGAGCCAGGATGCCAAATTGTAGCACAGATGGTTATCAGAAGATTGACACACCTTCGTCCTTTTCCTGAATTGTATTCAGTGGAGAAATGTTGGAACATTATGAGATTATGACATACAGGTGTTTTTGATTTGTGAGAATGCAGAGGAAAGAGTTATGAACTCTCTATAAGGAGAGGCTGAGAAAAGTCATAGGTTACCACTGAGCTGAAGTAAGAGGGTAAGAAGTAGATCTCCAGACAGATCACAGCAAAGGAAGTTACTATTATGTGTGTAAATGCACACAAATTGGAAAAAAAAAAAAAAAAGCAGACTGGCAAAATATTCAATATCATTAGAGGGCAACAAATGTATCATCCAGCCCAGAAATAAACAAGACTGGAAATATAGCTAAAGTCACTGCAGATGGTGGTTGCAGTCATGAAATTAAAAGATGCTTGCTCCTTGGAAGAAAAGCTATGACCAACTTAGACAAGATATTAAAAAGCAGAGACATTATCTTGCCGACAAAGGCCCATCTAGTCAAAGCTATGGTTTTTCCAGTAGTCATGTATGGATGTGAGAATTGGACCATAAGAAAGCTGAGAGCCAAAGAATTGATGCTTTTGAACTGTGGTGTTGGAAAAGACTCTTGAGAGTCCCTTGGGCTGCGAGGAGGTCCAACCAGTCAATCCTAAAAGAAATCAGTCCTGAATATTCATTGGAACGAGTGATGCTGAGGCTGAAGCTCCGATACTTTGGCCATATGATGTGAATAACTAACTCATTGGAAAAGACTCTGATGCTGGGAAAGATCGAAGGTAGGAGGAGAAGGGGGCGACAGAAGATGAGATGGTTGGATGGCATCACCGACTCTATGAACATGAGTTTGAGCAAGCTCCGGGAGCTGGTGATGGATAGGAAGCCTGACATGCTGCAGTCCTTGGGGTTGCAAAGAGTCAGACATGACTGAGCAACTGAACTGAACTGAGAAATATAGGACAAAGAACCAATTCCAAATGGCCACAGGAATTTGGTTTCATTCTGAAAGGGGATTCATGGCAAAGGTTTTTAAAAGAGAGTTTATGGCATGAGATAGCATTTTAGAGAAATCTTTGATACCTATTTGAAGAAGCATAGATTAAAGGAGGGTAAAGCTGGATATACAAAGACCAGATAGTAAGGGAAAAATGAAAGCACAACAAATGTAAAGTTTTAACTGAGGATTCTTGGCAGGAAAAATGTGAGAAATTTAAAATAAGTATGAGATAACTTAATTTAAAATAAATTATTGAATATTTCTACATTCTTAATATATCTGAGGATTTGTACTTGATTATGGATGTTTTAAAAAGTTTTTTAGTAATATCTGTTGATGATCTTATCGAATCTCTAATTCTAACTATGACACTTCCCAAATATTCTTTGTCTTAAAACCATTAACAGACCTTGCCCAGTATACCTGAATCTTGCCAGAGCTACTCTTCACAGATGGCCGATGATACCAGGAGTGACCATCAAAAGGAGAAAATGTGGCGATGTATCTGAACTTTGGGAAAGAAAAACAAGATTGGCTAAATTCTTGCAGTGAAACAGAATATTAACAAAGATTCTCTGGCTCATTTGGAGAGGATTAAATTAATTCAGGAAGGAGAGGGTAGCTATAGGCAAGATTCCATGGACAAAGAGAGAGACAAATGTAGATTATGGTTTTTGAAAAAATTAGTGAATGGGATGTTAACCTCCAACTGGGGAAGTAATTGTATTATAATGGTGATGGAAAAAACTATCAACCAAAGAAATGAACCTGAACTGAAAATGTTTCTAAATGGCAAGTAACTTTGGTTACCATTTTGGTTTGTGTGTGCTTTATTTTGTACACAGCTACCCTGTGCTTTAAAATCTCAGCAGAGACTGCTGCTGCTAAGTTGCTTCAGCCGTGTCCAACTCTGTGCGACCCCAAAGACGGCAGCCCACCAGGCTCCGCCATACCTGGGATTCTCCAGGCAAGAACACTGGAGTGGGTTGCCATTTCCTTCTCCAATGCATGAAAGTGAAAAGTGAAAGTGAAGTCGCTCAGTTGTGTCTGACTCTTAGCGACCCCATGGACTGCAGCCTACCAGGCTCCTCCATCCATGGGATTTTCTAGGCAAGAGTACTGGAGTGGGGTGCCATTGCCTTTTCCGGAGAGCTAGACTGAGAATAAATTAGCTAGGAGTGGCGGGGGAAGACCCTTTCTCCTCAGCATCATGGTATTTGCCTGTGTGGCATGTGATGACTTCTGAATGCTTCTGGCTGGCACCATGTGCGTTAGATGTGGGTATAAACAATTTTCAGAATCATGTTCTAAGTGGATATCATATCACAAAATACCAGTGGCAGAGACTAGAAAGAGGAATTCTACAAGATTTTGCAATAAGGCATTGACCACAAACAACTGACTTAAACCATCCTAAGCCAAGATTCCACCAGCAACACAATTCCTGCTTTCCATGGTGGTTTCAAACCTAAGTACCTCACTCGATGGATTCAAAGTTAAACAGAGATGACTATGAAGTACCTTGTGTGATGCCTGGTCTATTGCAGGCTTTTTCAAAATCTGATTCTTTTCCTGGGATTCTGAGCTACTGCAGTTATCTTTAGGAATGAATCTGAGAAGCATAAGGAAAACTTGGGCACTAAGTTAGTTGAAGAAAGTTCTGGGCTCTGAAGCTGGCTGAATCCACAGAAGGGGTGGTAAGAAATAAAAAGAGAATTCCACTTCGAGGTTTTTTTCATGACTATGACTGTAGTACAGCAAAAAATGACTGACAGGGCATCCTGTAAAAACATATGCCTGTAAGCACAGTGATTTGGGAAAGTCTTCTATGTCTTGAGAGGCAGGATGTTTCACTGAGGCCACAAAATATGTTTTGAATATAAATGTATTTATATTTACTTTCTCAATACACATAAGCAGCTATGTCTTGTGTCCTCTTGCCTGGCAGTATTTATGTTCTGGGACTTAAAAATAGAAGAAACTTTCATACAGGACTGTATTTGTCACTTAATGTTTCTGTTTTGAGGAAATTAATGCTGGTGTATCCCATGTGGTAAAGTAAAAGAAGTACCAGTTTTTAAAGTAATCATTGCATCTTTTTCAAATATATTTTTATTTTGATAGAGATATAGTTGACATACAATATTATGTTAGTTTCAGGTGTACAGCATAGTAATCTGAAATCAAATAAATTACAAAATTATCACCATGACAAGTCTAATAGCCATCTGTCACCACATTCCTTGTGTTGTATATTACATCCCCATGGCTTATTTAGTTTATAACTGTAAGGTTGTATCTCTTCATCTCCTTCTTGCATGCATGCTAAGTCACTTCAGTCCGACTCTTTGTGACATCATGGACTGTAGCCCTCCAAACTCCTCTGTCCATGGAATTCTCCAAGCAAGAATACTGAAGTGGGTTGCCATGCCCTTCTTCAGGGGATCTTCCCAACTCAGGGATCGAACCCACATCTCTTGTGGCTCCTGCATTGGCAGGCAGGTTCTTCACCACTAGCGCCACCTGGGAAGCCCAGGTCTAAATGGACTTAATTTTTTGCAGTGGTTTTAGGTTCAGAGTAGAATCAAAAGAAAAGTACAATTTC
Source organism: Cephalophus harveyi (assembly GCA_006410635.1). Classification (NCBI taxonomy): domain Eukaryota; kingdom Metazoa; phylum Chordata; class Mammalia; order Artiodactyla; family Bovidae; genus Cephalophus; species Cephalophus harveyi. The sequence goes on along the minus strand of SJYT01074598.1, from coordinate 18,973 downwards.
CATACAACCTTGAATCACTGCACAGGCATAAACTTCCTCAGCATCTTGCATCGGAATGGTGTATTTGTCCCAGTTAACCTACACTGATGCATCATGATTGATTTTTAAATATTAAAAAAAAATTTATTAACTCTTTTATTAACTATAGCTCTGTGAATTTTAACACATGCCATGGATTCGTGTAATCCTCATTAAAATCCAGATTCAAGATAATTCCTAAAGGATCCCTTAAAAATCGCCCTTTACAGCCACATCTTCCCCTTGTCCCTAGCCCCTGACATGCATTGATTTTTTTTTCTATCATTGTAGCTTTTGTCTTTTCAAGACTGTCAGGTAGATGGAATCATAAAGTATGAAACCTTTTGAGACTGGCTTGTTTCACTCGTCATAATGCCTTTGAGATTCATATAAGTTTTTGTGTTCTATTTTCATCTGTTCCATTTTATTGCTGAATGATATGCCATTATGTGGACATACCAGAATTATTCTTCTATCAAAGAGCATTTGAATTGTTTCCAGATTGGAGCAGTTATGAATAGAAGAGCTCTAAGTTTTGGTTTACAAGTTTCTGTATGAATATACTTCTATTTCTCTAGGATAAATGATCTGGAGTAAGACTGTCAGGCAATATAATAAACGTATTTAACTTTCTAAGACACTGCTGTTTTCCAGTGTGGCAGTCCTGTTTTGCATTTCTGACAGTCAGAGGTGAGATTTCCAGTTGCTCTGCACCCTCACTAGGACTTGGTATTTTCAGATTTGTCTTGATTTGCTTGTTAATTTGCAGCCTTTCTAATGGATATGTAGTGGTACCAAACATGCTTTTAAATTGTATTTCTTTAATGGATAATGATACTGATCATCTTTTCATATGCTTATTTGCCATCTGTAGGTGCTTTTTGCTGAGGTGTCTATTCAAATTATTTTTTTCATTTTTATTTTGTTTTCTTGGCAAACTGTCTTTTTTATCCATATGTAATGTCCCTTTCTGCTTCCCTGGTGGCTCAGCAGTAAAGAATCTGCCCGTAGTTTAGAAATGTGGATTTGATCTCTGAGTCAGAAAGATCCCCGGAGAAGGAAATGGCAACTCACTCCAACATTCTTGCCTGGGAAATCCCGTGGACAGAGGAGCCTGGCAAACTACAGTCCACTGGGTTGCAAAATAGTTGGACACAACTTAGCGACTAAGCCACCACCACCCAATGTCCCTCTCTACCTGTCCAGTGTTTCTTTGACTTTGGATTGAACAATTAAACCACTTGCATTTGACAATTAACACGTTTGGATTTAAGTTTACTATTGTTTTTTTCTGTTAATTCTGTTTTCCTTTTCTTGCTTTCTTTTGTGGTTTCTCCCTTAGTAATAGGAATAATGCTTTGAGGCTAAGCAAAATGAGAGGACTCATGACTTTCTCCCACTTATCAGTTCTGGGAAAGTAAAATTTTAGAGAGGAATGGCTTTTGGTGATCTTTAAGATGCTGAATTTTAGGTCATTGGTCTTACAGAAATCTGTATGATTCTGATTATTTAAGTTAGCAAAATCTGAAGAAACCTCCACCATCAGAAAATAGTTTTCCTTATATTAAAGCATGCATCAGTGGTGAATAGTGTGGACTAGAGATTTGAGACATTTCCTGTCTACTCAGTTTAAGACCCACTGGCCCTTCAAATGACCCAGGAAAACACAACAATGCTTGGGATTTAATTTTCTGCCTGCCAGATATATTTCTGGCATAATTGTGTATAGATTAAAACCTATACCCACTATCCTTGCCTGGTAAAAATAAAAAGATGGATATGACCAAAGCATTTAAACAGAATGTTCCAACCAGTCCATCCTAAAGGAGATCAGTCCTGGGTATTCATTGGAAGGACTTACGTTGAAGCTCAAACTCCAATACTTTGGCCACCTGTTGTGAAGAGCTGACTCATTGGAAAAGACCCTGATGCTGGGAAAGACTGAGGGCAGGAGGAGAAGGGGACAACAGAGGATGAAATGCTTGGATAGCATCACCACCGACTCAATGGATGTGGGTTTGGGTGGACTCCGAGAGATGGTAAAGGACAGGGAGGCCTGGCATGCTGTGATTCATGGGGTCACAAACAGTTGGACACGACTGAGTGACTGAACTGAACTGAACTGAACTGATTGTTTTGCCTCTTACCAGCCTGGAAATAATTATTCAGGCAATAAAGTGTATTCTTGGAATGTGACTATTTGTTAAGGGGTATTATTATACTTCAAAGGTGGTGTGTAAGTTCTTCCAAGATTTGGGGATTTATTTGTTTTTCCTCCAGTTAAATTACGAGTTTGGGTCCAATTAAGAAAACATTTCTACAAGTTCTGCTTTATATGGGGGCTTTGTCAAGCCCTGGAAGATAGACACGAGAGTGATATTTCCATGCTTTTCTAGTATTTACTAAGAAACACGTATACACCCCACTGTATTGCTTTATTATCACAAGCACCAGAAAGTTATGACTGCCTAAAAAAAGCTTAGAGAAAAGTAAAGTCATGATTCCCAGTCAAGGGAAACTATGATACTTGGCTGTGCTTAAAGCACTATTGGTTTAGGAGAAGCTAACAAGCTCATAGTTTTTTGTTTACCAATTTCTTGATGCCCTTTTGCTCTGTGGTGCCTCATTCTCAAACACACTTCTCTCCTCTTTGGAAGGATTACAGTCAGCTTTAGCATCACTAAAGCTTAAGCTTTAGTGATATTTTAAATGATACCTGATAAAAGAGGTTATTTCCCCAAAGGTACTAAGACTCATCAAGAGGCTTTTTAGATCCTCTTCACTTTCTGCCATAAGGGTGGTGTCATCTGCATATCTGAGGTTATTGATATTTCTCCTGGCAATCTTGATTCCAGCTTGTGCTTCTTCCAGCCCAGTGTTTCTCATGATGTACTCTCCATATAAGTTAAATAATCAAGGTGACAATATACAGCCTTGATGTACTCCTTTTCCTATTTGGAACCAGTCTGTTGTTCCATGTCCAGTTCTAACTGTTGCTTCCTGACCTGCATACAGATTTCTCAAGAGGCAGGTCAGGTGGTCTGGTATTCCCATCTCTTTCAGAATCTTCCACAGTTTATTGTGATCCACACAGTCAAAGGCTTTGGCATAGTCAATAAAGCAGAAGTAGATGTTTTTCTGGAACTCTCTTGCTTTTTTGATGGTCCAGCAGATGTTGGCAATTTGAAAGAGGAGAGTGAAAGTTGGCTTAAAGCTCAACATTCAGAAAGCGAAGATCATGGCATCTGGTCCCATCACTTCATGGGAAATAGATGGGGAAACAGCAGAAAAGGTGTCAGACTTTATTTTTTGGGGCTCCAAAATCACTGCAGGTGGTGACTGCAGCCATGAAATTGAAAGACACTTTCTCCTTGGAAGAAAAGTTCTGACCAACCTAGACAGCATATTCAGAGGCAGAGACATTACTTTACCAACAAAGGTCCGTCTAGTCAAGGCTATGGTTTTTCCAGTGGTCATGTATGGATGTGAGAGTTGGACTGTGAAGAAAGCTGAGCACTGAAGAATTGATGCTTTTGAACTGTGGTGTTGGAGAAGACTCTTGAGAGTCCCTTGGACTGCAAGGAGATCCAACCAGTCATTTCTGAAGGAGGTCAACCCTGGGATTTCTTTGGAAGGAATGATGCTAAAGCTGAAACTCCAGTACTTTGGCCACCTCATGTGAAGAGTTGACTCATTGGAAAAGACTGATGCTGGGAGGGATTGGGGGCAGAAGGAGAAGGGGACGACAGAGGATGAGATGGCTGGATGGCATCACTGACTTGATGGACGTGAGTCTGAGTGAACTGAGGGAGATGGTGATGAACAGGGAGGCCTGGTGTGCTGCGATTCATGGGGTCGCAAAGAGTTGGACATGACTGAGCGACAGAACTAAGACTCAAATTAACCTGAATTAAGTCAGTAGCTATCTCTGGAATTAGAGGAAATTGAATGAAAAAGGCATGCTTCCCCAATGAAAGAAACGCTGTCATCAGCTGGTGAAAACAAAATGCTTTACAGCTTTATACTAAAGATAAAGAAATATCAATAATCCGAGGGCATTATGGCCATGGGAATGAATAATCCAACACAAATTTCTAAAAGAAGTTCCCACATATGTATAATAATATCGTAAAGAAAGGAATATACAGTATTTCTCAATAATGTGACTGATCTGCCTGCAATGTGGGAGACTGGGTTCAAACTCTGGGTTGGGAAGATCTCCTTGAGAAGGGGAAAGTCTACCCACTCCTGGATTCTGGCCTAGAGAATTCCATGAACCATATAGTTCATGGGTTCACAAAGAGTCAGACACTTTGTGAAAGAGTGACTCACTTTATTTCTTTCAGTGTGACCAAATGAACATTATTACTTCCAGGAATTACAATTTTATTATTTTCTTCAGTTTCATGGTAGGACCAAATTATCCATTAGCATATAAGCTCTATACGTTCTGTTCCAACATGCTAAACTGTAGAATATATCTGCACTTAATGATAAACAATGACTCATTTCAGTATGAGGCTGTTGCTGCTTTGCTTTGTTTATCTGACATTAAAAAAAAATCTAAACCATTGAAAGTTAACTTGTTGTTATTCAGTCACTCAGTCATGTCCAACTCTTTGTGACCCCATGGACTGCAGCACACCAGGCTCCCCAGTCCTTCACTATCTTCTGGAGTTTGCTCAAACTCATGTCCATTGAGTCAGTGATGCCATCAAACCATCTCATCCTCTGTTGTCCCCTTCTCCTCCTGCCTTCAATCTTTCCCAGCATCAGGGCCTTTTCAAATGAGTTGGATCTTCACATCAGGTGGCTAAAGTATTGGAGTTTCAGCTTCAGCATCAGTCCTTCCAGTGAATATTCAGGATTGATTTCCTTTAGGAGGGACTGGTTGGATCTCCTTGCAGTCCAAGGAACTCTCAAAAATTTTCTCCAACCCCATCGTTCAGAGGCATCATTTCTTTGGCCCTCAGCCATCTTTCTGGTCTAGCTCTCACATCCATACATGCTACTGCTGCTGCTAAGTTGCTTCAGTCGTGTTGGACTCTGTGCAACGCCATGGATGGCAGCCCACTGGGTTCCTCTGTCCCTGGGATTCTCCAGGCAAGAATAGTGAAATGAGTTGCCATTTCCTTCTCCAATGCATGCATGCATGCTAAGTCACTTCAGTCATGTCCGACTCTGTGTGATCCTGTGGTCAGCAGCCTACCAGGCTCCTCTGTCCACAGGATTCTCTAGGCAAGAATACTGAAGTGGATTGCCATTTCCTTTTCCACATATGACTACTGGAAAAAACTTGGCTTTGACTAGACACACATTTGTTGGCAAGGTAACGTCTCTGCTTTTTAATATGCTCTCTAGGTTGGTCATAGCTTTTCTTCTAAGGAGAAAGTGTATTTTAATTTCATGGCTGCAGTTACCATCTACAGTGATTTTGGAGCCTAAGAAAATAAAGTCTGTCAGTGTTTCCATTGTTTCCCCATCTATTTGCCATGAAGTGATGGGACCAGATGCCATGATCTTCAGTTTTTGAATGCTGAGTTTTAAGCCAGCTTTTTCACTCTCCTCTTTTATCTTCATCAGCAGGCTCTTTAGTTCCTCTTTGCTTTCTACCATAAGGGTGGTGTCATCTGCATATCTGAGGTTATTGATATTTCTCCTGGCAATCTTGATTCCAGCTTGTGCTTCATACAGTCCAGCATTTTGCATGATGTACTCTACATATAAGTTAAATAAGCAGGGTGACAGTATACAGCCGTGATATACTCCTTTCCCAACTTAGAACCAGGCTCTTGTTCCATGTCTAGTCCCTACTATTGCTTCTTGACCTGATAAAGGTTTCTCAGGAGGCAGGTCAGGTAGTCTGGTATTCCCATCTCTTTAAGAATTTCCCACAGTTTGCTATGATCCTCACAGTCAAAGTCTTTAGTCAATGAAACAGAAGTAGTTTTTTTTTTTTGGAATTCCCATACTTTTTCTGTGATCCAATGGATGTTAGCAATTTTCTCTCTGGTTCCTCTGCCTTTTCTAACTTTAGCTTGTACATCTGGAAGTTGAAGCCTGGAATGGAGAATTTTGAGCGTCACTTTACTCACGTGAAATGAAGGCAATCATGCAGTAGTTTGAACATTCTTTGGCATTGCTATGATTATACCAAAAGTTATATTAGAGCAGTAACACTCATTCACTAGGTGCTATAAATTACTCTATAAAGAGCTATCTTTCAAGTGTGAGTTATACAAGGTGCAATAGTGAATCATATGTGAATGTCAAAGGGCAGGAATTCTTTTAATAAATCAGGGGTGGACTGGATTAATGCAAAGTAGTATGCAGAGACTACAGAGCCATTGTTTACCAGACCAATGGTACTATCATGTGACAAAGTCTATTTCGTATAGTTAATATATGAGTTTTTGCATAGCATGTGCATAAAATATTCAGAATTTCTGAACTTTTCTAGTATGATACTAATTGGTTAAAGAAAAAACCTATTTGACTCCTTTATACTCACGTCTATGTATGTGGGACAATGGTGCACACTGGCATGCACACACAGAGTTCTAACCAGAAAAGAGAGAGAATGAAGGGGAAAGTCCTCTAATAAGTGAAAGCTTTAAAATCTATGAAAAATCAGGTGAGTAAAGGGAAACAGTGACCTTTCCTGTTATGAAATAGAGGTATAAAGGTAATCAATGATCAGTTATCAAAATATTATCTTACTGTGTATACAATATGCATGAAATACACTTATGAACTAGGAAACTGACCTATGATTGGCCAATGGAGAAGCTGGAGAGGAGGCATAGATAACAGTTGATGGTAAGTGTGCACATGGCGAGAGTAATTTTTTGTTTTGGCATTATTTTTATCATTTTAAAGCTTTGCTTAGAATATTTGACTCATGTGTAATCTATGTATTTGTTTCTATTGTGAATATTTAAGCACCACATATCAATCAGGAGCTTTGCTAATGGTAAAAGGTCAAGGCAGATGAGAGTCTTGCCCTCATGGGATTTACCACACCTGTGCACAGAAAGTTATATTTGAAAATTTTAAACAACTCTTTGTATCTTGTTTATGTAGCAAGAAGAAGCAAAGGTTTCTGAGTATTTGTTACTTAATATTTATTACTCATTCTATACCTAAAGCCAGAAGAAATTACTCTCTCCTAACTAGTCACTATTATTTCAGTCAGTTCAGTTGCTCAGTCGTGTCCTACTCTTTGCGACCCCATGAATCGCAGCACGCCAGGCCTCCCTGTCCATCACCAACTCCCGCAGTTCACTCAGACTCACGTCCATTGAGTCAGTGATGCCATCCAGCCATCTCATCCTCTGTCATCCCCTTCTCCTTCTGCCCCCAGTCCCTCCCAGCATCAGAGTCTTTTCCAATGAGTCAACTCTTCGCATGAGGTGGCCAAAGTACTGGAGTTTCAGCTTCAGCATCATTCCTTCCAAAGAAATCCCAGGGCTGATCTCCTTCAGAATGGACTGGTTGGATCTCCTTGCAGTCCAAGGGACTCTCAAGAGTCTTCTCCAACACCACAGTTCAAAAGCATCAATTCTTCAACACTCAGCCTTCTTCACAGTCCAACTCTCACATCCATACATGACCACTGGAAAAACCATAGCCTTGACTAGACAGACCTTTGTTGGCAAAGTTGGCAAAGTTACCTGATAGCAATTAATGAGTTTTGATATATTATTCTGGAGAAGCATTCAAAAATCTAAAAGCTTCTCATAAGACTTAAAACTCTGGCAAACTGACAGCTGCATCATATTCTTGCCAGGTGCTCATTCACTTCCAGGTCTTTTATGCCTGGAGCCTCACAGCTTGAACACTATTTTTGCACTTGCTTTTTTCTATTATCTATTTCTAAAGCACTTGTAATTTGTTGAATACAAGGACAATGAAATGGGTTAATTCTAACTTAAGTCAAACAATTTTATATATCTTTAAATATATATTACTATGAATATTAGCATAACTTTTTCTCCCTCCTATTTTTGTGTGTATATGAGGAAAGGAAGAGACTTGTGTTTTCACCAGATACTTTACATGTCACAGTTAATTTTTATCTATTTATATCCATGATGCCAGTAACAGCCTCATACTGTTTCTTTGAGCATTGAATGGCATTCAAAATCTCACCCAAGTTCACTTGGCTAGAGAATTATAGAACAGGAATTGAACTTCAGCTCTAACTGAGTATGACAGCCTGTGATTTCCCTGTTGTATGACGACTCTGACACATTTTGAATAAAGTGATTTAAGGATTTACCACAAGACTTAGGCACTAGACACCTATCTGACAAATATGTCTAGAGCAGACCAGTTCCTGCTCTTGCTGAGTCTCTGCTGGTTGAGATTCCATTTTTTTTTTCCTGCTGAGACACATCATGAGCATATGGTGTTCTCTTCTTCACCAATAGCCTAAGCTTGACTGTTATGTTGAAGTGTAATATTTATATAGAAAAGTGTATCTGTCAGACATACACAAATTGATAAATTTTCATAAACTTAACAAGTGTGTGTGTCCTAAGCACCAGATCATGTAACATCCAGATCAAGCAACTAGTTTTCCAAAACCTTCCTCATGCTCTCTACCATCACTTTTCCCACCCTGCCAACACAAGTAAGTATTTTCTGACTTCTTCCAGCTTACCTTATTTTCCCAGCTTTGATACCTCATGTAGTTGGAATCATAGTGTCTGGCCCCTTTTGCTTAGCTTTATATTTCCAATAATCATCCATTTTGTTATATAGTTATGTAATATTTTTACTCATTGTTGTGTTGTATTCATGTAGATATGCATCTATTTATTTATCTACCATATAAATAATGAACATTTTGATAATCCAACTTTTAGCTATTAAATGACAACCCACTCCAGTATTCTTGCCTGGAAAATTCCATGGAGAGAGGAGCCTGGCAGGCTGCAGTCCATGGGGTCACAAAGAGTCTGCCATGACTGAGCATGCACACAGTCTGTAATTAAGTTGTTATAAGCATTCTAGGGGCTTCCCTGGTGGTGCAGAGGTTAAAGCATCTGCCTGCAATGTGGGAGACCTGGGTTCGATCCCTGGGTTGGGAAGATCCCCTGGAGAAGGAAATGGCAACCCACTCCAGTATTCTTGCCTGAAGAATCCCATGGATGGAGGAGCTTGGTGGACTACAGTCCACGGGTTGCAAAGGGTCGGACACGACTGAGTGACTTCACTTTCACTTTCACTTTCAAGCATTCTAGAACATGTTTTAAAATAAATATATTTTAATATTTTCACTGGGTATATATCAAGGAGTGGAATTGCTATATCACAAAATGTTGTTGTTTAGTCACTAAATCATGTCCAATTCTCAACCCCATAGACTGTAACCCACAAGGCTCCTCTGTCCATGGGATTTCCCAGGCAAGTATACTGGAGTGGTTTGACATTCTTTCTCCAGAGGATCTTCCCAACCCAGGGATCAAATTTATATATCCTGCATTGCAGTAGGGTTCTTTACCACTAAGCCACCAGGGAAGCCCATCACAAACTGTGCATGACTTGCTTTGGAATTGATCTTTGTTGTATAAAGACATATTTTCAAACTGTTCCTTCCTGCTTGGGATATAATGCATTTTTCTAACATACTGTCTCTCATTATGCAATTCATTTCCTTCCTTGGCCAAGTTCATAGTTCTAGGCTTTGAGAAAGATTTTGGTTCTTATTTCACCCCACATCATTGAGTTATCTTGTTTTCTTGCTCTGGCTTTATGTATGCATAAAGAATGTTTCCTCTCTCCCAATAATGGAATGTGTATGGACGGCATTGTATGACTGAAAAAGAAAAATATGACTATGAAAAGTGTTTTGTTGAATTACACTTGTTTGGTTTTAAAATAATATCCTTTTATTTCCCAAAATCCCTTGCACCTGTATTCTTTGCTGATTGGCAGCGACTAAGCCTCAGAGGGAGTACCCCTTGCTAGGTTAACTACAAAATTGCATGCTGGGTTGTGTCCCTACAGACTGAGGAAAAACTCTGTAAATATCAGCTACTGGAGTCTTCCTGCAGTTGAACTTGAAAAATATGTGCTTAAAAACATGCAGTGAGGGGCAGCTGGCTGGAAGTCACCTTTCAGTATTTAAGGAAAGGCTGTATCGCAGCGGGCAGGTAAAAGCATTGCAGAGTAAATTTTAAACCCGTAAATTGCAACTATACAATAAACTGTACCTTACATTTCTTCCAATTTCTACTTCTTTACACTCATATCCTAAGAAGTAAAGCAAATACAGTTGTATAGCAATAGCAATTATAAATTAAATAAACTTGGCAATTTTATTTGCAGCTATACTTTATAAAGAGATACACTAAAGTTACACATTTAATTAAATTCATTTTTTTGGAAATTAATGATATCTATTTTGTGCCCTCACATAATTTATAATCTAGCTCTGGTAAATCAAATTTCTAGTGTCTGTATGGCAACGACTGTTCAAATTAAAGTTGGGATGAAAATAGATGGTAGAAGGTAAAATAATATGCTGTAAATGAGATGCTCTTTCTATATGATTTCCAAAATCTTTTATATGAAAATGCTAAAAATCTGAGTATTAATAAACATTGCCATTTATTTCAAGAAGCATTGCATGTAAACCTTGGGTTCTGATGCCAAATATTTGTATTCTAGATTCAGTTCTTTAATGGCTTCATCACTCTAATCTCAGTTTCCTCATCTGTAAGCTTGGGATACAGTGATCTGCCTAGTAGATTGTTGTAAGTATTAAATAAGATGATGCAATGAAGTAGTTTAGAATGATTGTCTTGCATATGATATTACTAAAGCAACTTTCAAAGATACAATGAAAATGATAACTACCAAAGTATGGAGATATGCTAGTGGGTCCTTTTTTTCTTTCCTAAAGTGGTGGCTGATAGAGAATAAGTTCTATATGCATGTGGTATATTGTTTATAGTAATTGTTTTGATTTTTTCATTATTATTATTTCTGTTATAATGTTTGAAGCACAGAAATTACAGCTGGTAAAAAGAGACTTTTTCTTAGGCTATGGAGAATATCTCCCTCTAGAGGGGTGAGCCAGGGAAATAAAATTCATTGCCTGAAGTTATATAGTATTCCTTCTTGCCATAAGGACAGGGGCATATTCCAATTATACCATTGGGATAACTTCGATTAGACTTATATTCCATTTTTTTGCCATTGTTGTCTAATATACTCATTAATCAAAGTACCCCACAGTTAAATTATAATAATAATGCTGAAAAGTTAAACCAACTTCAATGAACTGAATTTAATACAAGATATTGTACATTAAGGTTCTTCCGAGGTGGTGCTAGTGGTAGAGAACCTGCCTGGCAAAGCAGGAGACATAAGAGATGCCAGTTCCATTCCTGGCTGGGAAAGATACCCTGAAGAAGTGCATGGCAACCTACTCTAGTATTCTTGCGGAGAATCCTGTGAACAGAGGAGCCTGGTGGGCTACAGTCCATAGGGTAGCAAAGACTAGGAAATGGCTGAAGTGACTTAACACCCATTTTACATTAAATATCCCGATTCTCAAAATAAACTTGCAATGTTGGCATTATTTTTATTTCTCAGATAAGAATTCTGAGGATCACAAAGATTAAAAAGCTTGTCAAACATTTGAGATAAGTCTACATATTTGTCGGGGAAGGCAATGGCACCCCACCCCAGTACTCTTGCCTGGAAAATCCCATGGACGGAGGAGCCTGGTAGGCTGCAGTCCATGGGGTCGCTAGGAGTCGGACACGACTGAGCGACTTCGTTTTCACTTTTCGCTTTCATGCATTGGAGAAGGAAATGGCAACCCACTCCAGTATTCTTGCCTGGAGAATCCCAGGGATGGGGGAGCCCGGTGGGCTGCCATCTATGGGGTCGCACAGAGTCGGACACGACTGAAGCGACTTAGCAGCAGCAGCAGCTACATATTTGTTCACTGAGTATTGTTTGTTTGGATGTATTAGAGTTCCTTTATCCTTCAGTTGACATTTGAGTTGATTCCAGCTTTGGGGAGATTATGAATAGTGTGAAAGTGAAATTGCTAGTCACTCAGTTGTGCCCAACTCTTTGGGACTCTGTGGACTGTAACCAGTCAGGCTCCTCAGTCCATGGAATTCTCCAGACAAGAATACTAGAGTAGGTAGCCGTTCCTTTTCCAGGGCATCTTCCTGACCCAGGGATCAATTTCCTGCATTGCTGGCATTTTCTTTATCATCTGAGCCACCAGAGAAGCCCCAAGACTACAGGAGTGGGTAGCCATTCCCTTCTCCAGGGGATCTTCCCAACCCAGGGGTTGAACCTGAGTCTTCCATATCACAGGCAGATTTTTTACCATCTGAGTCACCAGAGAAGCACCACCACTATATAAATTCAACTACAGGGGTTTGTGTGAACATGAGTTTTCATTTTATTGGTAATGCATTTTAATAAGTCAAAGAAGCCAAACTGAAAAGAGTATGTGTGATTTAATTTGGAGCTAATATACACCCATGGTGGATTCATGTCAATGTATGGCAAAACCAATACGGTATTGTAAAGTAAAATAAAGTAAAAATAAAATTAAAAAAAAAAAGTGACATTTTGGAAAAGGGAAAATTACAGAGATCAGTGGAAAGCAGATCACTGGTTGCCAGGGTATGGGGGAAGCATTGACTGCAATGGGAACAACACAGTATTTTGGGGTAACAGAACTTTCAGATATCTTGATTGGATTATGGTGGTTGTTAAGCCACATTTGACATTTCTCCAAACTCATAGCTCTGACTGATCACTAAAAAGAGTAAATTTTATTGTATATAAATTTAAAAATGAATAAATACCTTCTCAAAAGACACACCAAAATGAAATGGCAAAGTTAGCAAGCAAACTCAGGAACATCTATATCCATAACCCATGCTTATTCTGCTGCTAATCCAACCCTTCTGTCTATTTTTTATTGTTTTATCAGTAATTATTATCAAATGACTTCTTATTACAAGCTTCCTCTATGTCTTACATGTTCCAAAAGGGAATATTTTATCTTATATATTATCAGGTAGAATTTGTCTTAATAAAAACACTATATCCCTTCTTGTTGTCCAGTGGATAAGTCATGTTTGACTCTTTGCAAGCCCATGGACTGCAGCATTCCAGGCTTCCCTGTCCTTCACTACCTCCCAGAGTTTGCTTAAACTCATGTCCCTTGAGTCAGGGTTGCCATGCAGCCATCTCATTCTCTGTTGTCCACTTCTCCTCCTACCCTCAATCTTTCCTAGCATCAGGGTCTTTTCTAATGATTCGGCTCTTCGCATCAGGTGGTCAGAGTACTGGATTGTCAGCTTCAGCACCTTCTTGCCACTGTATAAATCCAATTCAACTGCAGTGCTACTTATTTTTAAGAGGGGGCTGGATAAGTTAATGCTTTAGATTTGTTATTTTTTTTTTAGAGTCAGAACATTTTTAGCATTTAAAAATATTAATCAAATCTATTCCAGTATTCCCATCTGTTCCTTAAATCAGAGTTGCTTTAAGATAGCAATCATGACTCTAATCCTATAATGCTTTTGCCTTCAGGAAAACCAGGTGATGTATGTCCCACCTCTTCTCGTCAATTAGTCAGTGAACATGCATGGGCACTTAAAGTAATAGTGATGGGGAGTCACGTTAATACTAAAAAAGTTAATGATCCTTTTCATCAAGTGCTGTTTAATCAGGAAATTATTTCCGCCTATAGTTGATAACTATTGTTATAATTCTTTAGAGACTTACTGACACTAACAGGTTGAAATTCCTCTGTGATCTTGCACAGCAGTTTAGAAGCCTTAATGATAAAATTAAAACATGGGATCAGAATGTAGCAATATTTTTATCAAAAATTATTTAGCAAATGAACATGCAGATTATGCCAGACTCACAATGCTTACTTGGATATTTAAAACCACTTAGAAATTCAGTACTTACAAATTATCTATAAACATATTAAACTCTCAAAGATCCGGCATTATTAATTGTTGACTGGGGATTTCATTGGGCAAACAAATTATTCAGACAGAATAATGCCTGTCCTTGTTTGCTGTAGCTCCCCAGGAGGTAACACAATAAATTCCAAATCTTAAAGTCACCAAATTTATTTATCTCCAGTAATAAGCGCTTTTTTCCCTCTTCTGCAGTGAACCCAAATGAACCCTGAAAAAATAAAGTGTATTGAAGATCATTGTTTTCAATGAGAGAAAATCTTTTTCTAACTAGAATTTGAATACTTTGGCCCAAGGATATTGAAACAGTCTTTTTTATCAGTAACTTAAGTTTAGATGCCAAAGTAGTTGAGCATAAACATGTTGAAGTTAGGAAAAATAGGTAAATGTCTGCTATAGAAAATATGAATTTGTAATCAAGTCATTTATTCATTCTTTCTAAAAGTATTAATTGAGCACAGACTGTATACAGGATTCGAGAAGGGAATGGCACCCCACTCCAGTGTTCTTGCCTGGAGAATCCCATGGTCAGAGGAGCTTGGGAGACTACAGTCCGTGGGGTTGCAAAGAATCGGACATGGCTCAACTTTCACTTTCACATACAGTATCCATTCAAGAGAATCAAGATGCACTGAGAGTAGGTGGGATAGAAGTAAAAGAAGACAGAAAACTTCATTATGTTGTCTCCAAATATCTGGGGCTCAAAGATGGTTAATGCCCAAGTCAAGAGTAGAACCCAGTTTTCAGGAATTTTCCCATAGTAACTTGGGCTGCCACAAATGAATTAAATTATTTCAATAAATGGCGTTCCATTAGATTTTAATGTATTTATTTGATAATTTGTTAAGGATGATGTTCTTGAGGGTACCAAAGAAAACGGATTGAAGATTTGAAAGGAACACAGTTTACAAAAGATCTCCAGAAGGGCACTCCCATGCTGTCTGGCAACTTAGGCGGTGCTGTGTTATGTTGCAAAAAGTGATAAGGTGCTTAAAAGAGACAATCCTAAATTTAACTCCAAGCTGTGAGATTTGATAAATTTGTGACTTGGAACAAATTACTTAATGCACAAGCTCCAGTTTCTTCACCTGTAAAATGGGGTTCATACTGTAGTTCAGTTCAGTTCAGTCACTCAGTCGTGTCCAACTCTTTGCGACCCCATGAATCTCAGCACGCCAGGCCTCCCTGTCCATTACCAACTCCCGGAGTTCATTCATACTCATGTCCACTGAGTCGGTGATGCCATCCAACCATCTCATCCTGTGTCGTCCCCTTCTCCTCCTCCTCCCAATCACTCCCAGCATCAGGGTCTCTTCCAATGAGTCAACTCTTCTCATGAGGTGGCCAAAGTATTGGAGTTTCAGCCTTAGCATCATTCCTTCCAATGAACACCCAGGACTGGTCTCCTTTAGAATGGACTGGTTGGATCTCCTTGCAGTCCAAGGGACTCTCAAGAGTCTTCTCCAACACCACAGTTCAAAAGCATCAATTCTTCGGTGCTCAGCTTTCTTCACAGTCCAACTCTCACATCCATACATGACCACTGGAAAAACCATAGCCTTGACTAGACGGACCTTTGTTGGCAAAGTAATGTCTCTGCTTTACAGGATCTTAATTTCTATAATCACAAGGCTCTCTCAGCAAGGGATGCACCTGACACTTTTGGAAATTCAAAATAACACTTTCACACTGAAAAAGAAGTAGCTGTCAATCAAACCACTTCCTTCTTCACTGTTACTGGCCATCATTGGAATAAAACTTATCATCCTGAGATGAATAATCCCAAATATTCAACTCCAAACTCGTAGGATTGATTCCTGACTCCAGCAGCATATTCTGGGATTTAAATCTAGCAAAAACTGTCTGGCAGTTACTCTGACCTAGAAGGGAACAGGAAGCAAAAAGAAAACTCCCTTCCAAGGACTGCTATCAGAACTGTTGGCTATTTGCAGAATTCTTATGTCAACAGGACCAGTAAACAAGTGTTAATATTGCAAAGGGGAGCCAATATCCAGAGGGAATTCAATGTAGTTAGCTGCGTGGTGCAGAGCATGGAGATCCGAGGGGGAACTGTGTGAGCTCCTGGAAGCCAGAAGTCAGTGGCTGACAGCGATGAAATGGAGCTGCTTCAAAGCCGACTGGGCTGTGACCTGAACATTGCACATCCTTGCGCTCAGCGAGAGAGGATCAATGACTGTGTTTTCTGGGCTCTAGTCATCCCCCTGGCTAATGAAAGCTGGACTGAAAGGCATGCTACGGGGCCTCTGGGCAGCCTGCAGCCTGGCATTAGCAGAGTCTGTTATACAGCTAGGCTGGGGAGTGTACCAGGCACCAAAGCCTCCCTCCCCCCACCGCCTTCCGTCTTCCAGCCCACCAACTCCCCTCTGGCTGTCTGTTTAGTGTCACCCGGTTGGGATGGATCCTGTTAAAGATCTGACGCTTAGTGAGGACTCGGAGGTGTCTGGAACGCCTGCCTCTAATCATAAACACCACAGCTGGCAATGATGTGGTCGAAAAAAAAAAAATCACCTTGATCCAGTACACATTCTCTTTGATGTTTCTACAGCGAGTTCACTGCCCAGAGAAAAAGGTACGAGGTTTTCTTTTTTTTTTTTCCCNTCAAGAGTCTTCTCCAACACCACAGTTCAAAAGCATCAATTCTTCGGTGCTCAGCTTTCTTCACAGTCCAACTCTCACATCCATACATGACCACTGGAAAAACCATAGCCTTGACTAGATGGACCTTTGTTGGCAAAGTAATATCTCTGCTTTTTAATATGCTATCTAGGTTGGTCATAACTTTCCTTCCAGGGAGTAAGCGTCTTTTAATTTCATGGCTGCAGTCACCATCTGCAGTGATTTTGGAGCCCAAAAAAATAAAGTCTGACACTGTTTCCACTGTTTCCCCACCTATTTCCCATGAAGTGATGGGACCGGATGCCATGATCTTTGTTTTCTGAATGTTGAGCTTTAAGCCAACTTCTTCACTTTCCTCTTTCACTTTCATCAAGCGGCTTTTGAGTTCCTCTTCACTTTCTGCCATAACGGTGGTGTCATATGCATATCTGAAGTTATTGCTATTTCTCCTGGCAATCTTGATGCCAGCTTTTGCTTCTTCCAGCCCAGCTTTTCTCATGATGTACTCTGCATATAAGTTAAATAAGCAGGGTGTCAATATACAGCCTTGAGGTACTCCTTTTCCTATTTGGAACCAGTCTGTTGTTCCATGTCCAGTTCTAACTGTTGCTTCCTGGCCTGCATATAGGTTTCTCAAGAGGCAGGTCAGATGGTCTGGTATTCCCATCTCTTTCAGAATTTTCTTTGACTGTGTGGATCATACTGTAAGAGGTCTGTAAATGTTAGCTATTTTAAATATTAACTGCCACTAGAAGCACCTTAGGGCTTCCCTGGTGGCCCAGTGCTAAAAGAATCCATCTGCTAATGCAGAAGATGTAGGTTCAGTCCTTGGGTTGGGAAGATGCCCTGGAGAAGGAATTGGCAACCTACTCCAGTATTCTTGCCTGGGAAATCCCATGGACAGAGAAGCCTGGTGGGCCACAGTAGTCCATGGGGTCACAGAGAGTTGGACATAACTGAGCACACATACATGCAGAAGCACCTTACCTGCAATTTACACGTCTGTCTTTGAGGCAGATGATATTATTTGCTTTAAAATTTTTTGTCATTATTTTTTTTAGCTTATTGACTATGTTACTTTTTTATAACTTCTACTTCATTGTCATTGTTCTTCAAACTGAGGATTAATGATTAATGGCATTCTCAAAATGATATAGTTGTAAAGTGATGGAGGCAGGATTAGAACCTTGGCTGACTGGAGCTACAACCTGTACTGTGTAGGCCAATATACTGCCCTGCAGAGCAGAGGAGATTAAATGAGGTAGGAGATATGACTACCTAGTAACAATCCTGGCCTATAATGGACATGCATCAGTATGATACTTAACAATGAAAGTCTTAACCACTGGTGGCCCAGTGGTTAAGACTTTGCCTTCCAATGCAGGAAGTGTGGGTTCAATCCATGGTCAGGAAGCTAAGATCCCACATGCCACATGGCCAAAAAACAAAAACATGTAACAGAAATAATAAGTAACAAATTCGATAATGAATTTAAAAATGGTTACTTAAATAATAAGTAACAAATTCAGTAATGAATTTAAAAAAGACATTGAAACAAAGTCTTAAGAAGAAACAATGAAAGTATTATGTTTGTGGCAAGGATTCTTCAATATCCACAAATCAATCAATGTAGTTCACCACATTAACAAATTGAAAAATAAAAGCCATATGATAATCTCAATAGATGCAGAGAAAGCCTCTGACAAAATTCAACATCCATTTATGATAAAAACTCTCCAGAAAGCAGGAATAGAAGGAACATACCTCAACATAATAAAAGCTATATATGACAAAGCCACAGCAAACATTATCCTCAATGGTGAAAAATTGAAAGCATTTCCCCTAAAGTCAGGAACAAGACAAGGGTGCCCACTTTCACTGCTACTATTCAACATAGTTCTGGAAGTTTTGGCCACAGCAATCAGCAGAAAAAGAAATAAAAGGAATCCAAATTGGAAAAGAAGAAGTAAAACTCTCACTGTTTGCAGATGACATGATCCTCTACATGGAAAACCCTAAAGACTCCACCAGAAAATTACTAGAGCTCATTAATGAATATAGTAAAGTTGCAGGATATAAAATAAACACACAGAAATCCCTTGCATTCCTATACACTAATAATGAGAAAGTAGATAAAGAAATTAAGGAAACAATTCCATTCACCATTGCAACGAAAAGAATAAAATACTTAGGAATATATCTACCTAAAGAAACTAAAGATCTATATATGGAAAACTATAAAACACTGATGAAAGAAATCAAAGAGGACACTAATAGATGGAGAAATATACCGTGTTCATGGATCGGAAGAATCAATATAGTGAAAATGAGTATAC
>SJYT01074597.1:15418-26089 GCA_006410635.1 Cephalophus harveyi | reverse complement strand
GGTCACACAGAGTCGGACACGACTGAAGCGACTTAGCAGCAGCAGCAGTAGCAGACTAAAGTTGACAATTTTTCCCAATTCAAGGATAATATAAATTTGATACAAGATTACAAGTAAATCTTTATTGTTATAGTTGGAGAGTAGTTAAACTCAGTGAAATAGCAAAGTGAATGAATGAAAAGCATCCTTTTTAAAACAGCAGCTAGAGATTCAAGCCAGACAGATAGCATTCTTCCTTCTTAATGTTTTATGTAATTCAGTAGGATTCTTTGACATTTAAAATCTCCTCCATTTCTTTATTGAAAATAACACTGCAGTTGCTTAAAGCAAAGTTTTTAAACTCAGACTTTTATTCCAATCTTAATTTTATTACTTACCAGTGGTTGACTTTTGATAAATTCTTTACTTCACTAGGTGTCAGTCTTTTTACCTGTGAACTGAATTTAATTTAGTAGGATTCTTTGACATTTAAAATCTCCTCCATTTCTTTATTGAAAATAACACTGCAGTTGCTTAAAGCAAAGTTTTTAAACTCAGACTTTTATTCCAGTCTTAATTTTATTACTTACCAGTGGTTGACTTTTGATAAATTCTTTACTTCACTAGGTGTCAGTCTTTTTACCTGTGAACTAAATCTCCTTCACGGCCATCAGAAATATATGACATAGCAAAGCACATGGCACAATATCTGGTATATGGGAAATGTTCAATAAATAAGTGTTCTCTATAGATCTTTATATTAATATGGGTTTAATGCTGTCACTTTTGTTTGTAGTAAAAGGAACATAAAAGGTTAACCTTGATCATATGTTCCACTTATTGATATTTAAAACAGGAAAATTACAATCCTTTATACAAGCATAATGTAAAACATCATTCAGAAAATTGTGGAAGTGAATGTCTTAGTCAATAAGACAACTGAATAGCCACCTGGAGAAAAATTGTCATGTTGGATCCTTACAGCACATCTTACAACAAAATAAAAAATCATGATGGATCAATGATCTAAAGAATAAAAAATGAAACCACATAAGTACTAGGATCCACTGTGGAAGAAGTTTTGTATAATCTCAAAGTAAGAAAAGACTTTCCAATACAACCCAAAAGTAGAGTCCATGAAAAAAATTTCACTACAGGAAAGTTTAAAATATTTTCAAGGCAAGGAAAAGAAAGTGAAATGAAAAAATGACAAGACAGTTCTCAATTATATCATCCATGCAGATGACATGGCTAAAAGTACCCTGGAAAAATCAGCTTTACCATCTCTTTAAAAAAAATTATTACAACTAGTTACAATGGCTCATAAGGGGAAGCCATTGATGTTGCTTCTTTTGCTTTTGTTGCTCTCTCTGAAATATGTAAAATATACACATTAAAATCTGCACTATTAATAGATCCCAGAGAAAAAATGAGGAGGAAAGGAAACAATTTTTGCTTTAGTTCAACATGTGGATGAGAACTAAGGGAGAAGAGAAATGAAAAGGACGGAGATGAGATATAGGGACAACCATATCCTGTAATTTAAAAAGCAGATGACAACTGGCAGAGAGTAAGTTCAGGTTTTCAAACAGTGCCAGGAGTGATGGTTTTAACTTCAAAAACACTGATTGTTTTCTTGGGATTAGGGGTTATATCACATCTGAATACCCTTGTATTTCTATTCTTCTGGACCACTCAGGTCTCCCTGTCGGATGTTCACTCATTTCTGCACCCTCTTCAAAGTTTATTCTGGTCTCTAAAACCACTTAACATCACACCTCTCCATGCTCTCTCTTACTTAAATCAGCAGGAGAGTCCTTGACCTCCTGATACTCATTGGTTTTCAAAATTAGCAGGGTTTAAAGACTAGGAGGAGAAGGGGACAACAGAGGATAAGATGGTTGGATGGCATCACCGACTCAATGGACATGGGTTTGGGTGAACTCTGGGAGCCGGTGATGGACAGGGAGGCCTGGCGTGCTGCAGTTCATAGGGTATCGCAAAGAGTCAGACATGACTGCACAACTGAACTGAACTGAACTGAAAGACTACAGAGATAAAGTAAACAATAAAAAAGAATGAAAACAGAGGCTGTGTGGTTGGCATAGGATGACAGAATATGATATGCTGAGAGTGATTTCTCATCAGCCATCTATGGTTGCAAGGAAAAGCCTTTTCAAATGTGTTAAAAGAATTTTTTTAAAATTCCTTTGAAGCCAAGATGTTTGTTTCCAAAATGATTATTAATGAAGTCAACTCTTCCAAGAAGAACAATTTCTCATAATCAGATGAACACTTCCTTACATCTTAAAATAACTCAGAACCATTACTTAAATTGGTTGGATAAGTGACTGAATATTGAAAGTTTGCTGAGTTCATCATTATACTTAAAACAAAATGTTTATTGGGGCATCAAATGGGGGAGTAAACACCTGTTTTCTGCACTCTACCCAACCTCCTTTCAGTTTTGTTTTTTTTTTCATCAAATTGTTGTTTGGCAAAGATAAGCATTTCCCTCAATTTGAAGCCAACTCTTCAAGTCCAGTCATTTTGAAAAATTCAACACTGTTGCTATTTATTTATTTATGCTCCATACATCATACTTCTATCATATGCCAATCTGCAGATTACAAGACAGTGTGGGGATTCTCCTAAATGATTATACATGTGAAAATGATACTCTGTCTAACCTCTTGCAACTACAAAATACCACTTCCATCTAGAGTGATTCTATGATGCTGCTCAGTTAAAGCAGATATCAGAAAAGTGAATTCAGAGTGTGCTGAGTTAGCAAAATTTTTTCAAATATCTAGGCAAAGTAATGATATAATTATAGAAAACAATACAGCATTCCTATTTCCAACTGAAATCTTGTAGAGCTCTGCTTAAATTAACTCCTGATAAAGATGAGGTGGAAAGGATATAGGCATTTCTTTCATAATTGTGACTTTCAGAGATTTTTCCAAGAGCACATTCTTGTGGGTCTCAAAAGAATTTGTGAACTATGTTCATCCACTAGATACACAAATATGTATCTATTCCTGTGTGATTCCCTGGTAGCCTAGTGGGTAAAGAATCTGTCTGCAGTGCAGGAGACCTGGGTTCCATACATGGGTCAAGAAGATACCCTGGAGAAGGAAATGGCAACCCACTCCAGTATTCTTTCCTGGAAAATCCTATGGCCAGAGGAGCCTGGCAGGCTACAGTCCAAGAAGTTGCAAAGAGTCAGACACGACTTGGCGACTAAACCACCACCATCTATTCCTGTGTGATAAATAATGGGGTATTCATCGCCTTTGGACTTCCCAGGTGGTTGAATGGGTAAAGAACCTGCCTGCAATGCTGGTGATGCCGGAGGTATGGGTTCGATTCCTGGGTTGGGAAGATCCTTTACAGGAGGGCATGGAACTCACTCCAGTATTCTTGCCTGGAGGATCCCACGGACAGAGGAGCCTGGTGGGCTGCAGTCAGTAGGTCACAAATAGTCAGACAGGACCGAAGCAACTGAGCACAGCACTGCATTCATCACCTTTAGGAAACAGTGGAATTTCATTGGGCTACTAAAATTATGTTAAAATGTGTGTCCATCGGATTCAATAGAAGCCTGTGTTTATATTATAGGAGCACGTGGTGAGATTTATGTAAAGTGAGCCCTTAAATGAGTCATAAATAACATGTTGGGATGCTTGCTTCTTTGGGTAGAGAATGAGTTATACATTTTATCCATGAGGCTTCAACAATACGTAAACCGTGAACTTTCTGATGTTCAAGCTGGTTTTAGAAAAGGCAGAGGAACCAGAGATCAAATTGCCAACATCTGCTGGATCATGGAAAAAACAAGAGAGTTCCAGAAAAACATCTATTTCTGCTTTATTGACTATGCCAAAGCCTTTGACTGTGTGGATCACAATCAACTGTGGAATGCCATGAAATTAAAAGACGCTTGCTCCTTGGAAGAAAAGCTATGACCAACCTAGACAGCGTATTAAAAAGCAGAGACATCATCTGTCTAGTTAAAGCTATGGTTTTTCCAATAGTCATGTATGGATGTGAGAGTTGGATCATAAAGAAGGCTGAGAGCTGAAGAATTGATGCTTTCAAACTGTAGTCCTGGAGAAGACTCTTGAGAGTTCCTTGGACTTCAAAGTGATCAGACCAGTCAATCATAAAGGAAATCAATCCTGAAAATTCATTGGAAGGACTGATGCTGAAGCTGAAGCTCCAATACTCTGGCCACCTGATGCGAAGAGCAAACTCATTGGAAAAGACCCTGATGTTGGGAAAGAGTGTAGGCAGGAGGAGAAGGATAGAGGATGATAGAGGATGAGATGGTTAGATGGCATCACTGACTCAATGGACATGAGTTTGAGCAAACGCTGGGAGACAGTGAAGGACAGGGAAGCCTGGCGTGCTGCAGTCCATGGAGTCGCAAAGAGTTGGACATGACTGAGCAACTGAATAACAACTTTATCAAAGCCAATCTTTCTTCAGTATAAATATAAACAAACCATTTAAGACTAACAAAGTTCTCAGACCTATTTAAAAAAGACCAAAATTGCACTGTAAATGCCTTTTCAACATTAATTCTATAGAGCTATAATACTTATAATGGATTACAGAAGATCTGCCAATTGTTTAAAAAGGTTTGTTTTATTAGGAAGGCAGAGCTTACCAATGTTATAAATCACATGGGACTGATTCTCAAGGCTTGCCTTTCCTTTTAGAAAATTCTATTAGAGAGATGCCAGCATTTGAGAACACACAGTACCTTTCCAGACAACTCGAGGTCCCAGTTTTCTGTTTTGATCTTGTTCTTCTAAGGGTGTCCTGTCCACCTGAATCCCAGAGTCCTCTCTGCTTAAGGACTGTTGATCATTTTCGTCTTCACTTTCTTCAGACCAATTCTGATTAAAAGAAGGAAATAAACCTTAACCTTAGAGCACCTAACAAATGGACCTATTTAGATTAAAAGATTATGAAAATTTCAGAAAGAAAAGCAAAAACTATATCAAATGAAACTTTTAATACATGTTGAAAGTTACTATTACAGGATGGAATTATTTCTGGTGGCAAAAATCCCTAGATTTACAGCTGGTTAAGGGATATGCTTACTCCTTGAAAGAAAAGTTATGACCAACCTAGACAGTACATTCAAAAGCAGAGACATTACTTTGCCGACTAAGGTCCGTCTAGTCAAGGCTATGGTTTTCCCCGTGGTCATGTATGGATGTGAGAGTTGGACTGTGAAGAGGGCTGAGTGCCGAAGAATTGATGCTTTTGAACTGTGGTGTTGGAGAAGACTCTTGAGAGNCAGAGACATTACTTTGCTGACTAAGGTCCGTCTAGTCAAGGCTATGGTTTTCCCTGTGGTCATGTATGGATGTGAGAGTTGGACTGTGAAGAAGGCTGAGTGCCGAAGAATTGATGCTTTTGAACTGTGGTGTTGGAGAAGACTCTTGAGAGTCCCTTGGACTGCAAGGAGACCCAACCAGTCCATTCTGAAGGAGATCAGCCCTGGGATTTCTTTGGAAGGAATGATGTTAAAGCTGAAACTCCAGTACTTTGGCCACCTCATGCGAAGGGTTGAAGACTCATTGGAAAAGACTCTGATGCTGGGAGGAATTGGGGGCAGGAGGAGAAGGGGACGACAGAGGATGAGATGGTTGGATGGCATCACAGACTTGATAGACATGAGTCTGAGTGAACTCCGGGAGTTGGTGATGGACAGGGAGGCCTGGCGTGCTGCGATTCATGTGGTCACAAAGAGTCGGACACGACTGAGCGACTAAACTGAACTGAACTGATAGATTTGTTCCTAGTTAGTGCTAAGTTGTTTTCTTTATTTTCTTACTCTATATTTTTTAAAATGAATTTTTATTGGAATATAGTTGCTTTCTAAACCTTTTCCTGAAGATAGACAGTTCTAAGGAGAAAACCTATCTATATATGCAAGCATGAATGAAAGACACACTAACAGTCAATTAACTTATGTTAGTGTCTGTAGCTAAACAAGTATTGGCAATTGCATCGGATTATTTAGGGGAAAATATTCATATCA
Source organism: Cephalophus harveyi (assembly GCA_006410635.1). Lineage (NCBI taxonomy): Eukaryota > Metazoa > Chordata > Mammalia > Artiodactyla > Bovidae > Cephalophus > Cephalophus harveyi. The sequence goes on along the minus strand of SJYT01074597.1, from coordinate 20,052 downwards.
GGAAACAGAGATGGCTCATTTCTCTCTGTACTGATTTCAGTGGTTGCTAAGGGCTTGCTCATAACTTTAACAGGAAATTCACATTGTTGATTCTACATGCTAAAGTTTTTTAAACTTTCATCCTTAATCTATTTAAATCTATTTTCTAACCCTATCTTCAAAAAGAATCCTTCATTTTTAAATGATCCTGTTTCCATGTTCTTGGCCCTTTCTGACATACCTGATTGTTTGCGCAGAGGGCCAGCAATTTGATATTTCTTTCTTAAATTTTCTCTTCCTTTTCAGTAGCAAAGAAATCTCAGGGATATCCCCATAATTATTTTAGCATGTTTCTTTTAAGGAAAAAATTGATATCCCTTTTCTATAAATATTATTCAATAGAACTTTGGAGAGGCTTTCATGGTAGTTCTAATATTAGGTTCTTTCAAGTATAACAGAAACATTTTCCTTTAATTGCCCTCAGTTGATTTGTGGAACTACCTGACTTTCTGAAAAATTTCAGGTAAAATCCTATACATGTTCCCAAAAGGGGGAACAATTTCTGACCTGCAGGTTTAATTTGGTTTATGCACTATCAACTCATAAAGCAGCATATTCATTTATGTAATATTTTAAATTAAAGAGTTAGAAAAGTTAGTGACCTGATCATTTCAAGATTAAGAATTTTTTATTTTTACTTTTTAAAGTAGAGATTCTTAACCTCCTAAATTTTGGGAGGTTGACGTTTACATTTTGGAAACAGTACAAAGTACTCTTACTGGTCATGGAAATTCTTTTCATAAAGAAAACTTACCAGTATTTATTTGAATATTTTGATATCATGAATTGAGGGAATTGAATGATTATTTGATTTTATTATATATTTTAATTACATTGTAATATTTTGAACTATTTATTGTGTATTTTTTCTTTTGTCTTCCCAACATGTAGCAAATATCTGACAGCGTCATCTACATTATTGCATTTAATTCTTGCTCTGTATCTCACTGTCTTGTCAATGTTTCTTCTTGGATGTTTAATAAACATTTTAAATCTGATACTCTCAAATCCAAAATCTCTGGTCCCCAGTTCTACGCCTCAAGTCCTATTCTCCTTTTCCATTTCAGTGAAAAAGCTACTTTTTTCTTCCAGTTTTTGGGCAAAAAAACTCAGTCTCACCCTTAACTTTCTCTGTCTTTCATATCCCACATTTAATCTCTCAGTGTATCCCATCAGCTCACCTTTCAAAACTGCACCACCTCTCACCACCTCCACTGCTACAATTTACCCACCAGGGATGAATGACCGTTTTCCCTTACCTGGACTCTTGCCTGTCTCCTCAGTGGTCTTTTCGCTTTCATCTTTGTACAACTATAGTTTCCGACTCTTTGTGACCCCATTGACTAGACAGTCCATGGAATTCTCCAGGCCAGAATACTGGAGTGGGTAGCCTTACCTTTCTCCAGGGGATTTTCCCAATCCAGAGGTCGAACCCAAGTCTCCCTAATTGAAGGCGGGTTCTTTACCAATTGAGCTATCAGGGAAGTCCTCTTCTCAACACAGAACTATAGTAACTCTTTTAAGAAGTAGTAGATATTGTCAGTCTCCTGTGCAAAACCATCCAATGCTCATCATTTCATGTGCAATTAAAGCCAGTTCAGTTCAGTTCAGTCGCTCAGTCGTGTCCAACTTTGTGACCCCATGAATTGCAGCACGCCAGGCCTCCGTGTCCATCACCAACTCCTGGGGTTCCCACAAAGGCCTGCCCATTCCTTCTAGATCTTTCCAGCCCTCTGCGCCACTAAAAACTCACTTTCCATCCGGTCCCTTCACTAGCTCCACTCCTCCCGCTGGGAACTCCTCGCTGCTTCTCCAACAGGCCAAAATGCTTTATCTCAGAATCTGTGTTTTCTCTTCTCCTCTGGCTCTACTGTTCTGCCACAAATAGCCACTGCCTTACTTCGTAATTTCTTTTCTCTTCCCAAACGTCATCTTATCCGAGAAGTCTACCATGACCACCCTGTATAAACCAGGACGCCCTTACCACCACCACCAATCTCTAAGCCCTTACACTTTCTTTCTTTCTTTCTTTTTTCTTTTTTTGGGTTGCACTTATTGCCATCTGAACTGTTGAGTATTTTCTAAAATTTGAGTTTGTCTACCTGCATTGCCTTATAAACTCCATGAAAAAGGAGCTTTGTTTACCCTGTGTCCTGGTACTTGGCATCGGGTCTCGACAAGTATTAATTGAAAGGGTGTGCCTATGAACTGCACAGTGTTCTGCTCAGTTAACACCACCTGAGCATAGTATAAAATGTACTGACCAAAGCCTAGTCTGCCTTTAGAATAGCCCCATTTTCACAGAACACTTCTATAAAACTCAGACATATGTAGAATCATTAAACTCTTGGCTAAACAGTTCTTACTTTAACTTCTAAAACAAAAAACTTATGTTGATCATTATTCCACTAAAAAATGTCTTTATGTTTCCTATCAGGCATTACCTTCAACTAATATTTTTTGTTTACGTCCTGTGTTTCAACCTTAGCTTGTCAGTATTATTACATGAGCAGCTTGCACTTTGTCTCTAGAGAATAGAAAAGGATAGAATAGGAAGATTAGAAGATAAAAAAATATATACACAGCACAGGTAATGATCAGAATTATTGCCAAATCCTGTAATTTTATTGGTTCAGAACAGACTCTGAAATATTTCTGGGGCGCTGTATCACCTCCCAGCACGTCATTCCTTATACTCTTATTAGTTCTCCATCTCAAAAATTTACTTTGTTCATTTCTTATTAATTTCCAAGTGGTAGGATTATAAATTAAGAAATATGTTGAACATTTGATCAGTCCTCTTGATGACAGTGTCAGGTCACAAAATATAAGGAATCCATGAAAGAATCCTCTGGTTTATTTTTGATAGTGAAAGCACTATTTTATTATTTTTATTTTTCCCTTTGCTTCTGCTGGGAGTATATTCTAGTTCCTGGTCTCCTCATACTTAATCCTTTCTAATCCCCAGCATTTTGACCACTCAAATACTTAATTTTATGATAATAATATAAAATTCAGAGACTTGAAGACTCACAAAAGAACAGTATATTTTCTGGTTTTCATTTCCCAGATTGTCCAAATTAAGCAAAGTGTTTTGTGTACTTAACACTGTGCCCACAAGCTCCTGGTGTCCTCTCAATCTAAAAAAGCTATGCTTGAAAGATGGGTTCACCATAACAAAACTAAAGGTAAAATAAAGAACTGGAAAATCTGCTAGCAATAGCCATATGTGTTATTTACAATAAAGCAACTAAACAGGCTTATTTAATTGTCTCTTTGTATTTTGCTTCAAAACTGCCTCTTCAGCATTTACACTTAAATATCTCATCTAGGAATGATATATTAACCATAATAATTTTTAGGTCTTTATAGCTTTAGGTCTCTAAAAATTTTCTTCAGTAAAAATGCACACATGAAAGAATATGCCATCACAAACAAAATATTCCATTGCCTGAAGTAAGACTTTTCTCAATTGGTAAGCAAATATATAATAACTACCTTTTGTACTGTATGAATTTCAACCATGCTACAGAGCTTTAATTTCCAAACACAGAAGACTGTATTTTTACTACATCTATTACCTATAGATGGAAATAAGATTATGAAGTAAGATTGGAGTTTGACATGTTAAAGAGTAGGTACCTTTCTTTAGGTATAATTATTATTATTTTTTTTTTACCAGAAGACTCTAACTGGGTCTATAATTAATCATTTATAAATAATTTTTTGGTCCATCTACAAAGTGATTTGTCAATATCCAGCAATATTTTACACTGTACTTTGTTTTTACTAGTATTGTATGATCTGTTCAAAAGCAAGAAACAAATACATTTATGATGCATTTTACAGTCTAAAACTGCTTGAAGAAGAGACAGTAATACTTTTTAAATGACTGAGTGCTTTCTAATATTACAGACTAGAAATAGTTTTCCACCCTTAGGCTCCCCTCAGATCATCAAATACTAACAACTTTTATTCCTCTGGCCCAACTGTGCATCGATTCATCAATGGATTAATGACTGCTCTTTTTAAAAAATGTTCTTTTGAGATCAGCTTAGGCTGGAGAAGAATATTTTCCTAAACCTCTGTCTTTGAAAGTAGTCAGACACTGCTAGAGAACATAGACCTGGGAGTTAGGACATTTGATTCACATCAACAAGCCACTTGGGATGACTTTTCAGCATGTTAGGACCTTGGCATATGGGTCAATGCCATTATGTTCCACTTTCTGTAGATGAAAAATAACTTGTTTTTTATTTTTTAAATGGTGTTTTAAGACCTAATTCAGTTCAGTTCAGTTCAGTCACTCAGTCGTGTCTGACTCTTTGCGACCACATGAATCGCAGTACGCCAGGCCTCCCTGTCCGTCACCAACTCCCGGAGTTCATTGAGAGTCACATCCATAGAGTCCGTGATGCCATCCAGGCATCTCATCCTTGGTCGTCCCCTTCTCTTCCTGCCCCAGTCCCTCCCAGCATCAGAGTCTTTTCCAATGAGTCAACTCTTCGCATGAGGTGGCCAAAGTACTGGAGTTTCAGCTTTAGCATCATTCCTTCCAAAGAAATCCCAGGGTTGATCTCCTTCAGAATGGACTG
>SJYT01074597.1:0-15376 GCA_006410635.1 Cephalophus harveyi | reverse complement strand
CAAAGTACTGGAGTTTCAGCTTTAGCATCATTCCTTCCAAAGAAATCCTAGGACTGATCTCCTTCAGAATGGACTGATTGGATCTCCTTGCAGTCCAAGGGACTCTCAAGAGTCTTCTCCAACACCACAGTTTTATTATTATACTCCTGTTGTATTTTGAGTGGAAACAAAGTTGACTTTCATTTCACTGGGAAAGAAACTGAAGCTAAATTCAGCATGACTGAAAACTGAAAGTAAATTACCAATCCTGTCACGTGTGCATGAAGAAACAAAAACCAAATCTGTTTCCATTTCAAATCAAATATTGAGTAATGTAATAGAATGTAACCACACAGGCTTTTGAAGCCAAACATTTAGAGGTCTGAATCTCAGTTCAATCAGTATTGTTTAGTTCAGGGTAACTTTCTTTTCCTGCCTGATATCGTTAATGCATCTGGGAAATATGGGTGGTAAAGTCTGTCTCACCCAGAGCATTTTAAGGATTAAATGACATGATGTTTATTAAGCACAGAAGAAAGAGCTAGAGAGAATCAATTAGAAATATCTAGCACATCTAACATTGTGTACCAAGCACTGGGTTATATTTTGAAGGCACTAATTTACCTTGCTGTTTCATTGTAAAATCATATTTGACTCTTGCAACCCCGTGGACTACAGCCCACCAGGCTCCACTGTCCATGGGATTTTCCAGGCAGGAATACTGTAGTGGGGAGCCATTTCCTCTTCCAAGGATCTTCCCATCCCAGGGATCGAATCCACTTCTCCTACATTGGCAGGCAGATTCTTTACCACTGAGCCAACTTATCTCACAGCTGGTAAAACCTATGTCACCTAGGGAGTGAGGTTTTGAACCGGGACTTAAACACTTACAATACTGCTCAATAACGGATAATGACTATCACATTATTTTATGATTTCTTCTTTAGTCTGTCCTATTCAAGGAAGTTTCTTTTATTCATTCATTTGCTCATTCAATCATTCATTCAGGAATTCATAATTCATTCAAGAATCGTTCAGGGATTCTTTATTTCCTTCCTTTCTCCTTCTTCTTTTTAATTTTATCTATTTTATTTTCGGCTGTACTGGGTCTTCGTTGCTGCACGCAACTTTTTCTAGTTGTGTCGAGCGGGTCGGTGGCTACTCTCTAGTTGTGGTGTGTGGGCTCTTCATTGCACTGGCTTCTTCTATTGCGGAGCATGGATTCTCGGCGCATGGCCTTAGTTGCTCCACAGCATGTGTGTGATGTTCGCAGACATCAGACCTGAGAGATCAAACCTGTGTCCCCTGCATCGGCAGGCAGATTCTAAACGCCACTGAGTAACAGCCAAATGTCACCGTCATTTTTCTTTAACCAGGCATTTTTCCTTTGAACACCTGCACATCCCGAAAGTACCCCCTGCTCCTGGATGTGGATCATCCCTGAAGCAACATCAAACAGCAACTGTCACACATTAGACTATGGAATCCATTTAGCTACTTGCAGTCTTCACATTATTTCTCTGGTAAATCTTGTGTTAAGCATCTTCCGGATAAAGAAAAGTGCACAATTCATATATGCGCAGCTGAACAAATTTTGGATGCTATGAACACATGTGTGTAACGACCATCTTGATCAAGAGATAGAACTTTTCCCAGACTTTCAGATGCCCAGGACCTCCCCCCAGGGTCCTAAACCCTACCTCAGCCCCAAAGATAACCGTGTCCTGTTTTCTAAGACCACACCCTAGGTTTGCCTGCTTTTGAAGTTGTTATGAATGGAATCACACCGTGTGTACTTTTTTCTGTATAGTTTTTTTCACTTGAGGTTATCTTTGTAGATTTATCCCTTTTGTTGTGTCTAGAGTACTCTGTTCATTTTCATAGCTGTCAAGGATTCCATTGCTCGGATTTACCACAATCCATTTAATATATCACAAGCCACATCATCATTATGAGGAGTGTTTGGACTGTTTTCTTATTATGCTATGAATTTTCTTGTACTTATCTTTTGATCGACATCAGTATGCGTGTGTTTTGGGTATACACCCAGGAGTGGGATCACTGGTTCATGCAATATGCACGTTTCCCTTCAGTACCTATTTCCATAGAGTTTTCCAGAGTGCTGGACCTATTTACACTCCAACCAGAATAATAGAAGGGTTCCCATTGTTCCTTATCTTCCTTCGCAGTTGGTATTGTCATTATAAAAGTTTTGTTTTGACTTGTTTCATGTTAGCCATCAGTGGGTGTGGAGTGGTGTCTCATTGTGGTTTTACTCTCCAGTTTCCTGATGACTAATGATGTTAAGCATCTTTTTAATATATTTATTTGGAGAAGGAAATGGCAACCCACTCCAGTATTCTTGCCTGGGAAATCCCATGGTCAGAGGAGCCTGGTGGGCTCCAGTCCATGGGGTCACGAAAGAGTCGGATATGACTTAGCAACTAAATAACAACAACAACATGTTTGTTAGCTGTTTGGTTATTCTCTTTTGTGAGGTGCCTGTTCAAATTTCTAGCCCTTTTTTTGTGTTAGATTTTCTGCATTTTTATTATTGATTTGTAGGAAGTCATTGTGTACCACGTGCTTTCTTGATTATATGCATTGCAATCTTATTTAACTCTTTGTTTTTCCTGTTCACTGATTTACTGGTTGTAATTTAGTTCATCTGATGAGTGTCATTTCACTAATTTTCAGAGCCATATTTGTGCATGTGAGTATTTCAGTAAATAAAATGGAACATGAAAGTGCTTCAGAATAAGAGTTCTTGAACTTTTAAGTCCTGTGTGCGTGTGTGTGTGTGTGTGTTGGATTGTGTTTTAGGAGTCTTAGGACCACCCACATGTTTGCTAATTGGCTATAAGGACTTGCAGGTCTGTGGAGCAGGTCACACTCACAGCTGAGGTTTATTCCAGGGAAGAGGTGTGGAGCAAGGACAACAAAGCAAAGAGGGACATTAGAGGAGTTTGGAGAGGTGGGCGCAGCTTCTGAGTCTTTCCCTTCTGGGCTGCACAGATAGATGTCCTTTTCCTCCACCCCTGAGACAGGCGTGAGAAAGCAGGTCAGGGATGTCTGAGGAGTCTCAGGTCTGCCGTTATGTTGCTGAGCCCAGCCCAAGCTTGCTCTGCTCACCGCACAACAGGCCAACAATTTGAGAGATGAGGTGGCATATCTAAAGAAGATGGCAAATTAATGTCTCAAAACAGCCACCTTTTTAGGGACTGGATGCCACTTTCTTTCATAGAACAGAGAGCAGGAGGAGAGGAGGAAGGCAAGTAAAAAGGCCACCAATCTTACAAATATCCCTAGAATGCCAGCCTCAGAGAAAATGTGTATATTTCTCTTTTCTTACAGCCATCCACAGATGGACAGGGTCAGGGTGTTTCCCTGAACAAAGGCACTTCGGTTTAACATTCAGGCAGAGGGGCAGAGTTCTCCGAGGGAGGCCATTATGGATGGACAGTGTCGTTTTAGTGAACAAAAGCAACAGGAAGGATCTGACATGTAGTCAGATTTTGTTACAGTTACATGGTGCTGGGCTGGACCTGCAGACACATTCTTCTGTGTTCATCCTTAGCCACCTAATCTCAGGACACCACTTGTGAACGAGGCACCAGTCCTGATGGTTGTGCAGACACTCAGACAAGCTGGTGTGGCATGTTCTTTGTTTCAGGTACACACACAGAACCATCAGTGGTTGATAAGAGAAACAAGAAACTTTTTTCAAGTTTCTAAGTTAATTTGTATTTTATCTGTCATACTATTTTTAAAAATCCTTTATTTTATATTGGACTACAGTTGATTAACGATGCTGTGTTAGTTTCAGGTGTACAACAAAGTGATTCAGTTATACGCACACATGGATTAATATCTATTCTTTTTCAAATTCTTTTCCCATTTAGGTTATTACAGAATCCTGAGAAGAGTTGAGGGCATATTTCTAGGATTTGGGCAGTATCAATCATGGTTCTAGACTTCCCTGGAAAGATGCCAGGAATAAGTATCTGCCTTTGCTGTGTTAACTTTCTTCTCACAAAGAGCTATCTAAACTGTCCTTCTTAGTGGGAAAATCAACTCCACAATATAATAGCATGCTCTTTGAGGCCAGAAGCCCACAAATGTGCCCCAAAGCACTTTTATGAACCAGAAACTGATGGCTTATGTAGTAGTGGGTTTACCTGTTTCTTGACAAAGCAACTACCTATAAACCTGGCCCAGTGTTTCTCAGAACCTTTAACTACTTTTCTGGGATTGGGATTATAGAAGCACCACTCTTTCTTGGATTTATTTTGATATATTTTATTTTCCCAGTTCATTATTTATTTTGTGACATTTTGATTTATTAATGTAGGATTGTATGTGTCTTTTTTGTGTCCTTTATAGCCTGTAGATCTTTCCTTTCTTGGGTTACTATTAATATTATGCTGATTTCATTTTCTTTTTATGCACTTTACCTAAAAGCAAATCTGTTCAAAGAGGTTTTCAAGAACCAATTTGTTCTTCAAAATAAAAGCTATTTTTTTCATTTTATTAATTATTATTAATAATTACTGCATTTATGTTAGTTAATTCTCTCTGCTTTTCCCCCTATTAACTTCCTGTGGCAGCAGCATCAGGCCGGGGCCTCAGGTCTGCCGGTGGCGGCTCTATTCCTTGTCGCGCGTCCACTTGATCATGGTCTCAGGTGAGCAGTACAGGAAGATAAGCTTGGTGTAGAGCTCCTCCTCCAGCTCCAGCTCCCGCATCTCCCGCACCAGGAAGATGTCCTGGCATAGCTTGAGGATGCGGTCCACGCACGGCAGCTCCTCAAACACGATGGAGTGCTAGATCTCGCTGAAGAAGCCATGCACGAACTTGCCGATGATCAGCGCGATGGACACATACAGCCCCATGATGCCGTAACCGGCCAGGAAGCTAAGGCTGGATGGGCTGACCTTGTCACTGAAGATGACCATGGGCAGTAGGTTGCAGCTGGCCTGGCAGTCCTGCAGCTCAATGACCCACCACCCAAGGAAGCCAGCTGCCCCTGTGCCCACATGCTCCCTGAGCAGCTGGATAGGACGCCGAGGTAGTCAGCCTCCTTGTTGGGCTGCAGCTGCTTCACAGGGTTGGCTTCAGGCCCGTTGGGGGCACGGATGTACTTGGGGAAGAGGTGGGGGATGACCATGGACTGGTCCGAGGTGCCTTCCAATAGGTTGGCCAGCTGCCGCCAGGCGCGGCTGCTGGGGGCCAGGTCTAGGGTGTGCTTCTCGTTGGTGTACTCCACGCTGCCGCCCTTGGCCAGGTCCCTCTGGAAGCTCCAGGTGAAGTGCAGGGTGATGTCAGCCATGCCATTATACAGCTCCCGCTTCCCCTGTGCCCGGCTCGGAGGGCTGATGCGCCACAGTGCCCCGGAGCTGCCCTCGATGTGCGCCGTGACGATATCCTCGGGGCTGTACTGGCTGATGAACTGCATGGCCAGCGGCTGGGGGTCAAGCTGCTGGGACAGCTCCTCGTAGGCGTCGTGCGTGAAGGGCACTATGGACGGCTGCTGGGCGCTCACGGTGAACAGGGGCTCACAGCCGCCCAGCTTGAGGGCGACGGTGACGTCGATGGGCTGGTTGACGACACCGACCACAGAGCGCACCAGGGACATGAAGAATATTTCATATTTAATGCTTTCCTGATTGATGCTGTGTTGAAGACTCTGGCTTTTTATTTTTTTCTGATTTATGCATCTCATAAAATTTTATTTCTTATTCATTTTTCTTGTTTTTTAAATTATGAAAGTATAACAAGAGGCCTGGAAAATATAGAACAAAGGTACATTTAGTTCCATTATATATTACAATTATTAAGTGGATAAATTAAGATTTGTAGTTGGAGTTTCAACATCAAACTGTCAAAAATTAACAACAGAATGATATATAGAAATGTAGGCTATAGTAGACCTGAAAAACACCATGAACCAATTCAACATAATTAAGATTTATACAATTTTCACACAACAGTAAGATACAAATTCTATTCCGGTTCCCATAAACTGCTGCTGCCACTGCTAAGTCGCTTCAGTCGTGTCGACTCTGTGCGACCCCATAGATGGCAGTCCACCAGGCTTCCCCGTCCCTGGGATTCTCCAGGCAAGAACACTGGAGTGGGTTGCCATTTGCTTCTCCATAAACTAGGAGATACTAAAACCTATCTAGGGACATAAAACAAGGTGCAAAAATTTCATGGTCTAAAGATCTTGAAATCACAGAAGAAGCCATAAAATCATCTGACTATTTAAATGAATAAGGCCACGCTATTCGTTTATTCTGGAGTAGGAAATGGCAACCCACTCCAGTATTCCTACCCAGAGAATCCCATGGACAGAGAGATTGAGAGAGAGAGAATCCCATGGACAGAGCCTGGTGGGCTACAGTGCATAGGGCTGCAGAATCCAACAGGACTGGAGTGACTGAGCATATTGGTTTATTCAAAGCCCTCTGAGGTGTCTTCCCAGCTCCCAGCTTCTCTCCCCCACAGTCACAGGACAGGTCAGTGCAGGCAAGTTTATTCAAACATCCACCCAAGCTGGAGCCATCATTCTCTGTCCTAGGCACTTGAAATTGAGCTAAACAATAGGACAGATTTTTTTCCCCTTTATCAATGAAGACATTGTGTCTCCAGTTTTCAACACAAGGTTACCACTGACTGAGCCCAGATCCTACAGTGTCACTGAGGTCACAGTCTCCTGGTAGGAAAGTGGAGAGGAAAACCTGAGTGAAGAGCAGATATGATGGGGGTGGTCATGGAAAAGAGGTAAAAGAGAGGTTCTCTGGAGGATGCACTACAGTCCTGAAGAACAGAAAGAACTTTGTACTTTTCCTGTTTTCTTATCCTCCACACTCTTGACAACCTGCTCCATCGATGTCCAAAAGTCAAATTCTTCATACAGAACTAAAAACATCTTAATCTCAGAATTATTCCTTCCCTATTAGCCCATACTTCACATGAAATAGCTCATACTTATTAATAAGGGGTTTGCTTTCAGAATTAGACCTAATCCACTCTAAATGCACATGGATTAAATCATAATTATTTGTTTTCTGTTTATCTACCGTTTTCCATCTTTGTTTCTAATTCTGGCGTCTGCTTAGCAATTATTTTCAAAGATACGAGCGAAGGAGTACCAACAAACAGAAACATCCAAATAATCTTGTAATTGCTGCTTTTCTATGGAAAGACAGAGCTGGCTGATGAAGGCGCTGTCAGGCCACCTCACTGCTGTCTCATTGGACCTGCGTGCAAGACTTGGGCGTCTGTAAGGCAACTTGGAGGGGCCAACCTGGAGACACTTCTCAGTCTGAGAAGCAACTAAAGGAGGGAGACAATCCTACAACAGGGAAAAGCATGTGTAAAGCGGACGGAAAGCGCTCAGCGGCTCCCAGCACCGGAGTCTGGGCGCGGCCACGGCGGGGGAAGGCGGTCGGAGCGCCGCGCCGGGTCTGCGTGGCGAGCCCCGGGGAGGCGTCGGCGCTGCAGCCGGGCGGGGAAGAGCCGGTGAGGGTGGTGGCGCGGGGCGCGGGGCGCGGGGTGGACCCCGATGAAAAGACACACACGCGCGCGCAGCCATGCGCGCTCCGTACCCGGGCATAAGCAACACAGGAGGAATTATTCAACCGGGGGCCTGGGGCCACCGGCCAGCCTCCCATCGTGGGTCCCCATCGGAGGCGGCCCGGCGCCCCGGCCTCTGCAGTTGCTCCTCCGGTCCCTCCTGGAGGCGGCCTGCTCGCGGCGCGACCTCGCGGTCGGGCGGAGGCGGAGGCGAAGCCGGGGAGGTCGCCCCAACCCAGGCCCCGCCCACTTCCCGCCGCCGCCGCGGCTTCGTTTTCGCTTCCCCCGGGGTGCCGCCCGCCGGTTCCCAGGTTTCGTTTCCCCAGCGTGCGGGGCGGCACCGGGAGGCGCCCATGACCTTCGGCCGCCACCCCCGCGCGCGGCGGCTGCTCGCGCGCCTCTCGGGCCGGCGGCGCGGGGCCTGCGCTCGGGCCATGGAGCCGCCGCGCTGCTTCGCGCTGGAGCTGCCGGGCTGCACGCTGGCGCACTTTGCGGTGGGCGAGCTGGCCCCGGGCGCGCGCCCCGACTCCCGCGTGGCCGCGCTCCTGGGGCCCCCGGGCCGCAGCTACTCGCTGAGCGTGCCGGAGGCCGGGGGCGTGGGGGCCCGGGTGCGCGCGGCCCGGCTTCATCAGCACCTGCGGCAGCAGCTGCGGCGCGGCCCCTTCCAGCGGTGCGAGCTGCGCCGGCTGCTGGGCTACCACCCGGACGGCGGCGCCGGGGCCCTGCAGCACGGCTTCCTGCTCCGCGACCCCCGCGACAGCCCCGACACCCGGCAAGCGCTGCTGGCGCTGCTGGACGCCTGCCCCGAGGCCCCGCGCCCGCGCCTGGCCGAGTTCTCCTGGGACCCGCTCTGCCAGCTGTGGCAGCGCCCCTGGGAGCGGCGGGACGGCCGGGGCTGGCGGCAGCTGGGCGGCGAGCGCGTGGGGCCCGCGCCGGAGCCCGCGCTGCACCCGGTGGTGCCCGACCTGCCCAGCTCCGGGGTCTTCCCGCACCGGGAAGCCGCCCGCGCCGTCTTGGAGGCGGTAAGAAGTCAGGTCCTTTCCCAGCGCTCAGGGACCCCCCGGAGCAGGGACGTGGAGGCAGTGGGCTCTCCCGGGGCGGGGGGCTGGCCTGTCCCGACGTCTTTTGCCTCTTTACTCCTGTTAGCAAATCGGGTGGTGAAGGCGGCCTCTGTGCCAGCCGCTGTTTAGACCCCGGGCTCTTTCCGGATTCTTGCCTGCCAGGACCCCCAACCCCACATGGGAGGCTGACACCCAGCAGAAGTGGTGGGGTGCCCCGGGAGGGGAGGGGAGGGGCCGCTGGGTGTGTGCAAGAGCTGTGCCATCTCAGAAGCAGTTACCGGTTCTGGGAGATCGGAGCATAGAGAAGAGGGCTTGAGTTTGGGGGTTGGAGAAACTTAGACTTAAGTGGTGCCCGCCTGCTTACTGGCAGCTACTTATTTCGTGTGTAACACACCTGCCTCGCGGTGTTAGGACAAGGAATCAGGTGATACACAGAGGTGCTTGGTGCGGGATGGCTGACATTGACCGCAGCCTATAGGTCCTGAGGCGGCCTCTTGTATCTTAGATACATTTTAGGAACTTGGGCTTATTTCTGAGTGCTTACAATTGCAAAACCTGGGTTTGGATCCAGATATTGGTATTTATTGAGCTTCCCAGGTGGTGCTGCTGGTAAAGAACTCACCTGCCAATGCAGGAGACTTGAGAGACTTGGATTGTATCCCTGGGCCGGGAAGATTCCCTGGAGGGCTTGGCAACCCACTCCAGTATTCTTGCCTGGAGAATCCCATGGACAGAAGGATTCTGTCCCTGGGATAAGTAAGAAATGGCAGCGTGCAGGCAACTCTGCCTGACCGGCTATAGTCCACATGGTCGCGGAGTCGGACATGACTGAAGCAACTTAGCAGGCACTGGTATTTATGACCTGTGTCACTTTCAGTAAATTTCTTAAGCGTTTCTTTGACTTGGTTTCCCTAATTCATAAATGGGGTTAATAACAATAACACTCTCCTAGAGTTATCTTGAAGAGGGGCCAAGTTGATACTCCCAAGGGCACTTAGAATATTGCCTTGCTCAGAGAAAGCACAGAAAAAAAGAATACATCTGGGCCTCTGCAGAGATTCTGTGAGTGCACAGCGAGGTCAGGAACAGTTCAGAACCTTTCTGAGGTTCAAAATGCTTTGCACTTCGGCCTGATGCCAAATACAACTCTGCCTTATCAGCCCCATGCTGTCTTCTCAGCAGTTAGACGTAGCTTCTGCCCTGGCCCTGTGGCTCCGCTGCTGATGTGTGGATGTTGCTTTCCAGTGTACCTCCTTCATTCCTGAAGCCCGAGATGTGCTCAATCTGGTGGACCAGTGCCCAGAGCAGGTCCAGAAGGGAAGGTTCCCCGTCATTGTCATTGAGGGCTTGGATGCCACAGGTAAGAAAATGTCACCTGCTGGTTCTAGGCAGTGAGATTAACATCAGTTGCAGAAATAGACGGGTCTTGGCAAGCAAAACTTATTGAGGGTTCAACTTATAAACCTCCTATGAGCCTCTTTTGTGTGCCAGGGACGAAGTAAAGCTGGCTTGGGATGAAAAATGGATAACTTCCAGGGGAGCTGAGCCTCAGGTTCCCCCGTGAACACGGGGGAATGCACCCCCCTTGGTGTGAGAGGAGGGGTGGGTCATGGACTGGCAGAGCTTGGAGGGGTGGATCCCTGGATTGGATTTTCAGTAGGACAGGCGCTGGTGAGGAAGGTGGGAGAGATCCTCCAGACAGAAGAAACGGCAGTGTGCAGGCAGTTGGAGACTTGAAGCGGCCCGGTGCAGCCAGGAACCGCGGGAGCAAAGTTTGGGAAAACTAGGGAGTGGAGGGCAGAAGCCTTCAAAGCTGCCACAAGGTGTCAGAATGGAAGAGATTTGCCCACACTTGGCCCAAAACGCAGGAGCAGGAGGAGGGTGGCCCAAGGGCAGGGCAGACCCAGAACAGCCACAGTGTTGTGAGGCTCCATGGGAGGCTGTCTCCTTCTGTGTCAGCTAACCGAGGAGGGGAATGAGGGCCTGGGAGCTGATGCCAGTGTATCGTTAGTTTGTAAACCAACGAAGTGACCATTTTATTTTGGCTCAGACTGTAAAGAATTTGCCTGCAATGCGGGAGACCTGGGTTCCATCCTTGGTTCGGGAAGATGTCCTGGAGGAGGAAAAGGCTACCCACTCCAGTATTCTGGCCTGGAGAATCCCCATGATCAGAGGAGCCTGGCGGGCTACAGTCCATGGGATTGAAAAGAGTCGGACAGGACTGAGCAACTGAACACAACATACATTCTGTTAATAGCGCTTCCCAGGTGGCGCTAGTGGTTCAGGACCCACCTGGCAGTGCAGGAGATGTGAGAGACATGGGTTCAATCCGTGGGGCAATAAGATCCCTTGAATCGAACCCACCCCAGTATTCTTGCCATGGACAGAGGAGCCTGGTGGGCTACTGTCTTTGGGGTCTCTAGAACTAGACACAACTGAAGTGACTTAGGGCAGAGGTCAGACAGATACTATTAATAACACCAATAGAGGAAATCCCAAGTTCCTAAGGGTCAGCAACTTTTTTAAAAGTAAAGAATCATATTATTTATTCAACTCATAAATTTTATAGGTAGAAAAATTGTCTTTGCTCTTTCTGAGTTGCTGTTAACTTTGGGGAGAGATACCGTGGCCTTGGTTAAGATCTGCTGTATTTTGTGTGTGACCTGCAGGTAAAACCACCGTGACCCAGTCAGTTTCAGATTCACTCAAGGCTGTTCTCTTGAAGTCACCACCCTCCTGCATCAGCCAGTGGAGGAAAATCTTTGATGATGAACCAACTATCATTAGAAGAGCTTTTTACTCTTTGGGCAATTATATCGTGGCTTCTGAAATAGCTAAAGAGTCTATCAAATCGCCTGTGATTGTCGACAGGTAGGTGTAATGTTGCCTTGAATTTGGCATTTTCTTCCTAATGTATGAGTGTGTGTGTGTGTGTTCATGTAGTGTACATATGTATATGCAATTATACAATTGTGTTATGCCAAACTGTATTATGATAATAATAGGAATAATGTCTATGATTTACTAGCCTATACCATTAGCTGGCATTTTGCCAAGAACATTCCACAGACTATCCTAACCTCTGGAACAATTAATACTACTTGGATCCTGAAATTGCTAATGAGAAACACAGGTCTTAGAAAAGTTAAGTAGCTTACCAAAGTGAGAAAGCTAGAAATACCATGTTGGGAATATTAACAAAAGTCCCTACTTCACAAATCGAGCTTTCAGTGACTCATTTGTTTATTGGTTTGTTCATCAAACATATATTGAGCATTTACTGTTTGCCAAAGACTTCTTGATTTAGGGGACTCGAAGGGGAATGAGCTAGAAAATGCCTTGTTTTCGTGGAGCAAACGTGCTGAAGGAGAAGATGATAGTCAAGCACATGGATACGTGAGATAATAATCAGAGAATGGTAAGGACTGTGAGAAGGAGAGTGCAAGGTCGTGTGGTGGAGGATGGCTGACCCCCGACTAGATGTGGTTTAGTAAGGCCTGTGCGAGGAGGTGCCATTGGCCTGAGCTGTGAATGACCCTAGAAGGACAGACGGAAAAATGTGGAGTGAAAGCTTTGCTGGAGGGGGATGCAAGAGCAAAGTGTAGAGACAGGAAGAAGGGAACGTGTTCCAGGGCTGGAAACAGGCCAGGAAAAACTTCTGGACGAGCGTCTGCTATCTGGATGGATAAAAAGACAGAGAGAGATCAGCAGTGTCTGTATCTGTGATAAAGTGTGCAGGTTTTATTCTGAGTACAGAGGGGAGCCTTGGGAAGGTTTCAGATAATAGAGTGACATAAGGTGAGTTATATTTTAAATTTCCATAAATTAAAAAAAATGGCTTTAAAGTGCCACAAAAATAGACAACAGGTACAACAAGCAAGTCATACTAGGGTTAAAGTCACCAGGAATCGGTGAAATGAAAATTAAAACAACGATAAGGTCCCAATTTCCTCTCATCGGGGTAGTAAGCCCTGATTGAAAGGTCTGAGCTGGAGATGTTATGGGTCAGTAGAAACCCTTGTGGTGCTGGTGGGAGGGAGTACCTGCCCGGTGACTTGGGGAGCAATTTGAGAAGCAAAGTGGAAGATTTGAGCAGATTCTTTATCTCCTGGAGAAACACCAAGAGAGTCTATTTCAGCTTTGTTCATAATACTGAAAAACTTGAAAAACCAATAGGCATCAGCAGAAGAAAGTAAATAAATACTGGTGTATTTATAGAATGGAGCATCCTATAGCTGTGTGCATGAGTACGACGTGTCAGTGTGCCTAAGTTACAAAACCGTCACTTCAAATGAAAGAAATGAGGTTACAGAAAGATGTTCAGTAGACTCCATGCAAAATAATAGAAAAAAATACCATAAAAAGGGCTGGAGGGTGGAGGGTGGGAGGAAAGTTCAAGAGGGAGGGGACATATGTATGCATGCATGCTAAGTTGCTTCAGTCGTGTCTGACTCTTGGCAGCCTTGTGGACTGTAGCCCACCAGGCTCCTCTGTCCTTGGGATTCTTCAGGCGAGAATACTGGAGTGAGTTGCCATGCCCTCCTCTAGTGTGATCTTCCTGACCCAGGGATAGGACCCGCATCTCTTATGTCTCCTACATTGGCAAGAGGGTTCTTTACCACTAGCGCCCCCTGGGAAGTTCTGGATATATGAATACTTATGGCTGATTCACACTGTTGTATGGCAGAAACCAACACAACATGGTAAAGCAATTATCCTCCAATTAAAAATTTAAAAAGGGCTGGAAAGATGTTGACCATTCAGTTTAGGAGAGTGCTGTCCCCTGGGAAGGAGAGAGATACAGTTGACAGGGAGGGCCACAAGACTTCGATTGCAGCTGGATTCGCCCTAAGCTTTTCTCCCATGTGCATCTTATGTTCCTGCAGCAGTTTTTCTTATTTTTGGAAAGATGAGCAATTGCATTAAAGTCTGACAAGTGTTAAGGGAAGAGAAGTAATTATAAATGGAAGTCTCAAGGAATTTCAAAAAGTGAACACATTCAAGGACAACCTGCACCCACATTGTGACTTAGAACCTTACTCAGCCCTGTAAGTCCTTCCCTTTCAGTCATGACCCGTCCTTCCCCTGGTGGGAACCACAGCCTTGATTATCCATTCCTGGATCTTACTTGTTTTGCTTGTCCTTGAACAGTCTACACAGGCGGATAGACCTCTAGCGCCACTTGCATCTGACTTCATGCGACCTGTGAGCTTTCTCGCTGTTGCCACAACCATTCTTTCGTACAGCTTTGTTTGCCCACGTGTGTTACTAATCCTGGTTGGTTTGCCCAGAGCTCCCCAAGCCAAACCCTGAGCCTCTGTTTGCAGCAAAGAAAGGCTTTATTCACAAGGTCACCAAGCTAGGAGATGGGAGTAAATCTCAGGTCCACCTTCTCCAAAGCGAGGGGCTCGGATATTTATGGGATAAAGACGCGTGGTAGTCTGAGGTGTGGTGAGTGAAGTGACGTGAAAGTCACTCAGTTGTGTCTGACTCTTTGCAACCCCATGGACTACATGGTCCATGGAATTCTCCAGGCCAGAATACTGGAGTGGGTAGCCTTTCCCTTCTCCAGGGGATCTTCCCAACCCAGGCATCGAACCCAGGTCTCCCGCATTGCAGGCAGATTCTTTACTAGCTGAGCCTCCAGGGAAGCCCTTGTGGTCTTGAGGTGTGGGGAGCCTGGGAAAAGGTGAGAGCAAGTAAGAGAAAGGTAAGGTGATCATAGAGTGCAGGTACAGCCAAGCATGTCTGGAGAATGGCTACATAGTTGACCTTTTTGGCCCTCTGACCCCAAAAGGTAGCTGACCAGTCACTACCTTGGGACGGTCAGTGATCCCAACCAGTCCTAAGCCTGGAGCTTGAAACGCACACCACTGACTCCAAGTTCCTGAAAGAACTCCAACTTGGGCAAACATCTGAAGACTTCTAGGACCAAGATCCTATCAATAGGGGTGGAGAGGGATCTTGCTACTTACTGTTTAGGCTATGTGACGCTTGTAGAACATGCAGGGGTTTGTGAAAACAGTTAAATCAGGCGTGATGAGTCAAGGCAGGTTACAGTTTATTATTTATTGAGCAAGTTACAGTTGAAGGGACCTAGCTGATGCCGGCCCTCAGTTTCCCGTGTATGTCTCTGTTGCCTAGAATCCCAGGAGTGGGATTGCAGGGGGCTCATGTGTACTCACCTGGAGGAGGCGCCACAAAAAAGTGCTGAAGTGGTTGAAACTTCACAGCACCCTCCCCACCCTCCCTCCACAGTGGTGTCGGAGAATTCCCTTCGACCCACATCCTGGTCAACATTTAGCATTGCTGGTCTTCCACTATAGCTAGTCCAACTTTTCCCCTGTTCTTGGTGGGAACATTAGTCATTTAAAAGCTATAGCCAGAACATGGAAGCGACCCAAATGTCAATCAACAGAGGAATGAATAAAGAAGTTCAGTCCAGTTCAGTTGCATAGCCATGTCCAACTCTTTGCGACCCCATGGACTGCAGCATGCCGGGCTTCCCTGTCTATCACCAACTCCTGGAACTTGCTCAAACTCATGTCTGTTGAGTCGGTGATGCCATAAAGATAAAAGAAAATGAGCACATATATACAATAGAGTATTACTTAGCCATAAAAAGGAACGGAATTGGGTCATTTGTAGAGACATGGATGGACCTAGAGAGTGAAGTAAGTCAGAAAGAGAAAAACAAATATTGTTTATTAATGCATCTAGAAAAATGGTACAGTTCAGTTCAGTTCAGTTGCTCAGTC
>SJYT01074585.1:172246-188934 GCA_006410635.1 Cephalophus harveyi | reverse complement strand
TTTCCAGTATGGATGTGAGAATTGGACTGTGAAGAAGGCTGAGTGCTGAAGAATTGATGTGTTTGAACTGTGGTGTTGGAGAAGACTCTTGAGAGTCCCTTGGACTGCAAGGAGATCCAACCAGTCCATTCTGAAGGAGATCAACCCTGGGATTTCTTTGAAAGGAATGATGCTAAAGCTGAAACTTCAGTACTTTGGCCACCTCATGCGAAGTGTTGACTCATCGGAAAAGACTCTGATGCTGGCAGGGATTGGGGGCAGGAGAAGAAGGGGACGACAGGGGATGAGATGGCTTAGATGGCATCACTGACTCAATGGACGTGAGTCTGAGTGAACTCCGGGAGTTGGTGATGGACAGGGAGGCTTGGCGTGCTACGATTCATGGGGTCGCAAAGAGTCGGACACGACTGAGTGACTGAACTAAACTGAAATGATGGGCACAGATGCCATGATCTTAATTTTCTGAATGTTTATTTTTAAGCTAACTATTTCACTCTTCTCTTTTACTTTCATCAAGTGGCACTTTAGTTCTTCTCTTTCTGCCATGAGTGGTGTCATCCACATATCTGAGGTTCTTGATATTTATCCTAGCCATCTTGATTCCAACTTGGGCTTTATCCAGCCCAACATTTCTCATGATGTTCTCTGTATATAAGTTAAATAAGCAGGGTGACAATATACAGTCTTGACATAATCCTTTCTCTATTTGGAAACATTCTTTGTTCCATATTCAGTTACTACTGCTGCTTCTTGACCTGCATACAGAGTTCTCAAGAGGCAAGTGAGGTGGTCTGGCATACCCATCCCTTGAAGAGTTGTCCACAGTTTGTTGTGATCCGCACAGTCAAAGGATTTAGCATAGTCGATAAAGCAGAAATATATGTTTTTCTGGAACTCTCCTGCTTTTGCTTTGATCCAGTGGATGTCGGCAATTGGATCTCTGCCTTTGCTAAGTACAGCTTGAAGTTCACAGTTCACAAAGTCTTTCTGCTTGGAATGAAGAATTTTGAGCATTACTTTACTATCTTGTGAGATGAGTGCAATTGTGTGGAAGTTTGAGCATTCTTTGGCATTTCCTTTCTTTGGGATTGGAATGGAAACTGACCTTTTCCAATTCTGTGGCCACTGCTGAGTTTTTCAAATTTGCTGGCATTTTGAGTGCAGCACTTTTACAGCATCATGTTTCAGGATTTGAAATAGCTCAACTGGAATTCCATCACCTCAACTAGCTTTGTTCGTAGTGATGCTTCATAGGGCCCAGTTTACTTCACATTCTAGGAATCTGGCTCTAGGTGAGTGATCACACCATATTGATTATCTGGGTCATGATCTTTTTTATATAGTTCTTCTGTGTATTGTTGCCACCTCTTATTAATATCCTCTGCTTCTGTTAGATCCATACCATTTCTGTCCTTTATTGTGCCTATTTTTGCCTGAACTATCCCCTCGGTATCTCTAACTTTACTGAAGAGATCTCTAGTCTTTCCCATTTTATTGTTTTGCTCCATTTCTTTGCACTGATCATTGAGGAAGGCTTTCTTATCTCTCCTTGCTAGTCTTTGGAACTCTGCATTCAAATGGGTATATATTTCCCTTTCTTCTATGCTTTTAGCTTATCTTATTTTAATAGCTATTTGTAAGGCATCCTCAGAGAACCATTTTGCCTTTTTGCGTTTCTTTTTCTTCAGGATGGTCTTGATCCCTCCCTTCCTCTCACCAACCTCTGTCCACAGTTCTTCAGGCACTCTGTCTATCAGATATAATCCATTGAATCTATTTGTCATTTCCACTGTATAACTGTAAGGGCTTTGATATAAGTGATACCTGAAGAGTCTAATGGCTTTCCCTACTTTCTTCAATTTAAGTCTGAATTTGGCAATAAGGAGTTCATCATCTGAGCCACAGTCAGCTCCAGGTCTCGTTTTTGCTGACTGTATAGAGCTTCTCTGTCTTTGGCTGCAAGGAATATATTCAATCTGATTTTGGTGTTGACCATTACCTTCCTTACCTCCTCCATATTTGGCCTCAGGTCAAATCAGAGGGAGGGAACACAGCCCCTCCCTTCAACAGAAAATTGGATAAAATTTTTACTGAGCATGACTCTGCCCATCAGAAGACCTAGTTTACTCCCCAGTCAGTCTCTCCCATAAGGAAACTACCATAAACCTCTTATCCTTCTTCCTTGGAAGACAGAATGAAAACCACAATCACAGAAAACTAACCAATCTGATTACACGGACCGCAGCCTTGTCCAACTCAGTGAAACTAGGGCCAGCCAAGAAGGACAGGTCGTGGTGGAGACTTCTGACAAAATGTGGTCCTCTGTAGAAGGGAATGGCAAACCACTTCTTGCCTTGAGAACCCCATGAACAGTATGAAAAGGCAAAAATATAGGACACTGAAAGATGAACTCCCCTGGTTGGTAGGTGTCCAACCTAGATCAGTGGAGAACTAACTCCAGAAAGAATGAAGTGATGGAGCCAAAGAAAACACAACACCCAGTTGTGGTTGTGATGGAAGTCAACTGACACTCTAAAGAGCAATATTGCTTAGGAACCTGGAATGTTAGGTCCATGAATCAAAGCAAATTGGAAGTGGTAAAACAGGAGATGGCAAGAGTGAACATTGACATTTTAGGAATCAGCTAACTAAAATGGACTGGAATGGGTGAATTTAACTCAGATGACCATTATTTCTACTACTGTTGGCAAGAATCCCTTAGAAGAAATGGAGTAGCCATCATAGTCAACGAAAGAGTCCAAAATGCAGTACTTGGATGCAATCTCAGAATCAACAGAATGATCTGTTCATTTCCAAGGCAAACCATTCAATATTACAGTAATCCAAGTCTATGTCCTGACCAGTAATGCTGAAGAAGCTAAAGTTGAATGGTTCTATGAAGACCTACAAGACCTTCCAGAATTAATACCTAAAAAGTATGTCAAAACGAGGAAATATAGAAATAGCTGTAGTAGCAACCAAATTTGGCCTTGGAGTGCAGAATGAAGCAAAGGCTAACAGAGTTTTGCCAAGAGAACACACTGGTCATAGCAAACACCATCTTCCAACAACACAAGACTCTACATATGGACATCACCAGATGTAAGAGCATCAGTCAGTTCAGTTCAGTCACTCAGTCTGTCCGACTCTTTGCTACCCCATGAATCACAGCACGCCAGGCCTCCCTGTTCATTACCATCTCTCGGAGTTCACTCAGACTCACATCCATCGAGTCCGTGATGCCATCCAGCCATCTCATCCTCGGTCATCCCCTTCTCCTCCTGCCCCCAATCCCTCATAGTGCACCTTAAATAAATGATATAATTCTCTATATAATGATGCAGATAAATCTAAAAATATTTTAAACTGAAATTTGTTGTATACATGCTATATATTGTATATGGAACTAAACATATGTAATATAAAAATGTAGGACTAGACTGAAATGGCAAAATAGTAGCTAACTTTAGAGAAAAAAAAAAGAAAGTTGTGAATTGGGAAAGGATGCATTGGCAATTCAAATGGTAAAGTTAATTTATTAAAAAATAAAAGCCTTAATATTTGCAAAATAGCAATTAGGAAATCTCAGTACACAATGTAGCTGGTATTTATGTGCTCATCTGTACCTTTCTTTGTGATGAAATGTTTCAAAATTCAAAATGAAGAAAAAGAGTAAGAATCTGCAGACTGTTGTAATAGAAAGCATTTGAGGATTTGAGTGGATAAGTATATTTTTATAGTTAAGGGGAATGTGAAATAAGGGGCCAGTTAGGATGCTGTAGACTGGCAGTGGGTGGATGAGTATGCTGTTCCTTCAAGGAAAGAGAGGAGGGAATCAGTTATGCAGACACAGTTGCCAGAAGATGAGAGAGATCTTTAAAAAAATGTATAAAACATAGGCGACTGTCTTCCAAAGAAAGGTGTGTAAGTAGTTGTGCTAAATTATAAAAGTCATTGAAGATAATGGGAGAGTATATGTATTAGAAAAACTTTTTAAGTTTGCCAGGCCACATTGAGTACAGACCTGAAGTTGTAATCATGAGTTTATAGCACTACCATTACTGTGTTATTCATTCATTTATTTTTTTCTAACAATAACAGACATACAGTCAAGAATGAGGCCAATGAGTGAATATGTAAATCAATTCTTACATTATTTATATATTTATAGTGAAATATCTATTTCCCATCACTTCATGGGAAATAGATGGGGAAACAGTGAAAACAGTGTCAGACTTTATTTTTCCTTTTGAAAATGTGCTTGTTAATCTTGTGGACTTCAATATTAGACTAAATGATCTGTTTTTGCTTTTCTATTAATTAACCAAATGATTATCCATAATTATAGTAGATTAAGCAAGGGTAGAGTTTGACTAAATAGCATGCTTCCCCATGTTCATGTTAAAATTTTTAAGAATATGTGCATGTAGGTTTCTCTTGTCTGGCAGAAGGAATAAGTCTCAGCAGGGCTTTGTAGCAGCTGAATAAATAAAACTCTTCTAGCTTAATCAAAATGCAATATGTAATAATTCTTGATAATTATAAACAAATGCATTAAAAGGTACAGTACAAATGCACTTTCTACAAACAATTCTGAAACTATTGCCTAGCATTTATGTGTCCTGATGTCACTTTCTATGACTGTGCAGGATGAACTCAGTTTCCCACCCTCTAATTTTCAATTTCCTTACCTATAAAGTGGGCCCTCGACACATGATGAAACTACAAACTTAATAATTTAGAGGTTAAGAGTAAATGGATTGCTATACATGGCATACTTGTGTCCAACTTGTTGAGACCCCGTGGACTGCAGCATGCCATGCTTTCCAGTCCTTCACCATCTCTGAGAGTTTGCTCAAACTCATGTCCATTGAGTTGGTGATGCCATCCAACCATCTCATCTCCTGTTTTCTCCTTCTACTCCTGCCTTCAATATTTCCTAGCATCAGGGTCTTTTTGAATGAATTAGGTCTTTGCATCAGGTAGCCAAACCATTGGAGCTTCAGCTTTAGTATCAGTCTTTCCAATGAATATTCAAGTTTGATCTCTTTTTGGATTTACTGGTTGATCTCCTTGCTGTCTAAGTAGTAGTTAAAAGTAAATCTTATTGTACAGTCCTTAGAAGTCCCCACATGTTGTGAAATGCACAGTAATAGGAATAGGAAAAGTGCGTGTTGTGTTGGTCTGTGTTGGGCTAAGTCGCTTCAGTCATGTCTTATTCTTTGTCACCCCACAGGAAACAAAGCAAAATGCTATTTATGACAAATTTTATATGGTGGACTAATTGGTTTTATTTTGTAGTACCTTTCTGCTGCTGTTGCTGCTGCTAAGCCACTTCAGTCGTGTCTGACTCTGTGCAACCCCATAGATGGCAGCCCACCAGGTTCCCCCATCCCTGGGATTCTCCAGGCAAGAACGCTGGAGTGGGTTGCCATTTCCTTCTCCAATGCATGAAAGTGAAAAGTGAATGTGAAGTCACTCAGTCGTGTCCAACTCTTAGCGACCCCATAGACACAAGCCCACCAGGCTCCTCTGCCCATGGGATTCTCCAGGCAAGAGTACTGGAGTGGGTTGCCATTGCCTTCTCTAAATTTTCCACAATTAACAGCCTGTAAAGACAGAAATACAAAGCTAAAAAAAAAAAATCTGATGGTAGCATCAAGGGCCTGAGTTACCTTTAATTAAAGAAACTCACTGAATTGGATTATCATTGTAGACATGATTTGAAATATATTTGGAGAATTCAGTAAAAGTTAATACAAGATGCATGTGATTATCTCCCTAAAGCACAGGGGAACTTACAGAAAGGATTGAGGCTCAGTCCTGTCCTCCAGAAATGCACACTCAGAGAATACATCCTAAGTGCTTCAATTTACTTAGACATCACATCCATGATAAAAACAAATAATCAGGATCATAACAGCCACAACAAGTCTGCAATGTAGCAGATGCTTACCAGCAGCTACCATATGAAGCCTGCAAAGTAACTGATTTTTCTTTTCTTTTACAGAGGAATGTCAAAGTTGTGAACCCAAGATGATCAGTAAAGACCCTTATTCCATTTTTAAGGAGAGTATATGAATCATAAGTGTGCCTGATGAACTATGGATGGAGGTTCGTGACATTGTACAGGAGACAGGGATCAAGATCATCCCAAGAAAAAGAAAAGCAAAAAAGCAAAATGGCTGTCTAAGGAGGCCTTACAAATAGCTGTGTAAAGAAAAGAATCAAAAGGCAAAGGAAAAGAAGAAGGATATACCCATTTGAATGAAGAGTTCCAAAGAATAGCAAAGAGAGATAAGAAAGAATATCTCAGCAATCAATGCAAAAACATAGAGGAAAACAATAGAATGGGAGACTAGAGATCTCTTCAAGAAAATTAGAGACACCAAGGGAACATTTCATTCAAAGATGGACTTAATAAAGGACAGAAGTGGTATGGACCTAATGGAAGCAGAAGATATTAAGAAGAGGTAGCAAGAATACACAGAAGAATTGTACAAAAAGATCATCACACCCAGATAATTACAATGGTGTGATCACTCATCTAGAGCAAGGTATCCTGGAATGTGAAGTGAACTGGGCCTTAGGAAGCATCACTATGAACAAAGCTAGTGGAGGTGACAGAATTCCAGTTGAGCTATTTCAAATCATGAAAGATGATGCTGTGAAAGTGCTGCACTCAATATGCCAGCAAGTTAGGAAAACTCAGCACTGTACACAGGACTGGAAAAGTTCAATTTTCATTCAAATCCCCAAAAAAGACAATGCCAAAGAATGCTCAAACTACCACACAATTGCTCTCAACTCACATACTAATAAAAAGTAATGCTCAATATTCTCCAACTCAAGTTTCAAAAATACATGAAACATGAACTTCCAAATGTTCAAGCTGGTTTTAGAAAAGGTAGAGAAATAAGAGATCAAATTGCCAACATCTGCTGGGTCATCACAAAAGCAAGAGAGTTCCAGAAAAACATCTATTTCTGTTTTATTGGCTATGACAAATCCTTTGACTGTGTGGATCACAATAAACTGTGGAAAATTCTGAAAGAGATGGGAATACCCGACCACCTTACCTGTCTCTAGAGAAACCTATATGCAGGTCAGGAAGCAACAGTTAGAACTGGACATGGGACAACAGACTGGTTCCAAATAGGAAAAGGAGGCTGTATATTGTCACCTTGCTTATTTAACTTATATGCAGAGTACATCATGAGAAACTCTGGGCTGGAAGAATTACAAGCTGGAATCAATATTGCCGGGAGAAATATCAATAACCTCAGATACGCAGATGACACCACCCTTATGGCAGAAAGTGAAGAGGAACTAAAAAGCCTCTTGATGAAAATGAAAGAGGAGAGTGAAAAAGTTGGCTTAAAGCTCAACATTCAGAAAACGAAGATCATGGCATCCGGTCCCATCACTTCATGGGAAATAAATGGGGAAAAAGTGGAAACAGTGGCTGACTTTATTTTTGTGGGCTACAAAGTCTCTGCAGATGGTGACTGCAGCCATGAAATTAAAAGATGCCTACTCCTTGGAAGGAAAGTTATGACCAACCTAGATAGCATATTAAAAGACAGAGACATTACTTTTTCAACAAATGTCCGTCTTGTCAGGGCTATGTTTTTTCCAGTGGTCATGTATGGATTTGAGAGTTGGATTATTAAGAAAGCTGATCACCAAAGAATTGATGCTTTTGAACTGTGGTGTTGGAGAAGACTCTTGAGAGTCCCTTGGAATGCCAGGAGATCCAACCAGTCCATTCTAAAGGAGATCAGTTTTGAATATTCATTGAAAGGACTTATGTTGAAGCTGAAACTCCAACAGTTTGGCCACCTGATGTGAAGAGCTGACTCATTTGAAAAGACCCTGATGCTGGCAAGTTTTGAAGGCAGGAGGAGAAGAGGATGGCAGAGGATGAGATGGTTGGATGGCGTCACCACCTCAATGTAGATGAATTTGAATAAACTCCAGTGGTTGGTGATGGAAAGGGAGACCTGGCATGCTGTGGTCTGTTGGGTCAAGAAGAAACAAACATCACTGAGTGACTGAACTTAAATGATGAATCATAGAAAAGATTTTTTTTTTATACTACTGAGATAATGAAGATTTTCATAACCCACAGGAATAGTCATATTTTTTTAGAATAGCCCATACTTATTTTCTGGCACAAGGGACTTTTTAAAATATATTTTTAGAAGTAATTTAGACTCTAAAAAATTCTGCAGATACGAGTTCAGAGGGTTGGTGTGTACCCTTCACCTATAGTTCACTAATGTCATAAAATTACAGGACCACTTTTCTTACTCTGCAAGCTTCAGAGTAAGAAAATTAACATCCCCATGCCCTCTTTATTTTTCTGTCAAATAGAGATTCCTGTTTTCTTTCTTTCTATCTTTTTTTCTCCATCCATAGGGGTTCTCTGGAAACTCTCTACTTAGAGAATGATTCAAAGAGAAAAACAATAAATTTCAGACCAGAGTCAAAACCTGAACCTTCTTTCAGAGTATATACAATGAACCTTCTTTCAGAGTATAGAAAATGATCTTCATTTCTATCGATCCCTCTAAACCCTGACATGAAAACTTAAATGTAATTCCATTCTTCAAAGTGTGAAATCTGGTTTCCTTTACTATTCTTCACTAAGGCCATGCAGGTATGATCTAAATCAAATCCCTTATGATTATACAGTGGAAGTGAGAAATAGATTTGAGGGACTAGATCTGATAGACAGAGTGTCATGGAGGTTAGTGACATTGTACTGGAGACAGGGATTAATACCATCCCCAAGAAAAAGAAATGCAAAAAGGAAAAATGGCTGTCTGAGGTGGCCTTAGAGATAGCTGTGAAAAGAACATAAGTGAAAAGCAAAGGAGAAAAGGAAAGATGTAAGCATCTGAATGCAGAGTTCCAAGGAGCTGACTGTGGCTCAGATCATGAACTCCTTATTACCAAATTCAGACTAAAATTGAAGAAACTGGGTAAAACCACTAAGGCCATGCAGGTATGACCTAAATCAAATCCCTTATGATTATACAGTGAAAGTGAGAAATAGATTTGAGGGACTAGATCTGATAGATAGAGTGTCATGGAGGTTCGTGACATTGTACTGGAGACAGGGATTAATACCATCCCCAAGAAAAAGAAATGCAAAAAGGAAAAATGGCTGTCTGAGGCGGCCGTAGAGATAGCTGTGAAAAGAACATAAGTGAAAAGCAAAGGAGAAAAGGAAAGATGTAAGCATCTGAATGCAGAGTTCCAAACAATAGCAAGGAGAGATAAGAAAGCCTTCCTGAGCAATCAATGCAAAGAAATAGAGGGAAAAAAAAAAAAAACAGAATGAGAAAGACTAGAGATCTTTTCAAGAAAATTAGAGATACCAAGTTAACGTTTCATGCAAAGATGGGCTCAATAAAGGACAGAAATGATATGTACCTAACAGAAGCAGAAGATATTAAGAAGAGGTGGCAAGAATACACAGAGGAATTGTACAAAAAAAGATCATCACAACCCAGATAATCACAATGGTGTGATCACTCACCTAGAGCCAGACATTCTGGAATGTGAAGTGAGCTGGGCCTTAGGAAGCATCACTATGAACAAAGCTAGTGGAGGTGACAGAATTCCAGTTGAGCTATTTCAAATCCTGAAAGATGATGCTGTGAAAGAGCTGCACTCAATATGCCAGTCAATTTGGAAAACTCAGCAGTGGCCACAGGACTGGAAAAGGTCATTTTTCATTCAAATCCCCAAAAAAGGCAATGCCAAAGTATGTTCGAACTACAGCAAAATTTCACTCACCTCACATGCTAGTAAAGTAATGTTCAAAATTTTCCAAGCCAGGCTTCAGCAATACATGAACTGTGAACTTCCAGATGTTCAAGCTGGTTTTAGAAAAGGCAGAGGATACAGAGATCAAATTCCCAACATCCCTGTGATCATTGAAAAAGCAAGAGAGTTTCAGAAAAAAATATATATATTTCTGCTTTATTGGCTATGACAAAGACTTTGACTGTGTGGATCACAAGAAACTGTGGAAAATTCTGAAAGATGGGAATACCAGACCACCTTACCTGCCTCTTGAGAAACCTGTATGCAGGTCAGGAAGCAACAGTTAGAACTAGACGTGGAACAGCAGACTGGTTCCAAATAAGAAAAGGTGTACATCAAGGCTGTATATTGTCACCCTGCTTATTTAATTTATATGCATATTACATCATGAGAAATGCTGTGCTGGATGAAGCACAAGCTGGAATCAAGATTGCCAGGAGATATATCAATAAACTGAAATATGCAGATGACACCACTCTTATGACAGAAAGCAGAGAAGAACTAAAGAGCCTCTTCAGGGAATTGAAAGAGGAGAATGAAAAAAGTTGGCTTAAAGCTCAACACTCAGAAAACTAAGATCATGGCATCTGGTCCCATCACTTCATGGGAAATGGATGGGGAAATAGTTGCTGACTTTATTTTTGGGGGCTCCAAAATCACTGCAGATGGTTATGGGAGCAATGAAATTAAAAGACGCTTACTCCTTGAAAGGAAAATTATGACCAACCTGTGCACTGAGACGACCCAGGGGAATGGTATGGGGAGGCAGGAGGGAGGGGGGTTCA
The DNA here is from genome assembly GCA_006410635.1 of Cephalophus harveyi. NCBI lineage: Eukaryota > Metazoa > Chordata > Mammalia > Artiodactyla > Bovidae > Cephalophus > Cephalophus harveyi. The sequence goes on along the minus strand of SJYT01074585.1, from coordinate 178,312 downwards.
GAATGGGGAACATGTGTATACTTGTGGCAGATTCATGTTGATGTATGGCAAAACCAATACAATATTGTAAAGTAATTAACCTCAAATTAAAATAAATAAATTTATATTTAAAAAATAAGTAAATAAATAAAAGACAGAGACATTTTGTCAATGAATGTCCATCTAGTCAAGGCTACGGTTTTTCCAGTAGTCATGTATGGATGTTAGAGTTGGAATATAAACAAAGTTAAGTGTAGAAGAATTGATGCTTTTCAACTGTGATGTTGGAGAGGACTCTTGAGAGTCCCCTGGATTGCAAGGAAATCCAACCAGTCCTGGGTGTTCATTGGAAGGACTGATGTTAAAGCTGAAACTCCAATACTTTCGCCACCTGATGAAAAGAGCTGACTTATTTTAAAAGACCCCGGTGCTGGGAAAGATTGAGGGTGGGAGGAGAAGGGGACAACAGAGAATGAGATGGTTGGATGTCATCACCGACACAATGGACATGAGTTTGGGTAAACTCTGAAAGTTGGTGATGGACAGGGAGGCCAGGCTTGCTGCGTTTCATGTGCTTTTGAAGAGCTGGACACGACTGAGCAACTGCACTGAACTGTACTACTTTTCAGGTGTATACACAATATGTTTAAATTTTTTACACACCATAAATATATGACTTGTTGAATCTTGACATATTTTTAAACTAAAGTGACCAAATAACCCTTTAAAAATACAGAACATTTTCTTCAACCCAGGAATTTCAATTTTCACTGAATTCTCCCACCCTCCAAAATAGACCACGTTTCTGAACAATTTTGTTAATGTCTCTAGCTGAGATTTTAGGCTTCTGTATTTCTCCCTTTAATTTCTCTCACTTTTGCAGCATCTACCTTGAAGCTCTGCTATCATATGAACATAAATTTAATACTGCTGTCCTAACTTATCCTCTTGATCAATCAGTTCTTTTGTCATTATGCAATGTCCTTTTGTACCTGTGCTTCTGCTCTTAATCTTGAAGTCTATGTTTTTCTGATATTAACACAGCTGCTCCACTTTTCTATTTGTTAGAAATTAATATATTTTACATTGTTTTACTTGACTTAAACTATTATATTTGTATAATGCCACTTGAAGATAGAATATTTTGGATCTTATATATCCTGTTTTTCAGTCTCTCTTTTTTTGAACTCTTTTTCATCTATCTATTTAAAATTTTATTTTGATAAGAAAATAACATGCGGTCAACTCTCAACAAATATTTATGTGTTCAATTCAGTGTAGATATCTTAAGTACAATGTTTTAAGTCACATCTCTAGAATAAATTCATCTTGCATAACTGAAATTTTATACACATTAGTTAGTGAGTCCCAATCAGCCTCTGACAACCACCATTTTACTCTTTGCTTCTGTAAGATTGACTAGACAATTCACATAAGTGGAATCATGCAGTATTTGCCCTTCTTTGACTGGTGTATTTCAATTAGAATAAAGTCCTCCAGGTTCATTCATGTTGTCACGTGTTAAAGGATTTCCTTCTTTCATAAAAATGAATAATATTATGCTGTAGGTATAAACCACAATTTCTTTATTTATTCACCTGTTGATGGGAATTTAAGTTGTTTCCATATTTTGGCCATTGTGAATAATGCTACAACAAACATGGGCTTGGTAATATCAGGTTGTGATCCTGATTTCAATTATTTTGGACAGACACCCAGAAGTGAGTTGCTGGATCATATAATATTTCTATTTTTAATTTTTTGGGAAAATTCATACTGTTTTCCAGGTTGTCTGTATTGGTTTAGAATTCCACCAAAAGGGAACTCCACCACAAGATTTCCAATTTCTCCACATCTTCAATATTTCTTAATTCTTATTTGTTGTGTTTGATAACTAACATACCAGATGTGAGATCATATCTCATTATGGTTGTGGTTTGCATTTTGCTGGTAATTGTGCTTCCCTGGTGGCTCAGATGTAAAGCATCTGCCCACAGTGGGGGAGATCCGGGTTCGATCCCTGAGTTGGGAAGATGCCCTGGAGAAGGAAATGGCAACCCACTCCATAACTCTTACCTGGAAAATTCCATGGACTGAGGAGCCTGGTAGGCTACAGTACATTGGGTCACAAAGAGTCAGACCCCATGTGAGTCAGACCCCATCATACCAGATGTGAGGTCATATCTCACTATAGTTGTGGTTTGCATTTTGCTGGTAATTAGTGATGTTAAGCATCTTTCTAGATATCTGTTGGTCCTTTGCATATCTTCTTTGGAGAAATTTCTATTTAAGTCTTTAGCCTATTTATTTTTGGTATACTTGCTACTGGGTTGTGGCAGTTTCTTATATTATGAAAATTAACCTCATCAAATATAATATTTCTGAATATTTTCTCCTATTCTGTTTTGGTTTGACTGACTTTTAACTCTTGATTTTATATGTTTCTGTACAGAAGGTTTTAAGTTTGATGTAGTACCATTTGTCTAATTCTGCTTTTGTTGCTGGTGCTTTTCATATCCATTAGATTATTTCCATGACAGATGTCAAGAAGCTTTTTCTCAGTTTTCATCTAGGACTTTTACAGGTTCCTGTTTTACCTTCAAACATTTGATTCATTGTGAGTTAGTTCTTTTCTATGGTATGAAATACAGGTCCAACTTAATTCTTTTGTATTTGAATATCTAGCTTTCTACCTGAAAAGGCAAGTAGGAACCCACCCCATTAACAATAACAATAAAATAATAAAATATTAGGCATAAGCTTAACTAAAGAAGTGAAAGATGTACAGAAAACAATGATGAAGGAAATCAGACATAAATTGAATTATATCCGATGTTCATGGATTGGAAGACTTCATATTGTTAAATGTAAAACATACTCAAAGCAAAGTGCAGATTCAGTAAAATTCCTATCACAATCCCAACAGCATTTTTTGCAGAAAAGAAAATATGATTCCAAAATTCATATGGATGGCAAAATATTTTAAATTACCAAAACAATCTTGATGAGAAAAGCAAAGCTGGAGACATCACCCTTCTAGATTTCATAAAGTTACAAAGATAAATCAGTGTGGTATCAGCATAAATAGAGATATATTGGCAAATGGAACAAGAAATCCACACTTGTATGATCAGCCGATCTTTGATAAGCATGATAAGAATACGCAGCAGGAAAGGACAATCTCTTCAGCAATTTATGCTATCTGTAAATATACCTGAAGTGTATAGTGTATTGATATTTAATATATTGATACATTAGGATTCATGTTTATCATTCTGCTATTTGTTGGTATAATTCTCTGTTTTATTTTTGCTCCTCTTTTTTTGCATTTCCTGCATTCTTCTGGGTCACTTATGCAGTTTCCTAGCATTTTAGATTCTTTTAGTATCTTTTTTATTCAAAATTGATTTTATAATTTATTTTTTTAATAAATCTACTTTGTTTTTTGTGAGTTTTTAAAAATGCATAATGTTATAATCCAACCACCATGGTCAAAATACAGTTTCATCATTCTCCCTCAAACCTTTTATGTTACATCTTTGTATGTACTCTCCATTAATACATTATAGCCTCTGATTTATTCTTCATTTTATTTATTTTAATTGAATTATTTGTTTGTGTGATTTTGAGTTGTATGTCTATATATTCTACTTTCTTTTACATGTATGTACCTGTCCAGGTTTCTCAGCACTACTAATTGAATAGACCATCTTACCTCCACTTTACATTCTTGCCCCCTTTGTTGACCAAAGGTATATGATATTATTTATGGCCCTCTATCCTGCTCCATTCTGTCTGTTTTTGTGCATGTGTCCATTCCAGACTGTTTTAATGATTATAGTTTTGTATTATCATCTGAATTCAAGTAGCATGATTATATGCAAATGATATGATTGATAAGGGGTTAATAGCCAACATATATAGAATCCATTCATTTCAATATCAAAATAAAACATCTGATTAGAAAATGAGCTGAAGAATTGAATAGACCTTTTTTTTTTTCCAAAAAAGGACATGTAGATGTCCAACAGGTATATTAAAATATACTCAAGCATCAGTAATTATCAGAGAAATGCAAATCAAAGCCACAATGTCACCTCCCACTTGTTAGAATGTCTCTCATAAAAAAGAACACAAATAATAGTATAGAGGAGGTTGTGGAGAAAAGAGAACTCTTATGCACTGTTGGTAGGAAAGAAAATTGGCACAACTACTGTCAGAAACACTATGGAGGTGTTTCTCAAAAAAACTAAAAATAAAATTGCCAAGTGATCCAGCAATTCTACTTCTGACTATATAACCAAAAGAAACACATACACTAATTTAAAAAGATGCATGCACTTAATATTCATAGCAGGAGTAGTTACAATGGCAATGATATGGGAACACCTAAGCATCTATCAGCAAATGAATGGATAAAAAAGGTGTGGTATATATGATGGAATATTACTTAGCCATAAAAAAGCAGAGTTTTTATGTAACTGATTGCTAATCCAACTAATAGAACTGAGATCTGTCATCTCATGAAAACTATACAAACATTATTCTTACTCAGTATTATTCCTTTAGCTGTCTACTCCCCTTCAGTTTCTTCACGTGTTGTTAGCTTTCTACCATTTTCATGTATTTTTCAAAAATGCACAATTGATGTTAATTAAAAATAAGGCAAATTTAACATAACCTCTATTGTCAAATCTCAAAATAGAACCCCTGCTGCCAAAATTTACAAATCTAGGTTCAATTTTCAACCAGTCTGTTCTGTGTCTTTATTGCTTCTTTGCTTATGTGATCAACTCTATAGACAGTCTGATAGGCAGTTATAGACATCTTGGATCACATCTCGTATTTCTGTGGGATTGTTTATTAATTGATCTATATTTTTTCTTAAGCCTAGAAACCCAAATGAATGCTAAGTTCTCTGTAATTTTCAAACCAGATTCACAGTTGGAATAGCTATTTGGAACTCTAAGCAGTACAAATAGAAGTATGGCTATGCTTCTTTGAATCCACTTGCATCTAGCCTCTCTTATGCTCTGTAAACTGCTTTATACTACACAACATGCACTTCAACTGTGCAGACTTTCTCATACTGATCCTTAGAGCCAACTGGCATAGCTAATAGATAAAGGAATAGCTTCAAATAAGAAAAAATATATTAAAATGTTATATCATTTATTTATTTTCTAATTGTTACTGACATCCAATTCACAAATTTACATAATGGAAAATTGATGACAGAAATTAATTTCAGACATTTCACTTGAAGTATAATTTATTAGAGGTAGAATGTATATAAAACAATCCATGTGTGTGTATGTGTATGTTTGTGCATATGTTCAGTCATGCTTATGGCCAAAGTAACAAAATTAACCGTTATACTTTAACTTTATTATAATTATAGTGTAGTGGCCTGGTTATACTCTTGGAACATTAACAAGACTATTGGTCCTGAAAATACGCACAGAATAGATGTCAAAGCATGATGCATTTGAAGTTTTGCATCAAGGCATGATGCATTTAAAGTTATTTTTTCTTTGAATCTACCTAAAAATCATGTGGTTTTGAAACCCAATATTGAAGGAAGTGCCATACCAGTGAAAATATTTCTAGTATATTGTATAATAAATAATTTCAGGGATAGAATGAGTCCCTTCTTCATGCTGATAGCATTTGGAAAGTGGCTTAAATCAGAGCTGTTTTCTGTTCTTTCTCTTCTTTAAGGTTCACTGAGATGACACCACCCTTATGGCAGAAAGTGAAGAGGAGCTGAAAAGCCTCTTGATGAAAGTGAAAGAGGAGAGCAAAAAAGTTGGCTTAAAGCTCAACGTTCAGAAAACGAAGATCATGGCATCTGGTCCCATCACTTCATGGGAAATAGATGGGGAAACAGTGGAAACAGTGCCAGACTTTATTTTTTTAGCTCCAAAATCACTGCTGATGGTGACTGCAGCCATGAAATTAGAAGACGCTTACTCCTTGGAAGAAAAGTTATGTCCAACCTAGATAGCATTTTCAAAAGCAGAGACATTACTTTGCCGACTAAGGTCCATTTAGTCAAGGCTATGGTTTTTCCTGTGGTCATGTATG
>SJYT01074585.1:147952-171297 GCA_006410635.1 Cephalophus harveyi | reverse complement strand
CAACATTCAGAAAACGAAGGTAATGGCATCTGGTCTCATCACTTCATGGCAGATAAATGGGGAAACAGTGGAAACAGTGTCACACTTTATTTTTTTGGGCTCCAAAATCACTGCAGATGGTGACTGCAGCCATGAAATTAGAAGACGCTTACTCCTTGGAAGAAAAAATTACGACCAACTTAGATAGCATATTGAAAAGCAGAGACATTACTTTGCCAACAAAGGTCCATCTAGTTAAGGCTATGGTTTTTCCTGTGGTCATGTATGGATGTGAGAGTTGGACTGTGAAGAAAGCTGAGCACCGAAGAATTGATGCTTTTGAACTGTGGTGTTGAAGAAGACTCTTGAGAGTGCCTTGGACTGCATGGAGATCCAACCAGTCCATTCTGAAGATCAGCCCTGGGATTTCTTTGGAAGGAATGATGGTAAGGCTGAAACTTCAGTAATTTGGCACCTCATGTGAAGAGTTGACTCATTGGAAAAAATTCTGATGCTGGGAGGGACTGGGGAGAATGGGACAATAGAGGATGAAATGGCTGGATAGCATCACCGACTAGATGGACATGAGTCTGAGTGAACTCTAGGAGTTGGTGATGGACAGGGAGGCCTGGCGTGCTGCGACTCATGGGGTCGCAAACAGTCAGACATGACTGAGCAACTGAACTGAACTGAGTTATTAACTAACAAAATTTCTGGATGATTTATCATTATTGTTTTGTGGTATAATGAACTCATCCCACATGAAAACTACACAAAATACTTCTTCAATAATATACACACTATGCAGTTCCAGGTAGGATTTGTGCCTCAATAGATCACACAAGCCACCCTCAGAGCCACCTGAACTTGATTTCACTGTCTATGAGTGAGTGAGTGAGTGATTGAAAATCGCTCAATCATGTCCAACTCTTTTCAACCCCATGAACTATACAGTTCATGGAATTCTCCAGGCCAGAATATTGGATTGGATAGTCTTTCCCTTCTCCAGGGCATCTTCCCAACCTATGGATCAAACCCAGGGCTCCAGCATTGTGGGCGGATTCTTTTGACCCACAGGAAAGCCCTTCACTCTCTATATAGTTAGTGCACATTCTAAGCCTACACTTTCTTGTTCATTTAGTAAAACTGGAGAGTGATCAGACTATGAAATTTTGTAAACCAGCTGTTCATTTATGTTTATGAATTTTATTCAAGTAAAAAAAAACTCAACCTAACTTTATATACTAGGAAGCTATAAAAAGAAGAACAAACTAAGCCTAAAGTTATCAAAATGATGGGAATAAAAAAGTTTAAAACATAAGTAAGTGAAAGAAAGAACAGATTAACAATGTGAAAAAACCAAGAAAACTAAGAGGTGATATCATGAAAAGATAAACAAAACTGACAAACTCTTAGATGACCTAGAAAAAAAAAAAAGAGATGACAAAATAAAAACATGAATGCCAATCTGTCTCAAACTCTTCCCAAAACTCACAGGGAAGTATACATATCCAAATTCATTTACAAGGTCAGTGCCACCCTGATACCAAAGCCAGGTACCAGAATTGCCCTGATAACAAACAAGAAAAGAAAACTACAGACCAATATCCCAGATGAATACAGATACAAAAATCCTAAACAAAATACCAGCAAACCAAATTCAACAGCTATTTAAAAGGATCATGAATCACGACCAAGTGGGATGGCAAGGATGGTTCAACATATACAAATCAACATGTCACACCATAAAGCCAGAATATAGAATAAAAATTATAGAATCATCTCAATAGGTACACAAAAAGCATTTGACAAAAAAAAAAAATCTCAATATAAGGAAATTACCTCAACATAACAGAAGCCATACATGATAAGCACACAGGTAACATCACACTAAATGGTAAAAAAATTGAAAGCTTTTCCTCTAATATCAGTAACAGATAAAGATGGCTGCTATGCTACTTCTATTTAACATAGTACTACAAGTTAGAGGTAAAGCACTTTAGGCAAGAAAAAGAAATAAAAGGCATCCAAATTGGAAAATAAGATATAAAATTATCCATGTTTGCAAATGACATGATCTTATATATATACAGAAAATCGGAGAAGGCAATGGCATCCCACTCCAGTACTCTTGCCTGGAAACTCCCATGGACGGAGGAGCCTGGTAGACTGCAGTCCATGGGGCCGCTGAGTCAGATGCGACTGAGCGACTTCACTTTCAGTTTTCACTTTCATGCATTGCAGAAGGAAATGGCAACCCACTCCAGTGTTCTTGCCTGGAGAATCCCAGCGATGGCGGAGCCCAGTGGGCTGCCATCCGTGGGGTCGCACAGAGTCGGACACGACTGAAGCGACTTAGCAGCAGCAGCAGCAGCATACAGAAAATCCTAAAGACCCCACCATAAAGGTGTTAAAACTAATAAATTTGGTAAAGTTGCAGGATACAAAATCAATATACAAAAATCAGTTGCATTTCTTATACTAACAGTNTTATTTTAAAGGTCAAAGTTTTATGTGTGAAAACTCTTCTGCTAGCTTTTTCTTACTGAAATATTTTTGCACAATTCCTGTCTACTTTTGCCCGTAGTAAAACAGATTGTTTTGTCCATTCAAATATACTGATTTGTAATGTAGACAAAAATGTTATTACAACACTTAACTGAAAAATTAGTAAAAGTTATTGCAATTGTACATGATAATGCAATTATTTTGCAGGATAATTCTAAGTTCTTATTTATACAGAAAATATTTTTGCTGTTTGATCACCTGTGACTTTGTAGCTTTAAACAAATAAACTAACAAGACATATACTTTTCAACTACTCTACTCATTGAGTGTAAAACATCTCAATGTTAGCCTTACTCTTCATAGCATACGGCATTTTTTTGGCTTCTACTTTTTTGCATATGTCTAGTGCACATTATGTGTACTATATCTCTATATTTTTTTTCCTTAGAAAGACATGTTGTAATTCTTTAATTTATCTATTGAAGACATTTAGAAATCAACCCCTCCTCTGCGTTTTACTTATTTCCTTCCCTTTGTCCTCCTTTCCCTCTATACTTCTGACACACACAAAAAGTTTTAATAAAGTCCTAACTCTTGTTCAATTCATCCAAAAAAATTTGGATGAAGAAAGCAAAGGAAATACACAATCACACACACTTTCTCAGGAGTGTGAAGAACAAAAGAGCAGTTTATTTAAGGCAGAAGGAAAAGTCACACACTTGAGCCATCTCATAAGGGTGGGTCATTCAGCAAGATCCTTTGATCCTTCTTTAATCTTATTTTTAGCCCTTTGAATGGGTGGGGTCTTTCTAACTATGGACAATTAAGGTATGGACTGTTCATTGAGGGGAAGACTGAGGTGTGGTCTGCATGGCACCACTGTATTTCAGATCCAGGTCATGCACATTTGGCCCCTGGAGTCACTTAGAGTTGTTTCTCCTTACAATTTTCCCTTAATAGTTGAGTGCCACATTTGGCATTTAATAGTTGAGTGAAAGGTTATATAGGATCATCAACCTTCTGTGCATTTTTGTTGCACATGCTCCATTATTTTCATAGTCTGAGTTTCTTGCTCAGATGCTGCAAGGTTTGTTTTAGATGCCATCCCTCCATGCATCATGGCCTCATTAAATGCAAATCAAGGAAGTGGCTTTCAGTTCAGTTCAGTCGCTCAGTCGTGTCCAACTCTTTGTGACCCCATGAATTGTAGCATGCCAGGCCTCCCTGTCCATCACCAACTCCCAGAGTTCACACAAACTCATGTCCATCAAGTTGGTGATGCCATCCAGCCATCTCATCCTCTGTCATCCCCTTCTCTTCCTGCCCCCAATCCCTCCCAGCATCAAAGTCTTTTCCAATGAGTCAACTCTTCACATGAGGTGGCCAAAGTACTGAAGTTTCAGCTTTAACATCATTCCTTCCAAAGATCACGCAGGGCTGATCTCCTTTAGAATGGACTGGTTGGATCTCCTTGCAGTCCAAGGGACTCTCAAGAGTCTTCTCCAACACCACAGTTCAAAAGCATCAACTGTTCAGCACTCAGCTTTATTCACAGTCCAACTCTCACATCCATACATGACCACAGGAAAAACCAGAGCCTTGATTAGACAGACCTTTGTTGGCAAGGTAATGTCTCTGCTTTTCAATATGCTATCTAGGTTGGTCATAACTTTTCTTCCAAGGAGTAAGCATCTTTTAATTTCATGGCTGCAGTCACCATCTGCAGTGATTTTGGAGTTCAAAAAATAAAGTCTGATACTGTTTCCACTGTTTCTCCATCTATTTCCCATGAAGTGATGGGACCAGATGCAATGATCTTTGTTTTCTGAATGTTGAGCTTTAAGCCAACTTTTTCACTCTCTGCCTTCGCTTTCATCAAGAGGCTTTTTAGCTCCTCTTCGCTTTCTGCCATATGGGTGGTGTCATCTGCATATCTGAGGTTACTGATATTTCACCTGGCAATCTTGAGTCCAGCTTGTGCTTCTTCCAGCTCAGCGTTTCTCATTATGTACTCTGCACATAAGTCCATGCAAATTTAATGAGATCACTTTTTTTTTTTAATCCGAGAGTTTGTTGATTGAGTCTTCAGGATTTTCTATATATAAAATCCTTTTGCTTTCAGTTGAAGATAATACTTATTTTCCCTTTCCAATTTTGATACATTTAATTATTTTTCTTGCCTAATTGCTCTAGCTAGGACTTACAGTACTATGCTGATTAGGAGTGGTGAGATGTCACTCATGTCACACTCCTGATCTTAGAAGAAAATTTTCAGACTTTCACAATTAAGTCTGATGTTATCTGTGGGTTTGTCATATATGGACACTAACATGTAGACCTAGGTTTTTTCTATGCCACATTTGTTAAGAATTTTCATCATGAATGGAGATTAATTTTTTTTCTGAATGCTTTTTCTTCATCTATTGAAGTGAATTTATGATTGTTTTCTTTCATTCTGTTAATATAATGTTTCATCCTGATTAATTTGTCTGCACTGCACTGGTCTTGCATACCAAGATAAATTCCATTTAATCACTATGAATACTTTTTTAACTGGGCTACTGAATTTATTTTGTAGTTAATTTTTTGAGAGTTTTTCCATCTGTATTCATCAGTGGAATTCAACTGTAGTTTCCTTTTTTGGAATGAGCTTTTCTGATTTTAATGCTGGTCTTCTTAAACAAGCTTGGGTTTATCTCCCAGTTTTTGTTTGTGCTCCTTATTTCTGTTTTTGAGCCAGACCATTTATTTCTTTGTTTTTAATTTTGTTTATTTTCTGTTGTACTGGGTCTTCATTTGGAATTCAACTGTAGTTTCCTTTTTTGGAATGAGCTTTTCTGATTTTAATGCTGGTCTTCTTAAACAAGCTTGGGTTTATCTCCCAGTTTTTGTTTGTGCTCCTTATTTCTGTTTTTGAGCCAGACCATTTATTTCTTTGTTTTTAATTTTGTTTATTTTCTGTTGTACTGGGTCTTCATTGCTGCTTGGGCCTTTCTCTAGTTGTGGTGATTGTGGGCTACTCTTTGTTGCTGCGTGTGGTTTTTCCATTGGGCTGGGTTCTCTTCTTGTGGAACTCAGGCACTAGGGCACATGAGCTTTGCATAGTTGCACATGAGTAGTTGCAGCACATGAGCTCAACAGTTGTTTTCTTGCACTGTTGGTGGTAATGTAAACTGATACAGTCACTTTGGAGAACAGTATGGAGATTCCTCAAAAACTAAGAATAAAGCTGCCATATGACCCAGCGACCCTACTACTGGGTACATACCCTGAGAAAACTACAATTAAAAAAGACACAGGTACCCCAGTGTCCACTGCAGAAATATTTACATAGCCAGGACATGGAAGCAACCTAAATGTCCATTGACAGATGAATGAATAAAGAAGATGTACAACACATATACAATGGAACAGTGTTGTCATTGTTCAGTTGCTAAGTTGTGTCTGACTCTTTGTGACCTCATGGATTGTAGCATGTCACATTCCTCAACTTTCTCTAAGAGTTTGCTCAAATTCATATCCATTGAGTTGATGATAATTATCTAATTATTTCCTACCGCCCCCTTCTCGTTTTGCCTTCAGTCCTTCCCAGCATCAAGGTCTTTTCCAATAAGTCAGATCTCCACATCAGGTGGCTAAAGTGTTGGAACTTTAGTATCAGCTTTAGTATCAGTCCTTCCAATGAATACTCAGGGTTGATTTCCTTTAGGATTGATCTCCTTGTAGTTCAAGTGTTTCTAAAGAGCCTCTTCCAGCACCACAGCTTGAAAGCATCCATTCTTTGGTGCTCAGCCTTTTTTATGAGTGAAATATCACAGCTGTACATAGATGGGATATTACTCAACCAAAAAAAAGAATGAATTTGAGTCATTTGTAGTGAGGCAGATGAACCTAGAGCCTGTTATATAGGGTGAAGTGAGTCAGAAAGAGAAAAACAAAAACAGTATATTAAACCATATGCATGGAATCTAGAAAAACAGTACTGATGAACCTAACTTCAGGGAAGGAATGGAGACAAAGGTGTACAGAATAGACTTGAGAACAGAGAGGGGATAGAGAATATGGGATGAATTGAGAAACTAGCATTGACATATATACATGACATGTGTAAAATAAATAGCTAATAGAAAGCTACTATATAACAAAGAGATTCACGCCTGGTGCTCTTTGATGACCTAGAAGGGCAAGATGGAGGGAAGGATCAAGAGAGAGATAATATATATATAAACATACATAATCAGTTATGACTGATTCACAATGTTATATAGCAGAAGCTTACACAACAGTTCAGTTCAGCAGCTCAATCATGTCTGATTCTTTGCGACACCATGAATCGCAGCACATCAGGCCTCCCTGTCCATCAGCAACTCCTGGAGTTCACCCAAACTCATGTGCATCGAGTCAGTGATGCCATCCAGCCATCTCATCCTCTGTCATCCTCTTCTCATCCTGCCCCCAATCCCTCCCAGTATTATGGTCTTTTCCAATGAGTCAACTCTTCACATGAAGTGGCCAAAGTATTGGAGTTTCAACTTCAGGATCAGTCCTTCCGATGAACACCCAGGATTTTAGGATGGAATGGTTGGATCTCCTTGCAGTCCAAGGGACTCACAAGGATCTTCTCCAACACCATAGTTCAAAAATATCAATTATTTGGTGCTCAGCTTTCTTCACAGTCCAACTCTCATACCCATACATGGCCACTGGAAAAACCATAGACTTGACTAGACAGACCTTTGTTGGCAAACTAATATCTCTGCTTTTTAATATGGTATCTAGGTTGGTCATAACTTTTGTTCCAAGGAGTAAGTGTCTTTTAATTTCATGAGTGCAATCACCATCTACAGTGATTTTGGAGCCCCCCAAAAATAAAGTCTGACACTGTTTCCACGATCTTAGTTTTCTGAATGTTGAGCTTTAAGCCAAATTTTCGCCTGTTTTCTTTCACTTTCATCAAGAGGTTTTTTAGTTCCTCTTCACTTTATGCCATAAGGGTGGTGTCATCTGCATATCTGAGGTTATTGATATTTCTCCCGGCAATCTTGATTCCAGCTTGTGCTTCATCCAGTCTAGCGTTTCTCATGATGTACTCTCCATATACGTTAAATAAGCAGGGTGACAATATACAGCCTTGACATACTTCTTTTCCTATTTGGAACCAGTCTGTTGTTCCATGTCCAGTTCTAACTGTTGCTTCCTGACCTGCATATAGGCTTCTCAAGAGGCAGGTCAGGTGGTCTGGTATTCCCATCTCTTTCAGAATTTTCCACAGTTTATTGTGATCCACACAGTCAAAGGCTTTGGCATAGTCAATAAAGCAGAAACAGATGTTTTTCTGGAACTCTCTTGCTTTTTCGATTATCCAGTGAATCTTGGCAATTTGATCTCTGGTTCCTCTGCCTTTTCTAAAACCAGCTTGAACATCTGGAAGTTCACGGTTCACATATGGTGGTCTGGTATTCCCATCTCTTTCAGATTTTTCCACAGTTTATTGTGATCCACACAGTCAAAGGCTTTGGCACAGTCTTAGTTGTCCATATATGTGTGGGTTTATTTCTGGCTTCTCAGTTCTGTGTCATTGATATATGTGTCTGTTTTTCTGCTGGTTTGATTACTATGGCTTTGCAATAGATTTGAAATCAGGGCTTGTAATATCTCTAGCTTTGCTCTTTTTCTCAGGATTACTTTGACTCTTCTGGATCTTCTGTGGTTCCACGTAAAGTTTAGGACTGTTGTTCTATTTCTATAAAAAATGTGATTGGGGATTTTGATAGGGATTGCACTGAAATCTGTGGATTACCTTAGGTAATCAGACACAAAATATCTGTCTTCACTTTCAGCAATGTCCTATAGTTTTCAGTGTACAGGTCTTCTACCTCTTTTGTTACCTTTATTCCCAGGTATTTTGCTGTTTTTGTTGGATACAGATGGGATTGTTTTCTTAATTTCTCTTTCTACTAGCTCATTGTTAGTGTACAGAAATACAACAGATTTTTGTATATTGATTTTATGCCCTACAACTTTACTGTATTTGCTTATTTCCAGTCATTTTTTGGTGATGTCTTTAGGGTTTCCTATATATAAAACTATGTCATATGCAAATAGTGATGGTTTTACTTCTTCCTTTCCAATTTGGAGGACTTTTGTCTCTTTTTCTTACTTAATCAATCTAGCTATGATTTCTAATACTATCTTGAATAAGAGCCGCAAGAGAGGGCATCCTTGTCTCATTCCTAATCTTAGAAGGCTAGCTTTTAGTTTTTCACCTTTGAATATATTAGCTGTGGATTTGACATGCATAGCCTTTATTATGTTGAGGAAGATTCCTTTTATACACATTTTATTGAGAATTTTTGTCATAATTGTGTGTTGTCTTCTCAAATGCTTTTCTGTGTCTATTCAGATAATCATATGCTTTTTTATCTCTCATTTTGTTAATATGATGTATCACTTGGATTAATTTGTGGATATTGAACCATTCTTGCATTCCTGGAATAAATCCCACAATCTCACACCATACACAAAAGCCAAAGTCAGTTAAAGACTTGAATGCAAGACCAAAAAGCATGCAACTTCTAGGACAAAAGAGGCAGTACACTTTTTGACATTGGTTTTAACTTTACCTTTCTGGATATGTTCCCTCAGGAAAGGGAAACAAAAGCAAAAATAAACAAATGGGGCTATATCAAACTGAAAAGTTTCTGCACAGCAAGGAAGCCATCGACAAAATGAAAATGAGTCTGTCAAGTGGAGAAAATATTTGCAAATCATATATCTAATAAGGGGTGAAATGCATAAAGAACTCATACAATCATACAACAAAAACAACCTGATTAGAAATTGGCCAGAAAACTAAATAGATATTTTTTCCAAAGAGGGCATAAAGATCGCCAACAGACATACACCAAAAAATGTTAAAAATCACTAATCATTGGGGAAATCCAAATCAAACTACAATGAGATATCGACTCACACCTGTTAGAATGACTATTATTGAAAAGGCAAGAAATAATAAGAGTAGAGAGGATGTAGATAAAAGGGAACACTACATGTTATAAACTGGTGCAGTCACTATGGAAAACATTATTAAGACTCCTTAAAAAATTAAGAATTGAATTATCATATGATCCAGCTATTCCAATTACACTTATTAATCTGAACAATTAAAAAATACATTTTAAAAGTAATATTAACCACTTCATATGTTCACTGAAGCATTATTTACAACAGTCAAGATATGAAACAAACTAAGTTCCCATTAATAAATGCATAAAGATGTAGCATACATATACAATGAAATACTATTCAGTCATAAAAGGATGAAACTTTGCCATCCATGACAACATGGATGGACTTTGAGCGTATTATGCCAAGTGAAAATTTCATTCATATGTGGGATATAAAAAAAACAAATGAAAAAAAACAAAATAAATGAACAAACCAAATCAAACAAAAACAAACACATAGATACAGAGAACAGTTATTGAAGCTTTCAACTTCAATCCTTTTAGAGTTGTGGGTATAACTTTAAGATCTTCTTGGATTTACATATATAATTCATTTTCCTAAATATATAATTTGTATTCTCATTTTTAATAAAAGACTATATTGTATATGCTCTTAAGTATTTTTCATTTTTATTCACTTTAATATTAAGAATATTAGAGATTTTTCGCCTTTATAATTATGTGGCTCTACCTCAGACTCTAGGAGGGACTCTCTTTCTTGCCTTTTTTAGCTTCTAGAGGCTCCCTGCATTCATTGGCTCAGAGCGCCTTCTTCCATCTTCAAATCCAGCAACATAGCATCACCAAATCTTCTGACTAACTTTTCTACCCTCTTCTCATCCTTATAAAGATTCCTGTGAATATTTTGGGCTCATCTAAATAATCTGGAATAATCTAATCTTCCCCTCTCAAGATCTTTAACTTCATTTTTAGTTGAGGTAAAATTGACATATATTATTATATTAGGTCCAGGTGTACAACATAAAGACTGAATATTTTGTATACATTTGTATATATTGCAAAATGATCATCACAATAAGTCTAGTTAATATTCACCACTATGCTTAGTCACAAAATTTTTTATTGTGATGGGAACTTAGTTCTACTCTCCTAGCAACTTTCAAATATGCAATACAGTATTGTTATCTGTAGTCACTATGCTGCTGTAGGTTATATCCTCGGGAGTTACCTATTTTATAGCTCTTGTTGTTCTGTCGCTAAGTGGTATCCAATTCTCTGTGACCCCATGGGTTTCAGCATGCCAAGCTCCTCTATCCTTCCCTGTCTTCCAGAGTTTGCTCACATTCATCATGTCCATTGAGTCAGTAATGCTATCTAACCATCTCATTCTCTACTGCCCCCTTCTTTTGCCTTCAGTCTTTCCCAGCATCAGAGTATTTTCCTGTGAGTTATCCAATTCTCTGTGACCCCATGGGTTTCAGCATGCCAAGCTCCTCTATCCTTCCCTGTCTTCCAGAGTTTGCTCACATTCATCATGTCCATTGAGTCAGTAATGCTATCTAACCATCTCATTCTCTACTGCCCCCTTCTTTTGCCTTCAGTCTTTCCCAGCATCAGAGTATTTTCCTGTGAGTTGTCTCTTTGCATCAGGTGGCCAAAGTATTAGAGCTTCAGCATGAGTCCTTCCAATGAATATTTAGTACTGATTCCCTTTAGGATTGACTGATTTGATCTCCTTGCAGGCCAACAGACTCGAGAGTCTTCTCCAACACCACAGTTCAAAAGCATCATTTCTTCAGTGGTCAGCCTTCTTGATGCTCCAATTCTCACATCTATATATGACTACTGGAAAAATCATAGCTTTGACTGTACAGACTTTTGTCTGCAAAGTAGTGTCTCTGCTTTTTAATATGCTGTCTATGTTGATCATAGTTTTTCTTCCAAGGAGCAAGCATCTTTTAATTTCATGGCTGCAGTCACCATCTGCAGTGATTTTGGAGCCCCCAAAAATATAAAGTCTGCTACTGTTTCCATGTTTCCCCATCTATTTGCCGTGAAGTGATGGGACCAGATGCCCTGATCTTTGTTTTTTGAATGTCGAGTTTTAAGCCAGCTTTTTCACTCTCTTCTTTCACCCTCATCAAGAGGCTCTTTAGTTCCTCTTCGTTTTCTGCCATAAGGGTAGTGTCATCTGCATATCTGAAGTTATTGATTTTTCTCCCAGAATTCTCAAGTCCAGCTTGTGCTTCATCCAGCTCAGGATTTCACATGATGTATTCTGCATATAAGTTAAATAACCAGGGTGACAATATACAGCCTGGATGTACTCCTTCCCCAATTTGGAACCAATCCGTTGTTCCATGTCCAATTCTAACTGTTGCTTCTTGATCCTCATACAGGTCAATGATATAGAATAGAAATCTAGAAACAGTCTAGAATAGAAAAATCCAGAAACAGACCCATGCTAATGCTGTAAATTGCTTTCTGAATTTTTATTAACTTGGGGTAGGCAGAGATTTCTTAGATAGTACACGTAAGTTACTAACCACACACACACACACACACACATAGACTGGATCATTAAAATCAAAGCTTTATCTGCATCAGAAGACATGGTTAAGAGAATGAAATTCAAGCCACAGACTTGGAAGAAAATATTCGCAATACATAGATCAGCTGAAACACTTCTACCCATAACATATAACAAATTCCTATACATGAATAAGTGGAAGACACCCAGTAATAAAAAATGGATAATGAGCCAAAGGCTTTGCCACTCCACAAAGGAAGATGTATAAAGTGCCAATGATTTGCTAACCATATGAATATGTGCTCAACATTATTAGTCATTTTAAATAGAAATTAATACTGAAATGAGATACCACATCACACATAATAGGGTGTCTAAATTAGAAAGGCCATTTCTAACAGGTGTTAAAAAACAGTTTGGTAGTTTTTTTAAATGATTAAACATACTCTTACACGATGACCCAACAATTTCACTCCTAATCATTGACCCAAAAGAAATGAAAACAACTTGCCACCAAAAGATCTGTACAGCAGCTTTATTCATTCTAATTCCAGACTGGAATCAACTCAAAATGTCTTTCAGATGTTTGGTAGTTTTTTTAAATGATTAAACATACTCTTACACGATGACCCAACAATTTCACTCCTAATCATTGACCCAAAAGAAATGAAAACAACTTGCCACCAAAAGATCTGTACAGCAGCTTTATTCATTCTAATTCCAGACTGGAATCAACTCAAAATGTCTTTCAGAAGGAAAGTGAATAAACAGATTGTGCTAGATCCACACAATAAAATATCCTCAACAATAAGAGGAAGAAACTTCTATTCATTCAACAATATGGATGATGAGCCAAATCAGACACAAAGCACATGTGACGTATTATTTTCATGTATATGAAGTCAAGTAGCAGAAAAAATTAACATATGGGGACAGAAAGGACAGTGCTGTTTCCCTCTGAGAGGCTGTCTGGGTACAAGTGCTCAGGATGCAAGCTGAGGGGTATAGGATGTGCTGTTCTCTTCCTCGTTTTTCAAATAACACATCAGTTTTCCACACCATGTCTCCCTTGTGATGTCCACTGCCCCTCCAGGGTTCGGCAGGACGTACTGGCTGCTTTCCCGACCTCTGGGAGCATACTCCACCTTCACCAGTGATTAGCGATCCCGATCCTCTGACCACTTTTCATCTTACAGATTTTGGTAGAAATCTCTCATCTGCTCATTGCCTCCTGCCATTCTCCTTGTCATTGTAATCCAACCCCTTTATTAACATGTTAGTGGGGGTTTAATAAAAGAGAAGATAAGTATTTCTCTTCAATCTGAGATCGTTAAGTAGAAATTTTTTCATTGAAAAATTCAACACAGTAATGTGACATTACTTTTCCCTGATGATTTTGGGTACTAGTAAGTGACAATAATTCTCTTTTGATTTGAGTAAGAAAGCTAACATCTAAAATGGTTCTTATAATAAAGTAAAAATAAAAATAAAAAAAATAGAATGGTTCTTCATAACATTTAAAAATGTGAAATGTCAATTAAATATCAGACCTCTATAACAACTAAGAACCAAATTATAGACTCAGGTTTAAAATTAAGTTTTGAAGGAAAGAACTGCTATTTTTAAATTTGCGATGTCTGAAAATTCACTTCATGTAGCAATAGCACAGAGAAATTTATATTAACACACAGTAGAAGTCCCAGGAGAAATGACTGATATTCTTGTGAAATTCCCAATTTATACCTTATTATATTATTATTAAAACATCTTATCATTTATGAACCAGTTTATAACATAGGATGAAATTTCTCTTTTTTTATAATTAAGAAAATATCTTAATTGAAGTATAGTTTATTTACAATGTTGTGGTCATGATTCCATTATACATATATATATTNATTAACACACAGTAGAAGTCCCAGGAGAAATGACTGATATTCTTGTGAAATTCCCAATTTATACCTTATTATATTATTATTAAAACATCTTATCATTTATGAACCAGTTTATAACATAGGATGAAATTTCTCTTTTTTTATAATTAAGAAAATATCTTAATTGAAGTATAGTTTATTTACAATGTTGTGGTCATGATTCCATTATACATATATATATTCTTTACTATTATGATTTATCACAGGATATTGAATACAGTTCCATGTGCTATACAGTAGGGCCTTTTTGTTTATCCATTCTATATGTAACAGTTTGCATCTGCTAATCCAAAACTCTCAATCAATCCTTCCCCCAGCCCTCCTTCCCCTTGGCAACTACAAGTCTGTTCTCTATGTCTGTGAGTCTGCTTCTGTTTTGTAAATAAGTTCATTAATGCCATATTTTAGATTTTACATGTAAGTGATATCATATGATGCTTGTCTTTCTCTTTCTACTTCATTTAATATGATAATCTCTAGGTCCATCCCTGCTGCTGCAAATGGCATTATGTCATGCTTTTTATGACTAAGTAGTATTCCATTGTATACAAGTACCACATCTTTATCCCTCTGTCAATGGACATCTAGGATTTTTCCATACCATGGTATTATGATAATCTCTAGGTCCATCCCTGCTGCTGCAAATGGCATTATGTCATGCTTTTTATGACTAAGTAGTATTCCATTGTATACAAGTACCACATCTTTATCCCTCTGTCAATGGACATCTAGGATTTTTCCATACCATGGTAAAGTGTCTGTCTACAATGCGGGAGACCTGGGTTCAATCCCTGGGTCAGGAAGATCCCCTGGAGAAGGAAATGGCAATCCACTCCAGTACTATTGCCTGGAAAATCCCATGGACAGAGGAGCTTGGTAGGTTTCAGTCCATGGGGTCGCAGAGAGTCGGACACGACTGAGTGACTTCACTGGCTGTTGTGAATAGTGCTGCTGTGCACGTGGGGTGCATGTATCTTTTTGAGTTGTGGTTATGTCTGGGTATGACCAGCAGTGGGATTGCTGGATCACGTGACAACTCTGTTTTTAGTTTTTAAAGGAATCTCCATGTGGTTTCCATAGTTGCACCAACTTACATTCCCACCAACAGTGTAGAAAGTGTACTTTTTCTCTTCAGCATTTGTTATTTGTAGACTTTTTCACCAGTGGCCACCCTGACAAGTGTAAGGAGGTACCTCATTATAGTTTTGATTTGCATTTCTCTAGTAATTAGTGATGTTGAGCAGCATTTCATGGGCCAGCTGGTCATCTGTAGGATGGTGTTTCTCTTAACAGCTATATGCAGAGAGGAGGTACTCTTTTCTATTTTTCTGTGGTTGATTTTCTCTTAGTTAATAAAGAAGCATTTTCAAGGTTAAATTTTTATTTCATTGTTTTTCACTTTTTTGTTTGCTCTATTTGGGTTTTGTTACAATTAAAAAAAAATTATTAAAATAGTGTACCAGGTATGTGATATATATATAACTGATCTCTACTCAGGACGAGTTATCTTACACGTGTTTGTTCTTTGCAACCTGTCCTTTATATGCAAAATCTTACAGCTTCCATAAGCACCTCATAATCTGGATGACTATTTTCACATGGTATCCTTCCTCCCTAGGATGTCCTCAGAAAATCAGAACATAGACAACAGGCTCTTCTTTGAGACTGTATTCAGGCATTTCAAAAGACACAAGGTGCAGATTTCAAGCGCGATAAAAAAGACATTTCCTTTCCTTGAAGGCCTCCGTGACAACAAACTCATCACCAATAAAATGTATGAAGTAAGTGAAGTTGATTACATCGCAATCTGGTAAACTGGCCTGAAACGAGGTTAACTTTCACATCCTGGACCCAAATATCAGGGTATAGCTAGCCATCTGAAGAGTCTCCAGTGAGAGGGGGACATTTCCAAGTAGTGATGCAAGTGATCCTAAAAGGCAGAAAGGGAAGAGAGAGCAGAAACCGGCTTCAGTCTCGTCTCTAACTGAAGGGGTGGTACTCGTAGTGAACACAGGAGTCAGGGTGAATAACATCGGAGACGGGCTGGATCTGAAGTGGGTGTTCTCCGTAGATATTTACTAGCTTGTAGGAATGCACACAATACAGCATAAATTAAATTAATGTCAATGAACTGATGAATACATTTAATTTATTGATTTGGTAAAAATCATAGTTGACAGAGCATTTCTTTTCAATGAATATCAATTTAAATAGTTAGATCTGAAAACATTAAAACCCACTGAGACAATGTCGTGTTAGAGCAAATTTGGGAGTAGATGCAGGCTAGTCTTTCTCCAACAGTTTTCAGTTTTGTTTTTTCTGGTATTTTTGAGTCTTGGAATTTGTGTTAATTTTAGCGATAGGTGTTTCTGGAGTTACAGAGATGCAAGCCTTCAGTTTGACCTACAAATATGCTTTCCCTGTGGCCAAGTTCACAAAATGGAGCAGTGTCCCCTGGCTTCCTTGAGCTCTTCCAGGCCAAGTCAGGATTGGTGAAGGGGCAGGAGCTGTCCAGTCAACAGAATAGTGGCTCGTCACCTGCCAAATCTATTCCTCAAAGAGTTGACCAGGCTCTAGAGAGTTATGTATTCATTAACTTTGAACCCACTTTTATTAAGTGATATCATATGATGCTTGTCTTTCTCTTTCTACTTCATTTAATATGATAATCTCTAGGTCCATCCATGCTGCTGCAAATGGCATTATGTCATTCTTTTTATGACTAAGTAGTATTCCATTGTATATAAGTACCACATCTTCTTTATCCCTCTGTCAATGGACATCTAGGATTTTTCCATACCATGGTAAAGCGTCTGTCTACAATGCGGGAGACCTGGGTTCAATCCCTGGGTCGGGAAGATCCCCTGGAGAAGGAAATGGCAATCCACTCCAGTACTATTGCCTGGAAAATCCCTTGGACAGAGGAGCTTGGTAGGTTACAGTCCATGGGGTTGCAAAGAGTCGGACACGACTGAGTGACTTCACTGGCTGTTGTGAATAGTGCTGCTGTGCACATGGGGTGCATGTATCTTTTTGAGTTGTGGTTATGTCTGGGTATGACCAGCAGTGGGATTGCTGGATCACGTGACAACTCTGTTTTTAGTTTTTTAAGGAACCCCCATGTGGTTTTCCATAGTTGCACCAACTTACATTCCCAACAACAGTGTAGAAAGTGTACCTTTTCTCTTCAGCATTTATTTGTAGACTTTTTTTTACCAGTGGCCACCCTGACCAGTGTAAGGAGGTACCTCATTATAGTTTTGATTTGCATTTCTCTAGTAATTAGCGATGTTGAGCAGCCTTTCATGGGCCAGCTGGTCATCTGTAGGATGGTGTTTCTCTTAACAGCTATATGCAGAGAGGAGGTACTCTTTTCTATTTAGAGTCGGACACGACTGAGTGACTTCACTGGCTGTTGTGAATAGTGCTGCTGTGCACGTGGGGTGCATGTATCTTTTTGAGTTGTGGTTATGTCTGGGTATGACCAGCAGTGGGATTGCTGGATCACGTGACAACTCTGTTTTTAGTTTTTAAAGGAATCTCCATGTGGTTTCCATAGTTGCACCAACTTACATTCCCACCAACAGTGTAGAAAGTGTACTTTTTCTCTTCAGCATTTGTTATTTGTAGACTTTTTCACCAGTGGCCACCCTGACAAGTGTAAGGAGGTACCTCATTATAGTTTTGATTTGCATTTCTCTAGTAATTAGTGATGTTGAGCAGCATTTCATGGGCCAGCTGGTCATCTGTAGGATGGTGTTTCTCTTAACAGCTATATGCAGAGAGGAGGTACTCTTTTCTATTTTTCTGTGGTTGATTTTCTCTTAGTTAATAAAGAAGCATTTTCAAGGTTAAATTTTTATTTCATTGTTTTTCACTTTTTTGTTTGCTCTATTTGGGTTTTGTTACAATTAAAAAAAAATTATTAAAATAGTGTACCAGGTATGTGATATATATATAACTGATCTCTACTCAGGACGAGTTATCTTACACGTGTTTGTTCTTTGCAACCTGTCCTTTATATGCAAAATCTTACAGCTTCCATAAGCACCTCATAATCTGGATGACTATTTTCACATGGTATCCTTCCTCCCTAGGATGTCCTCAGAAAATCAGAACATAGACAACAGGCTCTTCTTTGAGACTGTATTCAGGCATTTCAAAAGACACAAGGTGCAGATTTCAAGCGCGATAAAAAAGACATTTCCTTTCCTTGAAGGCCTCCGTGACAACAAACTCATCACCAATAAAATGTATGAAGTAAGTGAAGTTGATTACATCGCAGTCTGGTAAACTGGCCTGAAACGAGGTTAACTTTCACATCCTGGACCCAAATATCAGGGTATAGCTAGCCATCTGAAGAGTCTCCAGTGAGAGGGGGACATTTCCAAGTAGTGATGCAAGTGATCCTAAAAGGCAGAAAGGGAAGAGAGAGCAGAAACCGGCTTCAGTCTCGTCTCTAACTGAAGGGGTGGTACTCGTAGTGAACACAGGAGTCAGGGTGAATAACATCGGAGACGGGCTGGATCTGAAGTGGGTGTTCTCCGTAGATATTTACTAGCTTGTAGGAATGCACACAATACAGCATAAATTAAATTAATGTCAATGAACTGATGAATACATTTAATTTATTGATTTGGTAAAAATCATAGTTGACAGAGCATTTCTTTTCAACGAATATCAATTTAAATAGTTAGATCTGAAAACATTAAAACCCACTGAGACAATGTCGTGTTAGAGCAAATTTGGGAGTAGATGCAGGCTAGTCTTTCTCCAACAGTTTTCAGTTTTGTTTTTTCTGGTATTTTTGAGTCTTGGAATTTGTGTTAATTTTAGCGATAGGTGTTTCTGGAGTTACAGAGATGCAAGCCTTCAGTTTGACCTACAAATATGCTTTCCCTGTGGCCAAGTTCACAAAATGGAGCAGTGTCCCCTGGCTTCCTTGAGCTCTTCCAGGCCAAGTCAGGATTGGTGAAGGGGCAGGAGCTGTCCAGTCAACAGAATAGTGGCTCGTCACCTGCCAAATCTATTCCTCAAAGAGTTGACCAGGCTCTAGAGAGTTATGTATTCATTAACTTTGAACCCACTTTTAGTCTTCAGAATTGGGCCTTCTTACATATAATGTATATGAGGGTGAGGAGATCAGATTCACAAATGGATTGTTTTAAGAAGAGAGGATTTATTGTTTCACTTAGTAGCCATAGAAATATACAGAAATTCTAAACCTTTATGTGAAAAGATACCTATTTATGGAAATTGGAATACATTAACTTGAAATCTCTTTCTAGGGCTCTCTTGTAATGTGGAAGTCTGTATTTCTATTTTTCCTATTCAATGCTTTTAAGGACTGTCAAGATTCTTGTAGAAACCTGGTCCCTGTACCAAGAGTGGTGTACAATGTTCTCAGTGAGCTGGAGAAGACATTTAACCCGTCGCTTCTGGAAGCTTTGTTCAGTAAGGTCAACATGCAGGAATATCCTGATTTAAATCACATTTATAAAAGCTTCGAAAATGGTAATTATCTTATTATCTACCTTTTGATGTTCAAGGTCAATTTTGGTCAATGAGTATATAGTGAGCTCCAATCACATGCCAGTAGTGCTGAGCAGTGGGAATATAACAGGTAAAAAAACACGCATCCCCTAAGTCTTCTCAGAGCTCATGTTATAAAGGCTATGGTACAACACCCAGCTGGAGGCCTGCTTAACTAGGCGCTTAGACTCCTGGGAGGACCAGAGCCACAGCGCCATCCTATTTAGACAGAAGGACAAAGGACAGGCCCGCAGTGGTCTACACAGCAGTCCACGCAGTTGACTACTACCCAGTTTAAGCTTAGCTGTGGGTGCAGGATCCATCCTGGAGTAGCAGCACCATGTATATGAGCATCAGAAATTCAACAACTCTATAGTTACAACTTTCAGAGACCCCATGAGTTACAACTTTCTTCCCCACTGCTCTGAAGGAAGACCCAAGAATAGTCCACAGAGTCCCATCCAGTCTACACACAATTTACCAGTCACATGTCATTTTTTAAACCTTAAACCCAGGATTGGCCTAGTAACACAGACAAGAGTTCACCTTCATCAGATTTTCAAAGTACTTAACTGAACGTTAACTCAAGTTCAAATTTGCCCTTAAGGAGAAATGGTTTTATTTAACTTTCTCCACAAAGGCGTAAAACAAACATTGCTTAAATACCACAAAACCTACTGCTCTACCAGTCTATTTTTGATGTTACACAAAACTAAAACTTTGGTTCACCATTTTTTCCTGAGAAAGCACTGCTTATACCTGGTACTATGTAAGGAAGATGTCCTTTCAAGAATTTTTGTTTTGACTTCACACGAAAAATTTGGTCTCAACTAAGACTTCCCAAGAATGATGGCGATTTCACAGGAAAAATGATTCTCTGAACTGAGGAGAGAGGGTGCTATGAGAACAGGTGCAGAGTGAGAAGGGTTCTAGAGTTTCTGGAAAAGGACATGGTCGAGTGGTATCACTCAGAGCGAGAAGCAGGCTGTGGGAGCTGACTCAAGAGGGGCGTGTTTGAAAAAAGATCTTGAAAGGTCTTAAATCTAAAGGTAAGCAATGTGACAGTAAAGAGATAGGCATTGCCCCAGGAGGAGCCCCTGCCAGCAGCCCTGGGGCAGTCCAGGCTTACCATCCCTTCCCCGGATTCACAGCAGAGACCTACCCTCTAGGATCCCTGGTTTACTTCCTTCTTCCAACATTTGCCAGGTCACCTGGCTCAGATGGTAAAGCATTTGCCTGCAATGCGAGAGACCTGGGTTCAATCCCTGGGACAGGAAGATCTCCTGGAGAAGGAAGTGGCAACCCACTCCAATATTCTTGCCTAGAAAATCCCATGGACTGAGAAACCTGGGAGGCTACAGTCCGTGGGGTCGCAAAGACTGAGCGGCGACTTCACTTTCGCTTTCACTCTCTGCATGCTGGGGCTCTGGGCTGGCGTCCTGGCTCTCGTGGGGCCCTGGTCCTGGAGTCCTGGGGACGTCCTGCCGTGCTGTAACAGGCATTCCCTGCTTGCAGCTTCAGAATGTCCTTCTTGCGTCCTGGGATCTGGGGCACCCCAGGGAGCTGTCTAGAGTTCCTCCCACATCTTCTGGTTTGTCTCTTTGCAATCCACTCATCCCCCAGGACCCAATGAGCCCAACTTTTCTCTTATCTAGCACCACGTGTAAAGCTTTGGGGCTTTCTCTTTTATACACACAGATCTCTCTAGGATCCTGGCCCTTCTCCAGAGGAAATCTGTTTCTTTCTTACAGTTTGAACAGTACAATACACACATTTCACTTCCCTTAGCTATGTAAACATGTGTCGTCCTCATGGTGTGACGTTTATTATACATAACTGACAGCCTCAGGATGTTCCCACGACTCTTTTATCCTTACATTCAAGTGGCTCATTTCTGTGCAGAGAACATAATTGCTTCCTTGCTGGGCTTTCTTTTTTCTGTCCAAGGATGATGGGGGAACTTTATCATGAAGGTTGGGATCCACTAATCTCTGAGTGACCCAAGAAAGGAAATTTCTAAATGTGCAATTCTGAGATGATGTGCCTGGTCTCTAGTGGAGATCTCTGTCTTCTCTCTCCCTCCCTTCAGTGATCCAAGAGAAAATTAATTATGAAGAAAGTAATGGACAAAAGAGGCCTGCCATCCAACTGAGCCTTGAGCAAGGTGATTGAGACCAAGCGCAAAGAGGAAAAGGAGAAGGGGAGGTGGAGGCCCAAGTCCTGAGCAAAGGTTGGGAATCAGGAAAGAAATGTTGAAGGACCATGGAGAAGGCAGGGAGGGGTGTTTGTATGAGCATCTAACCAGAGGCTGAGTCCTCAAGGACTGTCTGTGACAAGAGGCTGTTGCCCCAAATACCAAGATAAAGAAAGAGGAACCCAGGGTATCAGTAGCCAGATTTAAACAAAATGACTGTCTGGAAGTCATTGTGATTTAGAGAGAATCCTATAGGAGAAGATCAATGTGAAGGTGTGATGGGCTAAGCACTATGGGCCCAAGGTCAATGTCAAAGAGAAGGCCCTTCATGATGACAGAAGAAAGGACTGATTTAAATGTGGGGGAGGTTGTTCAAGAGCAGAATACTCAAGGAGAAAGGCAGTCATATAGATTCAGAGGCAAGGAAGTGGTAGAGATGCGGAGGAGTGGATGTGGGTGTTTGAGAGAAAGGGGAGAATAAATAGGCAGCTATTTCCTACCCCAGGGGATCTTCTCGATCCAAGGATTGAACCCAAGTCTCATGTCTCCTGCACTGGCCAGTGGGTTTTTTTGTTTTTTATTTTTTTACCACCAGTACGACCTGGGAGATAGGGAAATACATAAAGATAGAAAGATACAGAAAAAAGAATACAAGGGCTGGGGAAAGTGGAGGAGAATCGGACATTGAATCCTCATGGAGAGGCCAACAGAACAGATTAAACAGATCCTGTACAGGGAGGGGGTGGAGGAAGAGAGGGCGGGGAAGAGGCTCCAGGATTTTGCAGGAAGGTCACCAGTCATGGATAGCTCTGGGGACCAAGGCAGGCTCACTCTGGCTGTAGGCGTCAAGATAAACCACTGCTGGTCACTGAATGGCTGGTGGAGGTCACATGAGGAGATGGCCTGTCTGAGGCACTTTCAACCAGAGGTGAAGCTGATCCCATTCTCTAGGATCTGACACACCTGTTAGTTGGAATTTCCCAGATGGTCCAGATGGTCTCCACCTAGCCATCTGGAGAAGCAAGAAAAAGAAAGAAAGTGAAGTCACTCAGTTGTGTTAGATTCTTCGCAACCCCATAGCCTACCAGGCTCCTCAGTCCATGGAATTTTTAGGCAAGAGTACTGGAGCGGGTTGCCATTTCCTTCTCCAGGGGATCTTCCCGACCCAGGGATCCAACCCAGGCCTCCCACACTGTAGGCAGACGCTTTACTGTCTGAGCCACCAATCTTCAACTTCATCTTTATCAAGACTAAAAAGGGATAAGGGAAGAAGAGCATAGCTAATACTCCGGTTTCTGAAATAAACTTTCCCTTCTGCCCCCTAGGAGCTGGCGGAGACTTTCGCTCCAGCCCGACCTCTCCACAGGCAGTGCCCTTGGCTCGTGATGGTCTGTTCCTGGAGACTGCCGTGTCATCTTTCGCTGTCATGTCCCGTTTGGGGATGTGCTATGGAGCCTGCTTCTTTGTGTTCCTGACTGCGCAGAATTGTCAGTCTTTGTATCTGCATTTTCTCCAAGGATTTAGACAACAGAGTCTTAGTTCTCTGAGTTGCCTGGGAGGGTCACTCCTTCCACTCCTTAAACACACTTGCTGCCAATCCCTGAAGGCTCTGGGCCTGGACATTTGGCCTAGTCACCTGGCTTTGCAGTGTTCTGCTCTGTCCTGCTCGGTCCAGCAGAGGCCAGTGCTACAACCAGAGT
>SJYT01074585.1:129918-147583 GCA_006410635.1 Cephalophus harveyi | reverse complement strand
GTGGGGGGAGGGGGGAAGGAGAAGCAGGTGATGGGTCATCCTAGGGGGAAGGATTCTTCCTCTGCTAGTCCCTCACATGGACCATGGACACCACATGACTCCCTTACAAACCCTCTCCCATCATACCTGGGACAGAGACCAGGAGCTGCCCTCCAAACACCAGACAGGCCTCCGAGAAAAACGTTTTGGTATTTTAACAACCAGTAACCACTATTTACAACACTTGACCTCCATTAATCCATAACACTGTTAATAATGATACTAAATTAATAAGATTAATATCAATTTACGATGTTAATCATAATGATTTCATTTTTCAGATCAGTCACCATATTCCAAATAGTGATACAGACAATAATTTATTTAACTGTCTCAAAAATCCCAAAATGAAGTATATAACATCCTCAGTTTTCAGACAAGAAAGAACCAGCTTAGAGAGTTCAGTTATTTGTACAAGTTAACCCAGCTGAGAAGCAGAATCGAGCGCTGCTGTGTGCAGCGTCCCAGCAGGAATTCAGGGGCCCGCGGCCTGGCTTCAGATTCTGCTTCGAGATATTGGGGTAGCAGTCACTCATTGTTCCTCAGTTTCACTGTCTGTAATAGTAGCTACTTCAGAGGGTGATGGTAAGCAAGTTACGTCATATAAAGCACTCACAAGCTTGCCTGGGGCTGCATCAGTGTGTGCATGCATTTGTTATTATTAGTACATTTAATCATCATCATTGTTTGTGTCTGGTGCCAGAGTCCAAGCTTTTAACCATTCCAGTGACCATTCCAGTGATAAAAGCAACACCTACTCCTGACCCAGAAAGATAACTTGAAAGGCACAGCCTCCCCACCCACAGAGCACACTAGTCTATAATAAATTTCATGTCTTTCTTCCATGAGTTTCCTTTGAAAATTAGTAATGTAGAACAGCCTCAGGGAACTTCTCATACCGTGGAAAGCCCTTATTATGTAGCTTCCAGTTGAGATAGATTATTTAAGGAGGGATGTTCTAAGTTATTATTACATTTTTATAAAAGAAAAAAAACTTTTCAAGTGACTACTGAAAGCATAGCTATACATTTATTTAAAAGTTATACATTTATTATAAAGTGACATTTATTCAAAAAGTTAACATTTAAAAATATAAAAAAACACAACATGCATGAATCCATACTCTTAGCTGTTCATCTACTAGTGCAGCTGGTGGGACTAGAAGGGGTGAGTGGATGGAATTGTGACAAGGAATGAGCAGAAGAGAAGGGATTGTGTGTGTGTGTGTGTGTGTGTGTGTATGTGTATAGGGTGTGGAGGGAGGAAGCAATGAAGTCTTCTAAAACTCAAAGTGTGCTCTAGGGGCAATCCTGCCAGGAAATGAAATCCCAGAGCATCTTGATGATGGGGAGTAAGGAATATAAAGAGAAAAACTTCAACCTAGGACCCAACTGATACACAGCAAGTCACCAATAGGTGTGTCCAAGAGTCTTATTCAACAAGAAGGGTTGACATGCCCAGGTGAGAGGAGGGCTGTGTCTCACATCCCCCTCACCCCAAGGGGAGGCTCCAAGTCCTGAGGATGTGGCACAGAATAGGCACCAGGGCCCACAGTCTATATTAAAACTTTGGGAAATAATTTTAAATCACGTTTTACATTAATTAATTTGTTTACAAAAGTAGCACTAAATGAAAAAGTCAAATTGCACTGAAAAATATGTCTATGTGTTCATACATTATTGAGGCTGGCGGGAACAGAGTGGGAGGAGTTGATGGAATCAGGGAGGACCAGAGATGGTTGCCATGGAGGAAGGGCGTGTGTGCTGGTCCTGGGTGGTTTGCCCAGGGATTCAGTCCTTCCCCTCCCCTGCTCTGCTCGGCCCTCTGTCTCTGGCCACTGGCCCCTGTGGACTTGTTTGTCAGCTCTCCTTGCTGCTGACTGCCTGCTGGGTTCCTAAGATGGAGACCCTGGCAGGAGAGTGGGAGTAAGGGAGGAGCCGGGTGTTTCTCCATCACTGCCTCCAGCCGCAGTTCTGGCAGCAGCCGCGTCTCAGCCTTGACTGCACCTTCCACGAAGCAGGCAAATCATGGTCCAGCCTCTGCCTGCCCAGTGACCTCAGCCCGTGACCTCCTCCTCTATCCCTCCCGTAGCTTCCCGCTGACTCTTCTTTATGTTGGCACATTCTTCCCCTTGGTCTTCTGTGCTCTTCCATCAGCTGTGTAGCCAATCCCTGGATTAAATTCCCTCTGCTTTAAAAGCTTAGAGTGGTTTATATCTCCCTGTTGGATGCTGATGGATGTGGGAGGAAAAAAAAATTTGATGAATCAAAACATGATTTAGGTATGACCCCAAGTGAAAATGGACTCTCGGATCACCTCAGTGAAACAGAGCAGATGAATGCGAAGATGAAAGATAGAACCAGCGACCAAAATGGTGCCCTAGAAAGCCAGCAAGCAAATGAACAATGTGCTCAAGAGTCTGAACCAGCAGGTAAGACTGACTGACTGGGTTTGACTTGTGTGGAGGGGAACAGGCAAGTGGAGGGACTTGGTGGTTTGGACAATGGCACAGGTGAAGCCTTTGGTGATGATTAGAATGCTTGAGATGAAGAAAACGCAGAAAGACAAAATTGGCATAGAAGAGGCATACGTCAGTCGTGTCAAGAATTAAGAAGCAAAGAATAGGAGAAGGCAGGAAGTATAATAGAGAGTGGATCGGCTGAGCAACTAGGTAGAGGACAGCAGGGCCAGGCCTCGGATGGGGCAGGGAGACCCTTTCTTATGAGATGCGAGGACCATCTCATTCTAGGCACCTTCTTTGCCTCAACTCTAGACCCTGCTGCGCCCTGTGGGACACTCACTTAAAATGTAGAGAAAAGAGCATGCAGAAATAAAAATACAAAGAAAAATGAAAATCAAAAAATAGGGGGGAAATGGGGGAGGCACCAAAAGAGAGCTCCACAGAGAGAGGATGAGTAAAGGGCAATGTGGACCAAGCAGAGAGGAAGGAGAGAAAGGGAGACCCTGTCCCGTTTGAGGAGGCGGTCATCAGAATGGAGGCACAGGGGCTGTTCCTAACACCACTGAGAAAGATAAGGTGTTCTCAGTGATCCAAATGGCCCTGTAACCCCTCAGACAAAAATAAGATTCTCCCCAGGAAAGGAAAGACAAAAGCAAAAAGCCCAGAGCTGAGGAAGGAACAAAGGAAGACACGGAATCAGTTTGGGGAAGAGGTTTTGTGGATTCCCTGTCCCTTCCCTTGCTCTCTAGAGTCACTTCTAAAGTCTAAAGTCACTTTCAAAGTGGTCTTAAACTTCAGGGACTCTTTTGTATATGAGTGCTAGTTCAGATTTAAGCTTGAGTCATCCCATGTCATCCCAGGAATGTAGACAATGGAAGGAATACCTTTCTTGTAGTTTCAGCTCTAGACTGAAAAGCTGGGGGAAGAAACTTCATTTTCCTTTTTTGCACAAATCAGAAAAACAGCTACTGTGTAGACTTTCCTTTTTGATCTCAGTAGATGAACTGGACTGATAGTGTTTATTCAGATTTAAGACATTATCTGAATCTTGGTTTGAGTAGATTTGGGATCTATCTGTAATATTAACTAGATCAGATAGCTTTTATATTTTCATACGTCCACAGAGGATCACCTCACCTTTGTCCACGTCCATCAGTTATTGAACTTTGTGAACTGGCCTTGAAACATTACAACAACGTTTTGTGGCACCAATTTTATAAACTTTTTCAGTTCAATATGTGCTATTTTTCAGATACAGAACAAAGTTTAATTTGTCAAGGTTCATGCTCTTTGTTTTAGCAGAATTTGATAGAGGATCTTTTATATACATTTGTAATTGATAAAAATAAACCAGATTGCAAATTTGTTTTCTTTCTTTTTTAAGCAAACCATGTACCAAGTTTTTTGGTTCAGATGGCATAGGCCAAGTTAAATTGCATTCTATTAAGTGATATGAGTATATTTCTGTAAGTATAAATATGTTGAAATAAGGTTTTAAAGCACACACAAACACACACACACAGGAAGGGACGGAGTGAGCAGCAGGAAGAAGGGTGGGTTGGATCCCCCCAGCCCCAGCAGTGGGATTACAGGCAGAAGCCTTCTTAATGCTAGCGAACGGTGCTCACTCCTTTTGGGGGAGACAAATTAAAATTCTTCATTCATTAAAATTTGATCCAGGAGCAGAGCCATCCAAACATGGACTACAGATCAATTCCTGTTCTGTCCATCTAAAGGATATAAAGAAGGAAAAGCCATTTTTTAACTCAGAAGTTCAACTGCAAGCCCCAACAAGGACTGACTATAACCAGGTGTCTGACATAATAGGTAAGGCTGACAGAAAGAATGTGGAGCAGGGATCAAGGGAACCAGGCAAGAGGCTGGGGCATCAGGGTCAAGCCAGCCAGTCCAGGTGGCCTTGGGCAGAGGAAGGAAGGGCAGGGAACCAGCACTCTGTGCTGTGAGTTTAGCAGAAGAGGCTCCCCAGGGACCAGAAAAATATCAGAAGGTGGTGGGTTATAAGTATTGATGACCAGGAGACTATTTCCAAAGTAAGAGAGGAAAGTAGGGGGGTAGAAGATAAAGAAAAAGGAAAGATCAGAGAGCCAAGATATTCATGAGAGGAGATGGAAAAGGAAAAAAATGAAGACAGAGTGAGGCATGAAGAGATACAGTTCCCAGAAAGAGAGGTGTAAGTAGGGGAAATGGGCAAAGCCAGGAGGAAAATGAAGAGGTAAAATGAGAATGGAAGAAAGAGGTAGAATGGAGTAGAGGGTCAGAGGTCGATCTAGGGTGGGGGTGAGGGGGAGCAGGAGGGTGGGGCAGGGGAGTCGGGAGCAACCTGCAGCTCACCCACATTCAAGCACAGACCACGTGCCTTGAATTAACTTAGCTTCTAGGTCTCCCCGGTGCTCTCATTCTGGAGTTTCCTGCTGTGTGGGCTCCACCCTGAGATCCTAAGGGGGTTTGTTCCTCTGTGCAGTGATCAGCAGTGAGGACTCTGCAGAATCCAGTGATGGAGACGAGCTCCCAGAACCCTCCACACCAACACCAAGAAGGGCAGCTGGTAAGGAAGGGGGAGAGCAAGACCAGGGCTGCAGGAATCTGCAGGAGAGCTACATGGATACCCTGCTGCATGTGAATAGACAGCTAGTGGGAAGCTGCTGTATAGCAAGGGAACTCAGCTCAGTGCTTCGTGGTGACCTAGAGGGGTGGGATAGTAGGAGAGGAGGAGGGAGGTTCAAGAAGAAGAGGATATGTGTATACATATAGCTGATTCACTTCCCTGTACAGCAGAAACTATCACAACATTGTAAACAACTAAAACCTAAAAAAAAAAAAAAAAAAAACCATTGTTTCCATTGCAAGCCCATCTGCTTTGCACGTTTTCATAGGAATTATAAGACTTTGGGGAACAGATAACTGTTTTTTCTCTTACTTGATAGAGACCGTGTCGTTTAGTTACTAAGTTGTGTCTGACTCTTTGAGACCTGATGGATTGAAGACTGGCAGGCTCCTCTGTCCATGGGATTTCCCAGGCAAGAATATTGGAGTGGGTTGCCATTTCCTCCTCCAGGGGATCTTCCTGACCGAGGGATCGAACCCGAGTGTCCTCCTTGGCAGGCGGATACTCTACTACCGAGCCACGTGGGAAACCAATATACCCCGATTAAGACAGAGCCCAGGAATTTCAGAAAAACAACCACATCCAGAAAAAGGGTTTGGCAAAGAGGTAAGAGCAGATAAAATCTCACCACTGTTGTAAAGGAGCAGTGTTAAATGACCCATTCTAATTCTTTGCTATATCCTTCAAAGTAAAATATAAACTTGCTCTAATTTAAGATGGTTCACATTTAGCTTTTGTATTCATCAGTTAGGCTAGTTATTGAAATAAACCTGAAGAAGTCAAGGACTCAAAAACCATAGAATTTTTATTTCTTGTCAAGTAAACATTGCAAGGAGTTTTAGATGGAGGGAGGCAGGCGGGTGCGGAGGGGAAAGGAGTCTGTTTAAGTAGTCTGGCTGGAATAGCCAAGTGGGAGATCCACCTTCTTCAAGACCAGACTTGGTCTCTCCAAGACTGCCCTGGGAGAGAAGCAACACTAAAAATAAATACAGACATAGATACCAAAACAGCAACAACAAATCTATAATGGGCCGGGAAAAAAGAAAGACTGTGATGTAAGAAGATGAAGGGCTGGAACTTCCTTGATGGTCCAGTGGCTAAGACTCCACGGTCCCAATGCAGGGGGACTGGGTTCAATCCCTGGTCAGGGAGATAGATCCCACATGCCACAGCTAAGAGTTCGCAAACCTCACCTAAAGATTCTGCAAGCTGCAATTAAGACCTAGCACAGCTAAATATTTAAAAGAAGAAGAAGATGATGATAAAGGGCCAATACAAAGCAGTGAAGCCCCCTGGGAGTAGAGTTTTCTCAGGGGCAGGCAATGTAAAGGGATAAAATGCAAGCCTACAGATCATATGAATATAAAAGACAGATCATGATGGTCTGATCGGGGTACATTCTAGGCCTTGGTTTTCAGAGCTTCCCAGGTTTCTCCCTATATTGGTCCCTTTGTCACACACTGAGAACTTCAAGGAACATTTTCTCCATTCTGCAGTGATAATGAGTGAAGACTCTTCAGAGTCCAGCGAGGACGAGGCGGCCTGGGGAACACAGAGCTCAGCTCTGAGAAGTGGTCCTGATGACGGTAAGGACTGCCATTCCCGGGCTCCAGACATCAGGAGTTTTCTCATGCGATTTACTCTGAACACACTCCACAGCCAATAGTTCAGTGACCCTTCAGAGCCCATTCTTTGCATTTACTCCTGTGACTATTCTGAAAATTGCAAAGAAACCATTATAGCTTCGGATTAACAAAATGGCTCTAGTTGAATGGCACTGTCATTTTACCGCCTGCTCTCAGATGTATTCCCCCACGAAGTATTAGGGTATGTAGTGATTTCTGCCTCTGCCCACCTGCTGTTTGCAGAGAGCAAAGTGAAGGAGTCTGCCTTTGCTTGATTCATTACCCGTCTATTCAAATCTCAGAAGTTTCTGGTCATGCTCCCCAAGTGTTGACAGAAGCAAAAGCTTCTGGTTGTTACCA
The DNA here is from genome assembly GCA_006410635.1 of Cephalophus harveyi. Classification (NCBI taxonomy): domain Eukaryota; kingdom Metazoa; phylum Chordata; class Mammalia; order Artiodactyla; family Bovidae; genus Cephalophus; species Cephalophus harveyi. The sequence goes on along the minus strand of SJYT01074585.1, from coordinate 140,472 downwards.
TCAAATTTCATTTATAGCTTTTGGCAGATGACCCCCCAACATGGCATTGGTCTATATAATATTTGAAAATATTTTCTCCAATAAAATATCCTTTTATGTTTACAACAACCTATTATAAAAAGTAGTTCAGAAAACTGGTTCCCTCATTTCCCAGTTGAGGAGACTCCAGCACATAAACATTTAAGGATCTTTTACACATCACATAGAGAAAGTTACCAGAAGATGCAAAATCAACAACTTGGACTCTCAGCAAATATTTGCAATCCTTTATTCAAAATCTTTAACACAACATTGTAAAGCAACTAGACTCCAAAAAAATTAAATAAAACATTAAAACAAAATCTTTACAGCCAGATATAAAATAGCAATGTTTTACTATTTTAGAAGGACAGTGTGGTGTACACCCTATATGTTACAAAAACACCCCAGTACAGAATCCCATGATTAAATATACCATATTAGTGTTCCTAAAGGCCTCTTGATGAAAGTGAAAGAGGAGAGTGAAAAAGTTGGCTTAAAGCTCAACATTCAGAAAACGAAGATCATGGCATCTGGTCCCATCACCTCATGGGAAATAGATGGGGAAACAGTGGAAACAGTGCCAGACTTTATTTTTTTGGGCTCCAAAATCACTGCTGATGGTGACTGCAGCCATGAAATTAGAAGACGCTTACTCCTTGGAAGAAAAGTTATGTCCAACCTAGATAGCATTTTCAAAAGCAGAGACATTACTTTGCCGACTAAGGTCCGTCTAGTCAAGGCTATGGTTTTTCCTGTGGTCATGTATGGATGTGAGAGTTGGACTGTGAAGAAGGCTGATCGCCGAAGAATTGATGCTTTTGTGTGGCTTGCCATTCCCTTCTCCAGTGGACCACGTTCTGTCAGTCCTCTCTACCATGACCCGCCCATCTTGGGTTGCCCTGCAGGGGTTGCTCTGCAGGGTGTAGGAATCTTAGTTCCCTGACCAGGGATCAAACCTTCATCCTCTGCATTGCAAGATGAAATCTTGATCTTTTTTTTTAAGTTTATTCATCTATTCTTTGTCTTCTGATTGGAGAGTTTAATCCATTTACATTTAAAGTAATTATGATAGGTAAAAACTTACGACAAACGTAGACAGTGTGTTAAAAAGCAAAGACATCACTTTGCCGACAAAGGTCCATAAAATTAAGGCTATGGTCTTTCCAGGAGTCACATATGGNTTCTGATTGGAGAATTTAATCCATTTACATTTAAAGTAATTATGATAGGTAAAAACTTACGACAAACGTAGACAGTGTGTTAAAAAGCAAAGACATCACTTTGCCGACAAAGGTCCATAAAATTAAGGCTATGGTCTTTCCAGGAGTCACATATGGTTGTCAGAGCTAGACCATAAAAAAGACAAGAGTGCCAAAGAATTTATGCCATTGAACTGTGCTGCTGGAGAAGACTCTTGAAAGAGCAAGGAGATCAAACCAGTCAGTCTTAAAGGCAAATAACCCTGAATACTCTTTGGAGGGGCTACACTGAAGCTGAAGCTCCTATACTTTGATCACCTGATGCGAACAGCCGACTCACTGGAAAAGACCTTGATGCTGGGAAAGATTGAAGGCAGAAGAAGAGGGTGACAGAGGATGAGATGGCTAGATGGCATCACCGATGCAATGAACGTGGGCAAACTCTGGGGGATGGTGAGGGACAGGGAAGCCTGGCAGTTCACGGGGTCTCACAGTGTCGGACACGACTGGGTGACTGAACAAGGAGAAGAACTTACTACTGACATTTTGTGAATTGTTTTCTGACTGTTTTGTACGTACTTTATTCCTTGCTTCCTCTCCTGCTGCCTTCCTTTGTGGTTTGGTGACTTGTAACAGTATGCTTTGATGCCTTTATCTTAATATTTTGTGTATCTACTACTGGCTTTTCTTTTGTGGTTATCATGAGGCTTACATAAAATACCTTATTATTCTTATTTTCAGCTGATAACTTAGCTTTAAAACATGAAGAAACTTTACACTTTTACTTTTCTCCCCTCACATTTAAAGTAGTCAGTGATAAAATTTGCATCTTTTAAAATATTGTGTACCCAATAACAAATTGGAGTAGTTATGGCTATTTTGAATATGTTTGTTTTTTAACATTTAAGGGGAGTTGTGGTGAATTATGTATAACCATTACAGTATCAGAGAATCTGACTTTGGGTATTTACCATCACTAGTATTGCATATTCACGTTTCCATGATGTTAATTAGTGTCCTTTCACTTTAAGTTGAAGAGTGCCTTGGAGCATGTCTTATAGGGCAGACAGAGTGATGATGGACTCCCTTGGCTTTTGTTTGTTTGGGAATGTGTATTTCTTCTNATATATACTTATACATAATAAGTATATATATATACTTATATATCTAGCTAGACTCTTCTATGTTGCTCACTCTTCTATGTTGCTCATTTCCAAAGGAGACTCATGGAACTAAGGACAGTTCACTGAAGAGTGGATGTCATTGGTGTCCTGGAAATTCCTGTTTGGGGCAGAATCCTATCCCCCAGCCACACTGAGGGTTGGCTGCTAATGCCACCCCTCCCCAGAGTATTGCTATTCATAGTGCTCCTGCAAAGGGTCTCAGTCATGTCTGACTCTTTGCAACACCATGGACTGTGTAGCCCACCAGGCTCCTCTGCCCAGGGGATTCTCCAGGCAAAAATACTGGAGCGGGTTGCATTTCTTACTCCAGGGGATCTTCCTGACCCAGGGATCAAACCCAGGTCTCTTGCATTGGCAGGCAGGTTCTTTACCACTAGTGCCACCTGAGAAGCCCCCTTCATATCTAGAAAAGCACTACGTCCCTTCATAGTGACATCAGCTCCTCGTGATCAGCAGAAAAGCTTCTGTAAAGTAAGCACTTGGTTGCCCTGAACTCCCCCTTCACCTAAACCTTACACACTGGCCTCCCCTGCTGCCTCTTTGGAGCAGTCTCTCGGAGCTCTCTGAGGTGCTGTCTCCCAGGCTGCTGTCCTCATTTTGCCTCAAATAAAACTTAACTCTCAAATCTGAAGTTATGCATCTTTTTTAGTTGACAATACCTCCTGAAATGCCCAGTAACATTAGATCTTAGATTTATATTGACTCACAAGAATTATTTGTGATACTAAAGCGTCAAAAGAGACATGACTGAGCAAGCTACTGACACACACACACATACATGTGTATGCACACACACTTACATACGTACATAGGTTGAGATAAATGTCTATATACCTAAGTATCTCTACTTAGATAGATATGGACAGATATATATCTAAACCTATTGCTGTTGTTTAGTCGCTTAGTTGTGCCCGCTCTTTGTGACCCCATGGACTGTAGCCCACCAGGCTCCTCTGTCCATGGGATTTCCCAGGCAAGAATGCTAGAGTGGGTTGCCATTTTCTTCTCCAGGGGATCTTCCCGACCCAGGGATCAAGCCTGCATCTCTTGCATCTCCTGCATTGGCAGATTGATTCTTTACCACTACACCACCTGTGAGCCTAGCTGATGTGAAGAGCCGAGTCATTGGAAAAGACTCTGATGGTGGAAAAGACTGAAGGTAAAAGGAGAAGGCAGTGGTACAGGGTGAGATGGTTGGATGGCATCACCGACTTAATGGACAAGAATTTGGGTAAACTCCAGGAGATAGTGGAGGACAGAGGAGCCTGGTATGTGCTCCTCTTCACCTTGTTGAGTTAGTGTCTCTGAGGCCTCCTGAGGAGCAAAGTCACGGGGTGGAGGGCTTTCCAGTTGTAGAAAGTAGAGCTGTGCCAACCTCCTAGGCTTTTGGATCCCCCTTTTTACACAGCCTGCCCTGGCATGTCTTGTATCTCTGCTTCCACTTCATCTAGTGTGTACCATGGTTTTTACCAAGTCTTTGGGAACCAGCAGGAACACACTTGAATACCTTGGCCCTTGGCAGGGTAATTAAACTTCTTGGCATAGGAAGGTAATTCTTTTTAAAATGAATTAATTCATTGTTTGGCTGGGTTGGATTCTTTTTAATAATGTTATTTATTTATTTATTCTTGGCTGTGCTGGGTCCTCCTTGCTGCCTGGGTTCTTCTCTAGTTGCAGTGAATGGGGGCTATTCTCTAGTGGTGGTGCATGGGCTTCACATCGCAGTGGCTTCCCTTGTTGAGGAGGACAGGCTTTAGGCCACGAGGACTTCAGCTGTTGCAGCACGTGGCCTCAGTAGTTGCGGCTCCTGGGCTCTCGAGCACAGGCTAAATAGCTGTGGCACATGGGTCCTGGTATGTGCTCCTCTTCACCTTGTTGAGTTAGTGTCTCTGAGGCCTCCTGAGGAGCAAAGTCACGGGGTGGAGGGCTTTCCAGTTGTAGAAAGTAGAGCTGTGCCAACCTCCTAGGCTTTTGGATCCCCCTTTTTACACAGCCTGCCCTGGCATGTCTTGTATCTCTGCTTCCACTTCATCTAGTGTGTACCATGGTTTTTACCAAGTCTTTGGGAACCAGCAGGAACACACTTGAATACCTTGGCCCTTGGCAGGGTAATTAAACTTCTTGGCATAGGAAGGTAATTCTTTTTAAAATGAATTAATTCATTGTTTGGCTGGGTTGGATTCTTTTTAATAATGTTATTTATTTATTTATTCTTGGCTGTGCTGGGTCCTCCTTGCTGCCTGGGTTCTTCTCTAGTTGCAGTGAATGGGGGCTATTCTCTAGTGGTGGTGCATGGGCTTCACATCGCAGTGGCTTCCCTTGTTGAGGAGGACAGGCTTTAGGCCACGAGGACTTCAGCTGTTGCAGCACGTGGCCTCAGTAGTTGCGGCTCCTGGGCTCTCGAGCACAGGCTAAATAGCTGTGGCACATGGGCTTAGCTGCTCTGTGATATGTGGGATCTTCCTGGATCAGGGATCGAACCTGTGTCTCTTGTGTTGGCAGGCGGACTCTTTAACACTGAACCACTAGGGAAGCCCAGGGACGTGCTTCTGGGTTAACAATTCTTCCTTTTCCATTTTTCATATTCCCCTTCTTTGTCCAGGACTCACTCCCAGACTCAGTCTCCTGGTACCTGCTGTACATGTTGGCGAGTCCTGCAGTTCCGCTGGGGTAAATCCTCTCTGCAGCTGGCAGGATGACCAGTGGGGTCCTCCTGGGAGAACTCTGCAGAGTCTTCATTCAAGCAAGATCAGGATGGGGGGAGGGTGGGGGGTCTGTCTTTCAACCAAGGGTAGGGGACTCATCTGCAGGCCCAGTAGTTTGAGGCAGACGTCCTGGAGTTCAAGATTATCACATATACCTATGTAGAAAGCCCAGTTCTGATTCAGGGCTTCTCTCCTTCTTTATGAGGGCCCTGCCTTCAACACAGGACCCCATCCTGATTCTAGGTCTCAGTCTTCTCCAATGGCCAGCCATTTGTAAAATTGGGGCTTGTGTCAAATCTTCCTTTTTCCACCTTCCAGCTGCAGGTAGGAGAGTCTCTTTGCTTTGATTTATAGATTGAAGTCTGTCATTTACTCCTTTCAATACATTAGTGGCACTTAGCAGTAGCCACCAAAATCTACAGCTCTGTTTACCATTTCTCCCTGTGTGAATGCCAGACAATTTCACCCACTAGTGAAACCCTCTGTATCTTGTTCAGTTTTCTACGTGTGAAAATTTAGCAATAGCACTGTTAAGAGCACACCCATGCTAAGTCACTTCAGTCATGTCCGACTCTTTGCGACACTATGGACTGTAGTCTGCCAGACTCCTCTGTCCATGGGATTCTTCAGGCAAGAATATTGTAGTGGGTTTTATAGATTGAAGTCTGTCATTTACTCCTTTCAATACATTAGTGGCACTTAGCAGTAGCCACCAAAATCTACAGCTCTGTTTACCATTTCTCCCTGTGTGAATGCCAGACAATTTCACCCACTAGTGAAACCCTCTGTATCTTGTTCAGTTTTCTACATGTGAAAATTCAGCAATAGCACTGTTAAGAGCACACCCGTGCTAAGTCGCTTCAGTCATGTCCGACTCTTTGCGACACTATGGACTGTAGTCTGCCAGGCTCCTCTGTCCATGGGATTCTTCAGGCAAGAATATTGTAGTGGGTGCCATTCTCTTCTCCAGGGGATCTTCCTGACCCAGGTATCAAACTCATGTCTTTTAAGTTCTCCTGCATTGTTAGGTGGGTTCTTTACCACTAGCACCACCTGGGAAGCCCATTAGGACACACCAGGGACCATCAATATTCCATCTGTCACCATCCAGCCAAGCTATGATCTGACTCCATAAGCCACCCTCACAGCCTTCTTGTTTGGACCATTATCTGAAGTTGGGTTCCTCAGAAGCAGAGACTGAGACAAAGTCTCTTAAGTGATATATTATAAGAATTTTTTCAGGAAAATGGGGGAGGCAAGCAGGGTAGTATTGTGGGGAAAACTAAGGAAGGATGTGGTCTCAGTTGCAGACTAGTTCAACCCTGATGCACAGGAGTGTGAATCATAACACAAGGTTGGTCCACCTCGGGGCTGGAGGCAGCCCCCAGGCCAAGGGAATGTTACCTACAGGTGAAGTTGGCTCCATTTGGCTGGAGATAATGCTCTGGGGAGCAGAGCGGGGGCGGGGGGCGGTGATGGCTCACAGGTGGTGTAGTGGTAAAGAATCCATCTGCCAATGCAGGAGATGCCAGAGATGCAGGCTTGATCCCTGGGTCGGGAAGATCCCCTGGAGAAGAAAGTGGCAACCCACTCTAGCATTCTTGCCTGGGAAATCCCATGGACAGAGGAGCCTGGTGGGCTACAGTCCATGGGGTCACAAAGAGTGGGCACAACTAAGTGACTAAACAACAGCAATAGGTTTAGATATATATCTGTCCATATCTATCTAAGTAGAGATACTTAGGTATATAGACATTTATCTCAACCTATGTACGTATGTAAGTGTGTGTGCATACACATGTATGTGTGTGTGTGTCAGTAGCTTGCTCAGTCATGTCTCTTTTAACGCTTTAGTATCACAAATAATTCTTGTGAGTCAATATAAATCTAAGATCTAATGTTAGTGGGCATTTCAGGAGGTATTGTCAACTAAAAAAGATGCGTAACTTGAGATTTGAGAGTTAAGTTTTATTTGAGGCAAAATGAGGACGTCAGCCCGGGAGATAGCACCTCAGAGAGCTTCAAGAGACTGCTCCAAAGAGGCAGCAGGGGAGGCCAGTGTGTAAGGTTTTGGGGAAGGGGGAGTTCAGGGCAACCAGGTGCTTACTTTACAGAAGCTTTTCTGCTGATCACGAGGAGCTGATGTCACTATGAAGGGACGTAGTGCTTTTCTAGATATGAGGCCAGTGTGTAAGGTTTTGGGGAAGGGGGAGTTCAGGGCAACCAGGTGCTTACTTTACAGAAGCTTTTCTGCTGATCACGAGGAGCTGATGTCACTATGAAGGGACGTAGTGCTTTTCTAGATATGAAGGGGGCTTCCCAGGTGGCACTAGTGGTAAAGAACCTGCCTGCCAATGCAAGAGACCTGGGTTTGATCTCTGGGTCAGGAAGATCCCCTGGAGTAAGAAATGCAACCCGCTCCAGTATTTTTGCCTGGAGAATCCCCTGGGCAGAGGAGCCTGGTGGGCTACACAGTCCATGGTGTTGCAAAGAGTCAGACATGACTGAGACCCTTTGCAGGAGCACTATGAATAGCAATACTCTGGGGAGGGGTGGCATTAGCAGCCAACCCTCAGTGTGGCTGGGGGATAGGATTCTGCCCCAAACAGGAATTTCCAGGACACCAATGACATCCACTCTTCAGTGAACTGTCCTTAGTTCCATGAGTCTCCTTTGGAAATGAGCAACATAGAAGAGTGAGCAACATAGAAGAGTCTAGCTAGATATATAAGTATATATATATACTTATTATGTATAAGTATATATATCAATATAGATAGATACAGCTAGATATAGATATATCTATAGGTATGGGCTTCCCTGGTGGCTCAGTGTTCTTGGCAAGAATTCGCTTGCCAAGCAGGAGATGTGGGTTTGATTCCTGGGTCAGGAAGATCCCCTGAAGGAAATGGAAACCCGCTCCAGTATGGTTGCCTGAAAAATCCCATGGACCGAGGAGCCTGGTGGGCTGTGGTCCGTGGGGTCGCAGAGTCGGAGTCGACTGAAGCAACTGAGCACGGCACAGCACATAGATACGAAGAGACGGAAGGCTTTGGGTCATGAAATCAGTTCTGAAAACCTGTCTCACCAGATTTCTGGAGCACAGACTGCCTCACTCCACGCTGACCTCCCTCAGAGGGTGTGATGTTCCACAGCGGCAGCAGCACAGGCTTTAGTCTCCGCAGAGGCAGAGGGAAAGTGCCCTTGTTTTTGTTCTTCAGTTGCTGCCAAATGCTCTTGGCAAGTGCCAGTGAGTAGTCGACAGTATTAAAAAAAAAAGATATTATCAACTCAACTTGCTATTTATTTCTTCTGCAAAAGCAATGTATAATTTGCTATATAATTTCAACATACAAAATATAGTTTCATCAATAGGATTTATCTTATTAAGTATGAGTTCACAAATTTCCTGCCTTATTCCATTTTCTAAGATACTTAAGGGAGTTCCAGGACGAACAGGACACAAGGTCTTCAAAACAGTAGCTTTTCACGCCTGACCTGCTGCAGGCCAAGGCTGGACATCCTAATCTTCTCTACCTGACCCATTTCTTAGGGCTGAACTAGATGTTGCCTGAGGCTCTCCTTCGTTACTCAAGTCTGAAGAGTCACCACCGCTCATCCCTGCAGGAAGAAATAAAAGTCCTTTACAATCGCAGTCTGTGTCCCAGGACCAATACAGCATGGAATTCTTTAACAGGAAATTTGGAAAAGGGAAGCTTGGGTAAGAGGGTTAAGGATAATTCTCCCGCCAGGCCACCCCATGGCTCCATCTGACCTGGTGGTGAAGGTTGCTCCAGGAACCACCCCCAAGGCTGGGAGAGGCCACGACTCTGCTATGGAAAGCACTCCCTTTGGTCACTAGCTTTTACCCTTTCCTCTTGTCTGCACATATTAATGCTCCTGCTTTCACTCTGTTTCTTATCCAGAGAGACCATGGAAGCAACATTTTCAACATCAGAGCTTCCATCAGCTGGGCCCTCAATGAGCACCCCTCCAACCTGGGAACTACTTTATCCTTTTATGTGAGTGAAGAATAAACTTGTATTGCACTGCAACACTGAACTTCTTGAGGCCCACCTGTTACATCAACCAGCTCAGTTCATTTAATTTAAAATGAATAATAGGAATTATTGAAAACACCTAGAAATCTATCATTTTATTTTTAAGGGTATAGCCGAAAAGCTAAATGAAGCTTTTGTACCCAAAAAAGGTATCTGTTACATCAAGAATTTTTAATTGTTCTTACATCTTTTCCTATTTCTTCTCTTGCGAATCGATGTGTTTCCAATATCTGTAGGATCTAGGAAGCAAAGGAAAATAAAATCAGTAATCTGTAGCTAAAAAAGTAGTAAATCTTGTGATTACTCACATTGTAGACAGGACATGGGCTATAAAGATGCAGTGATGGTCATTTCTGTTTCTCCCCATCTAAAGGAAAGTAATCACTACCAAATGGAGTGAAGATCACTTACCCTTTAGCCCTGATTGCAAAATCAAAGAAGTTTTGAAAACCAACACTTTTTTTTTTTTCCATAGGCTTGCAGCTAACTAATTTGCCAATGAATCTGGACTTCAGCTGCCAGGAGTCCAGTAAAATATCACAATTGATGTGAATTCACACAATTTGCTATCAGTTCAGTTCAGTTCAATTCAGTCGCTCAGTCGTGTCCGACTCTTTGCTACCCCATGAATCGCAGCACGCCAGGCCTCCCTGTTCATCACTATCTCTCGGAGTTCACTCAGACTCACATCCATTGAGTCAGTGATGCCATCCAGCCATCTCATCCTCGGTCGTCCCCTTCTCCTCCTGCCCCCAATCCCTCCCAGCATCAGAGTCCTTTCCAATGAGTCAACTCTTCGCATGAGGTGGCCAAAGTACTAGAGTTTCAGCTTTAGCATCATTCCTTCCAAAGAAATCCCAGGGCTAATCTCCTTTAGAATGGACTGGTTGGATCTCCTTGCAGTCCAAGGGACTCTCAAGAGTCTTCTCCAACACCACAGTTCAAAAGCATCAATTCTTCGGCGATCAGCCTTCTTCACAGTCCAACTCTCACATCCATACATGACCACAGGAAAAACCATAGCCTTGACTAGACGGACCTTAGTCGGCAAAGTAATGTCTCTGCTTTTGAAAATGCTATCTAGGTTGGACATAACTTTTCTTCCAAGGAGTAAGCGTCTTCTAATTTCATGGCTGCAGTCACCATCAGCAGTGATTTTGGAGCCCAAAAAAATAAAGTCTGGCACTGTTTCCACTGTTTCCCCATCTATTTCCCATGAAGTGATGGGACCAGATGCCATGATCTTCGTTTTCTGAATGTTGAGCTTTAAGCCAACTTTTTCACTCTCCTCTTTCACTTTCATCAAGAGGCCTTTTAGCTCCTCTTCACTTTCTGCCATAAGGGTGGTGTCATCTGCATATCTGAGGTTATTGATATTTCTCCC
>SJYT01074585.1:109443-127529 GCA_006410635.1 Cephalophus harveyi | reverse complement strand
TGATGCTAAAGCTGAAACTCCAGTACTTTGGCCACCTCATGCGAAGAGTTGACTCATTGGAAAAGACTCTGATGCTGGGAGGGATTGGGGGCAGGAGGAGAAGGGGACGACCGAGGATGAGATGGCTGGATGGCATCACAGACTCGATGGATGTGAGTCTGAGTGAACTCCGGGAGATGGTGATGAACAGGGAGGCCTGGCGTACTGCGATTCATGGGGTCGCAAAGAGTCGGACACGACTGAGCGACTGAACTGAACTAAACTGAACTGCAGAGCAACTAAGCCTGCACACTGCAACTGCTGAGCCCGCGTGCTCCTGAGCCCAGGTGCCACAGCTCGGGAGTCCATGTGCCACAACAAAAAGTTCCCGAATGCCACTAATAAGACTTGTTGTTTAGTCACTAAGCTGTGTCTGACTCTTTGTGACCCTATGGACTGTAGCCCACCAGGCTCCTCTGTCCATGGGATTACCCAGGCAAGAATACTGGAGTGGGTTGCCATTTCCTTCTCCAGAAGGTCTTTGCAACCCAGGGATGGAACACACATCTCCTGCATCACAGGCAGATTCCTTACAGCTCAAAAACCATGGAAGCCCAAATAAATATTTTAAAAAATAAATAAGATCTAGGTATATACTGTCTACAAGAGACTCACTTTAGCTTTAAGGAAAGAGCCCATATCTGTGAGCCGTTTGGCCACAAAGGAGCCTGGCTGTGGCCTTACCTGGCAGGAGTGTGCCTGTGTCCCTGGGAGTTACAGGAGAATAGGTGCTCCTGAGGTCCTGGGCCACTTGGTAATGACCCCTCAGCCTGAACTTTCCAATGTGAACCCTTTATCAAGGAGATCAAACCAGTCCATCCTAAAGGGAATCAGTCCTGAATATTTATAGGAAGGACTGATGCTGAAGCTGAAACTCCAGTACTTTGGCCACCTGATACAAAGAACTGACTCATTGGAAAAGACCTTGACACTGGGAAAGATCAAAGGCAGGAGGAGAAGAGGACAATAGAGGATGAGATGGTTGGATGGCATCACTGACTCAATGGCCATGAGTCTGAGCAAGCTCTGGGAGTTGGTGATGCACAGGGAAGTCTGGCGTGCTACACTCCATGGGGTCACAAAGAGTCAGACACAACTGAGAGACTGAGCTGAACTGACTTTTCTTGTTTAAAGTCTATTTTTGTGGTATAAATATAGCTTCACCTATTTTCTTTTTGTTCCCATTTGCTTGTAATAGCTTTTCCAACCCTTCGCTGTCAGTCAATGTGTTTCCTCTCCTAGTGCGGATCCCGGGGTGGACACTGTGCTCTACTGAGCTGGACAGAAGGACCTTTCATCTGGAGGGAGTGGACGGGCATCCTCCAGCTCTCTCTCTATAAACTGAGTGGAGAGATGTCCCTGTGAGTCCTCACAAGACCCAGATCAGAATCTAGGGACTGAGCTATCTCTGTTTCCTATTATGAGGAACTCTTACTTATACACACATAGGTTAGGTGATCTTCCTTTCTTAGTTATAGGCACAGGGAACTTAGAGCAAGAAGGAGGCAGTGGGAAAGTTGTGGCCCATAGCCCTTGGAAACAGATGGTGGTGTAAATAAGTCCTTAGAGCAAAGCCAGATTGGATAACGATCACTCAATTTCCTCCTGTAACGACAACAAAAGACATTCTTAGTTATCCTGGCAACACCCTGTCTGTGTCATCTGTATAGCTGAGTATTAACTCCAACTGGGATCCTAGAATTATCCATACCCTTCCCCCAGGCATGCTATTTGTTCTGTTATTTTGTTTGTTAACACAAGCATACTCTAAGAAGGCAGGTGTTTGTGTTCCCATGAGCACAGAGGTACAGAATGTACACAGTTCTGGGCTTGCATATCTCCTAACATAGGTGTGTTTTCTGTTTGACATACCACACAGCAGCACCCCTTCCTTGGGTGGGCAGGGGGCTGAGGGGGCACTGGAACCACTGACATCGCCAGAAGAAGGCCTGGGCCAGGGAGCGGGCAGGACTGGTCTGCCAGGGAAGAGGACCAAGAGTTCTGCTTTAAATCCCAAGAGTGAGCTACAACCAACCAGTTCTTGTGGGTAACAGCTAGAAACTCTGGACAACTTTCAAAATGCAACCGCCTAAGTTTTCTGGAAAGGGAACAAAAGTAGGCTGGTTTGGAGGAAAATTGAAACTCAGGGGATGCTGCCAGAGCAAAACGTTTCCTGTTTATTGTCAGCTGACTGAGAGCGGCCACAGCTTTACATGGGGTGGCCAGAACATTGGTAGGAAGCCCACCTTCTCTCTGGTCAGCAGAACCAGGAAAGAAGCCCAGGGCAACCAGGCTTTCTGGAGAGATGGGGGGAAGTCGCAGGAGAGAGTCACAGAGAAGAACCCCAGATTCTGTGTATAAACCCTCTCCAAGTTTTCAGCATCCCTCCGTGCGTGCATCCCTCTGACGCCTCTGAAGTAAATGAAGTCGCTCAGTCGTGTCCGACTCTTTGAGACTCCATGGACTTTAACCTACAAGGCGCCTCTGTCCATGGAATTTTCCAGGCAAGAGTACTGGAGTGGATTGTCATTTTCTTCTCCAGGGGATCTTCCTGACCCAGGGATCAAACCTGGGTCTCCCACATTGCAGGCAGATGCTTTACTGATCCTCTTCCCATGGTGAAGCCTCCTTACAATCCACCTCGTATCTTACAACTATTGAACCTTCATGAAGCTGTTCTTTCCAATCACACTGCTTCTGTTCTGTGTAGTAGCACTGAGTTCTCTGCCATGGATCTTCCCCTTGATAGAAGTATCCACTTAGAAGAAAAAAATGGCAAAGGCTGTCACGTGGAGGGATTTGCAGAAATATTATTAATAGAAGTGGGAAATCTGCACAAGCTTCAGTGTTCATTCAACCGTTTCCTTCTCTGGTCCACCCTCGTTCCTTGTGGTGCCCAGCCCTGCTGACACTCTGGAGCTCCCTGGGAGACCCCATACCAAGGTAGATTCCAAGAAACATTCCTCCCGCTTCCCAAGTGCAGGGCAGACCCTTACAGCCATAGCCCCTGGGGGCGGCAAGTCCAGTATGGAACTGCCTGATCCCAGATCTGCCAGGGATGGCAGCCAGTGCCATCGGGGCCTCGCTCAGGAGACATGGAGATCCCACCAGCNACCCCATACCAAGGTAGATTCCAAGAAACATTCCTCCCGCTTCCCAAGTGCAGGGCAGACCCTTACAGCCATAGCCCCTGGGGGCGGCAAGTCCAGTATGGAACTGCCTGATCCCAGATCTGCCAGGGATGGCAGCCAGTGCCATCGGGGCCTCGCTCAGGAGACATGGAGATCCCACCAGCTAACTCCAGAATATCAGACATGGCGAACCCGTGAAAGGTCCACTGCTTGCTACGTTACTGGGCTTCTAAGTCAACCATAGCTGAATGAAGCTGTTATCGTTCAGTCACTAAGTTGTGTCCAACTCTTTGCAACACCATGGACTGCAGCACTCCAGGCTTCCCTGTCCTTCACCATCTCCCAGAATTTGCTCAAACTCATGTCCATTGATTCAGTGTTGCCATTCAATGAAGCTAAGACTAAGCTAAGACTTGGGTTCTTCTTCTCCTGGCAGCAGAGAATCATAATGGTGGAAGAAGGGGACAACTCCACTAACACCCGGGGTCCAGGGCATGAGGTTGCCTGCCTGAAACGCACAACTTCTTTTTTTCTTTTTAACTTTTTATTTTACACTGGACTATAGCTGATTCACAACGTTGTGATAGTTTCAGGTGGACGGCAAAGAGACTCAGCCATACATATATGTGTATCCATTCTTCCCCAACTCCCCTCCCATCCAGTCAGCCACATGGCATTGAGCAGAGTTCCTTGTGAAACACAAAACTTCATTAAAATGTTGTATTGTCTCTTAACAATTCATCCCATGCCATTCATTTTCGCAGCTTGTTTAATAATGTGAATTGCTTTCAGCTGCTCACTATGGAGTGAGGTTCACATGTGCAGGAGAGACCTCAGGAAGCTTCTGCCACAGTTGCAGGCCATGGGAACAGAGCCTCAGGTGAGGAGGGGCAGGTTTGAGCAGTTCTCCTCCAGGAGGTAGAGAGGACACAGTCACCCTGAGGCGCCTGGACAGAACGCAGCTCTCTGGGAAGACGGGCTGCAAAGGAATGGGAGGGACAAAGTCTCAGGGCTTCCCTCACCATTTCAGCCAAGACTTTCCTGTCCAGACCGTAAATGTGTTTGTGTGCTCATGAACCATCAAATATCAAACATATATCAGGACCCAGGCCTTAAGTCAGTTCACCTTTATTTGGAAGGAAATAATGGTGTTTCTACTACTAACTTCAAGGGATTTAGACAGTTACAATTTGAGATGAGATTTTCTGCTTCAGTTTCTCTGCTGGTGTGTTTCAGTCGCTCAGTCGTGTCCAACTCTTTGCGACCCCACGGACTGCAGCATCCCAGGCTTTCCTGTCCTTTACCACCTCCCAGAGTTTGCTCAAACTCATGTCCATTGAGTCGGTGATGCCATCCAACCATCTCATCCTCTGTCGTCCCCTTCTCCTCCTGCCCTCAATCTTTCCCAGCATCAGGGGATTTTCCAATGAGTCAGTTCTTGGCATCAGGTGGCCAAAGGACTGGAGCTTCAGCTTCAGCTTCGGTGATGCCATCCAACCATCTCATCCTCTGTCGTCCCCTTCTCCTCCTGCCCTCAATCTTTCCCAGCATCAGGGGATTTTCCAATGAGTCAGTTCTTGGCATCAGGTGGCCAAAGGACTGGAGCTTCAGCTTCAGCATCAGTCCTTCCAAGGAACATGCAGGGCTGATTTCCTTTAGGATTGACTGGTTGATCTCCTTGCAGTCCAAGGGACTCTCAAGAGTCTTCTCCAACACCATTCAAACGCATCAATTCTTCAGCACTCAGCTTTCTTCACAGTCCAACTCTCATAACCATACATGACTACCAGAAAAACCATAGTTTTGAGTCTACAGACCTTTGTTGGCAAAGGAATGTCTCTGCTTTTTAATACGCTGTCCAGGTTTATCATAGTTTTCTTCATAGTGCAAGCGTCTTTTAATTTCAGGGCTGCAGTTTCTCTGAATAGGCAACAAAACTGTTCCAAGGAGATTGTAATACCAGGCAAGACCACTAGGTGGGGAGTGCAGCCAGCTAGAGCCCAAGTCAGGGAGGAAAAGGGTACCCAGTCCCAGGAGATGCAGACACTGGGTGCTGAAATGAGACAGGTGAAGGCAGTGACAGGCTCCTTCCTTGCTTCGTGTTCACATGGTGTGTCTGGAGCTGGGTGGACCAGGTGGATTTCCAGTGGTGCCCAGTGGTCCCCTTCTCTTCCTCACTCCCCACCACCCTCAGCCTGAAATCTTTTCTTCTGCTTAGATGCCTCTGCCCATCCCACTTTCCAAGGATTCGCTGTCTTCCCTGTAGAAAGGATCACATTTCCAGCCCAACAGTTCCTCTGGCTTCTGAAAAACTTTGCAGCCTCACAAGTCCACAGCTCCACCCCTTAGCACAGTCACTGAGGTTCTACTCAGTGAGAGAAGGGGGCTCCACCTCACCCCAGTTTCTAAAAACTGAAATAATGCCGCCAAATGGCCACGGAGCCCTCTCAGGGATAACTGTGTCATGACCACAACTGCAAGGGGGTGTCGCTCCTGGCTTCTCCACTCATCAGGGGCACACATGAACCAAAACCCGAGGAGGGAGACATGTACCCATGTGCTGGACCCAGTTTAGGGTGAGAGTAGAGAGCCTAGAGGGATTCCCTTGTGGCTCAGGCGGTAAAGAATCTGCCTGCAATGCAGGAGACCCAGCTTTGATTCCTGGGTCAGGAAGATCCCCTGGAAAAGGAAATGGCAACCCACTCCAGTATTCTTGCCTGGAGAACCCAAGGACAGAGGAGCCCGGCAGACTGCAGTCCATGGGGTTGCAAGAATCGGACACGACTTAGCAACTAAACCACCACCAGAGACCCCAGAAACCCAAGGAGGGAGACATATACCCATGTGCTGGACCCAGTTTAAGGTAAAGACCCAAAAGGGCATCCATTTTTCTCACCTGAGTTCCAAACCTGCAGACAGGCAAAAAAATGAGGAATTCAAAATACCATCTTTCTTCATGAAAAAAGCTGCACTGGGCTTAGAGTTGTGGTGTGTGTGTGTGTGTGTGTTCAGTTAAGCTCAGTCGCTCAGTCGTGTGTAAGCTCAGTCATATCCAACTCTTTGTGACCCCATGTGCTGTAGCCCGCCAGGCTCCTCTCTCCATGGAATTCTCAGGCAAGAATACTGGAGTGGGTTGCCATTTCCTTCTCCAGGGGATCTTCCTGACCCAGGGATCGAATATGCATCCCCTATGTCTCTTGCATTGGCTGGCAGATTCTTTACCACTGAGACACCTGGGAAGCCCAGTGCTGTGACTTAGCATGTGGCAGAAAAAGAAATTCCTGAAATGAACCTCAGATTCGGGCTCATCCACACAGCATCACACAGCTCCAAGCACTCACAACCCACCCCACCCCACTCCCCCAGCCCCTGGCCCAGTGCACTTGACCTTGGAGGGGCTGACAGAGCCCCAGCATCTGCAGGCAGGACAAGCCCAGGGAGACCCAGCAAGGAGCAGACTCACCCCTTCCACCCACCCCCAACCAGAGTCTCCCACGAGTGGGGCGGAGCAGGGGGTCCCAGCGAGCCCCGCTGTCTGAGGTGCTGCCCTGGAAGGGGACCCTGGAGCCGGCCTGAGCGTAACCACGGGCCCAGGCGCCCGCCCCCCTCACTTCAGCTCCCACGGAGGAGCCGGGCGTCGTGATCCTCTGGCCCCAGGGGCCCCAGTGGCGGCTGCTTCCTCCTGCCCTGCAGGCTCAAATCCCAGATCCCACTGTCTCATCTCAGGGACCGGCCTCGGGTCCCCACGGGGCTCTCCCGGCGTGGAGAGTCTGAACGGAAGCTGCTCCTGGAAGCTTGCAAAGCCCGCTGCCCTGGCAGATCCTGTGCCCTGTGGTCGCTCCTCAGCCACGGCCTCTCCTGCTCTGGGGCTTCCAGGGCTGATAACTGGGCTCCTCCTGTGACAGCAGAAAGGCTCCCGCTTCAGGGCTCCTCGCAGCCTCGGAGCATGCCCCAGGCGTCTCCTTATTTCCTTCAGTCACTCCAGCAGGGTCTGTAGGAGGAGTTCAACCTCCTTCTTTTTTTTTTTTTAATTGAAGGTATAGGTGATGTTGTGCTAATCTCTACCTTATAACAAAGTGATACAGTTGTACACGTAATTCAAAGTGTGTTAGTCACTCAGATGTATCCGACTCTGTGTGACCCCATGGACTGTAGCCCACCAGTCTCCTCTGTCCACGGGATTCTCCAGGCAAGAATAATGGAGTGGGTTGTTATTGCCTTCTCCAGGGGATCCTCCCGACCCAGGGACTGAACCCGGGTCCCCTGCATTGCAGGCAGATTCTTTACCATCAGAGCCATCAGGGACGCCTGTTTATATATACATTCTCACATATATATATATATATTCTTTTCCATTATGGTTTATCATAGGACCAACCTGCAACCTGTCCTTTCCCAAACCTGAGTGGGTCTGACGTTATTTCCTGGATCTAAGAAACTGCTTTCTCCACAGAGGACTTGGGGTGCTTCAGACCCCCCCACCCCACCGCTCTCATGGGTGTGGTGCGGGCCCAGCTTTCTCTGACCCGCAGGAAGTTCTCCTCCAGGGGCCAGGAGCAGCCCCAGCTTGGGAGTGTCTGTCCTGTGGATGGTCCAACCTCAGCTAAGTGCCCTCTGACTCCAGGTTCTCATCTTGGTGGCCCTAAGCGAGCCCACAGAAAAGCTGGCAGGTTTATGTCAACATGCAGCATGGTGACAACCTGGTCCGCCAGCCACCCAGGGACAGAGAAGAGAGAGGGGACCCTAGACAAGGCAGGTGTGGTCTGAGCCAGCCTTGTGGGGACCCCGTGCCCCATGGAGTCAGGGACAGAGGACAGTCCTGGCAGACGAGGCTCAGCTCAGTAGTCCTGCTACCCGCTGGAGTGAGGGGGACGAGAGAGGGGTCCACACGTGTGCAGGACCTGGTACCACTGAGACCCTGCCCACTGGTAAAGAAGTCCTCATTGGAGTCCCGGGGTCTGTCCTGACCACTGTGAAAAGAAAGAAGTGAGCAGAGAGTAGAAACCCTCCTCTTATCCTCACACATGATTTGGTTTCATTCTGACTCACGATCTGGTCACTTCTGATCCTTTGTGGAAGGATGACAGAATCTGAGTGAAAAATCTATGGACAGACACAACTCCAGGGCCAAGGGTCACCCCCTCAGCTGGGGTTACCTGCTCGTTCATTTCTACATGATCTGGGTTCTAACCTCCATTTCCGTCTGGAGAGAAGCCTCTTCCCCTGCATTCCCATGACAGTGTCCCAGGTTTCTGTTCGTCACCCCTAGCTATGTTATGCTAATTTCTACCTTATAGCAAAGTGATACAGTTGTACACATAATTCAAAGTGTGTTACTCACTCAGATGTATCCGACTCTGTGTGACCCCTTGGACTACAGCCCACCAGGCTGATCTGTCCCTGGGATTCTCCAGGCAAGAATAATGGAGTGGAGTGGGTTGTTATTGCCTTCTCCAGGGGATCCTCCCGACCCAGGGATCGAACCAGGAAGCAACCCTGTAGTCAGGGCACCTTAGACCCTTGCACCTAAGGTGTCAACCCTCGTCACCAACTGGGCTCCACTCTCCGGCCCCAGGGCCTTGGAGGTTCTTCTCCTACCCCTGGCTGATTTCTAGGAATGCTAAAAATGTTCTCCCCACTTTACAAAGCTGAGCATGTGGGCTCGCTGCTGCTGGGTGAACAAATGCTGGGACCTGACTCGGTTGGTCCAGGCTCTCCCACAGGCTGAAGAGGGGATCTGAAGTCTCTGTCTTTCCCTCTTCCCCTGACAACCATCTCAGCAAAGGGGAAGGGGCACACCTGAGTTTACCCTTGACCCCATACTAAACTCTGAACCGCCCTGAGAAGGCAGAAGCCTGCAGACAGTTGGGGTCACGCAGATATCATTGGTGCCTCTGCACAAACAGCTGGACCCCCGGGGGCTGACGCTGCCCCTCCCTTGGCCCTCCAGGCCCTGAGTGCCACTCCTTGTCTTGCATCCCTGGCACCACATGTCTTGATGGCTGGAAGCACCAGGGAGCTGCGGGTGGAGGGAAGGAGCCGGTGTCTGCCCAGCACAGCTCACTGGCAAGTACTTTCACTTCTCTTTTCCCCTCCATGGGCGGAGCCGCCAGCCCTGGACGATACCCAGAGCTGACTTCCTGCTCGGCAGCGCTCAGGGCTCTGGCGGCCTCTCCGGACCCAGGCTGGGAGACTGGAAGAATCGAAGCCAAGCCCAGGCCCAGGCCAGGCTGGGCGGGAAAATGGCTGGAGAGGGCAGAGAGCTCAGCACCAGGTCAGTCTTTCTCCCCCTTCCTTCCGCCTTTCCCTGTGGCCACGCTGCTGTTCAGCGCTGTCTTTGGACTCTGCACTGAACCTTTGCTTTCCACCCGGTGGACAGGAATGTGTGACGGACGAGGAGATGGGATTTCAAACTGCAGCAGGGCGCCTGCTGGTTGAGTCTGCTGCCACGACACACGTGACTGCTTGTTTTGCAGCTACTGCTCCGCTGGCCCGTCTGCCTGCAGGCGCCTTGTCCTTCATGACGCTTTCTTTCCTCGTGACCCCAGATTACTCTCATTTCCCTCATGTCAGTTCTACCTTTGCCTAGATCATTTCAAAGAAGGTAGTTTAGAAAACATGAAATTCAGGGTAAACCCCTCACTTATTTTGAAACCCTGGGTGGTGTGGGCTCACGTCTGTCCTGTGGGTGACACCTCTGTCAGCTCTGGAACTAATCTCATTTCTGACTGGGGGTCCTGGGCTCCTCCTCCAGCCATCCTGAGCAAAGAAACAAAAGGAAGAGAAATGCCCCACACTGCCCAGGGCTAGCACAGGCTGAGTAATTTTACGTTTGGTTTCATTTTCTGTCTGGAACAGGTTACATCTCTACAAAAAAAAAAAAAAAGCAGTGTTTCTTTCTCTAGTAATGGGTCAGAAATAGCATTACTTAATACTTTAAATTTTTTATTTCTTTAATACAGAAGAAATATGTATGCAGTCTGGCTCATAAAATTTCAAACAATACGGAAGTAGAGAGAGGGGAAAAGTCCTGTTCACCACTCACCCCCTCGCAGCTTCCAATCCCGGTCCTGTTAGAGTTGTAGGCATAACCCTCCAGATTTGCATGTATATATATAACTCATTTTCCTAAACACATAATGTGAGCCCTGTTTTTTAAAACATGGAATTATATTCTAAAGACCATTTTGCATTTTCACTTAGTTTAATAGTGAAAATGATAGAGATCTTCTTAATAATCATAGGCTTCCCTTATTCCTTTTAACAGCCATATATAATACTATTCTATGGAATGGACATACCATAGTTTTGTGTTGTTGTTGTTTGTTTATTTCTTTAATTGAAGTATAATAGTTTTACAATATTGTGTTAGTTTCATGTGTACAGCAAAATAATTCAGTTGTACATATATGCATATATATGTATATACACATATTCTTTTTCATTCTTTTTCCATATATGTTATTGCAAAATACTGAGTAAAGTTCCCTCTGCTACAAATAGGTCTTTGTTGTTTGTCTGTTTTATATAGTAGTGTGTATATGCTACTCCAAAATTCCTAATTTAACCCCCCTCCACATGTCCCCTTTGGAAACTATAAGTTTGTTTTCTATGTCTGTGAGTCAGTTTCTGTTTTGTAAATAAGTTTATTTGTATCAGTTTTTTAGATTCCACATATAAATGATATATGATATTTGTCTTTCTCTGACTTACTTCACTTAATATGATAATCTCTGCGTTCATCCATGTTGCTGCAAATGGCATTGCATTTTTTTCTGACTGAGTAGTATTCTGTTGTATGTATATACCGCATCTTCTTTACCCATTCCTCTATTGATAGATATTTAGGTTGTCTCCATGTTCTGGCTACTGTAAATAATTCTGCAATGAATACTGGGTTGCATGTATGTTTGTGAAGTATGATTTTCTCTGTACACATGCTCAAGAGTGGGATTGCTGGATCGTATGGTAGTTCTGTTTTTAGTTTTTGCCGTCTCTGGGGTCGCATAGAGTCGGACACGACTGAAGCAACTTGGCGGCGGCAGCAGCAGCAGCAGCATACTGTCCTTCATGGTGGCTGCACTGATTTACATTCTCGTCAACAGAGTAGGTTTCCCTTTTCTCCACACCCTCTTCGGCATTTATTTGTAGACTTTTTGATGATGGCCATTCTGACTTACACCATAGTTTTTAAACCACTCCACCACTCTACTGACAGACCTTCAGGTAATTTTCAATTGCTCACTTTTGCCAACAAACTATGATAACAAAGATAATTTATATCTTTATATTTTTTGCACATATACAAGTGTCTGTGTTGCATCAATAACCAAAAGAGTTATAGTGCTGAGGCAAAGGGCACTCATATTTAATTGTTTATAGATTCTTCCAAACTGCTTAAGTAGCTGAACCAACATCTTCCTATCAAAAGTTAGGCTTTCCTGGTGGCTCAGTGGTAAAGAATCCATCTGCTAATGCAGGATACGCAGGTTCAGTTCTTGGGTCAGGAAGATCCCCTGGAGGAAAGAAATGGCAACCCACTCCAGTATTTTTGCCTGGAAAATCCCATGAATAGAGGAGACTTCAGGGCTACAGTCCATGGAGTAGAAAAAGAATCAGATACGACTTAGCGACTAAAAAACAACCCAAAATTAGACAAGCCATCTCCCCACACCCAAACTTTGCAGATGTGGTGGATAAACAGTAGCATTTTGTTAACTTCATTTCAGTTCAGTCACTCAGTCCTGTCAGACTTTTTGCAACCCCATTACTGCAGCACACCAGGCTTCCCTGTCCATCACCAGCTCCTGGAGCTTACTCAAACTCACGTCCATTGAGTCAGTGATGCCATCCAACCGTCTCATCCTCTGTCGTCCCCTTCTCCTTCCGCCTTCAATCTTTCCCAGCATCAGGGTCTTTTCAAAGGAGTCAGTTGTTCGCATCAGGTGGCCAAAGTATTGGAGTTTCAACCTCAGCATCAAGTCCTTCCAATGAATATTCAGGACTGATTTCCTTTTGGATTGACTGGTTGGATCTCCTCGCAGTCCAAGCTACTCTCAAGGGTCTTCTCCAACACCACAGTTCAAAAGCATCAATTCTTTGGCACTCAACTTTCTTTATAGTCTAACTCTCAGATCTATACATGACTACTGTAAAAACCATAGCTTTGACTAGATGGACCTTTGTTGGTAAAGTAATATCTCTGCTTTTTAATATGCTGTCTAGGCTGGTCATAGCTTTTCTTCCAAGAAGCAAGTATCTTTTAATTTCATGTCAGCAGTCACCACCTGCAGTGATTTTGGAGCCCCCCAAAATAAAGTCTCTCACTGTTTTCATTGTTTCCCAATCTATTTGCCATGAAGTCATGGGGCTGGATGCCATGATCTTAGTTTTCTGAATGTTGAGTTTTAAACCAACTTTTTCACTCTCCTCTTTCACTTTCATCAAGAGGCTCTTCGCTTTCTGCCATAAGGGTGGTGTCATCTGCGTATATATCATTATTGATATTGCTCCCGGCAATCTTGATTCCAGCTTGTGCTTCATCCAGCCTGGCATTTTGCATGATAATGTACTCTGCATATAAGTTAAATAGGCAGGATGACAACATACAGCCTTGATGTACTCCTTTCCCGATTTGGAACCAGTCTGTTGTTCCATGTCCAGTTCTAACTGTTGCTTCTTGACCTGCATACAGATTTCTCAGGAGGCAGGTCAGGTGGTCTGGTATTCCCATCTCTTTCAGAATTTTCCACAGTTTGTTGTGATCCACACAGTCAAAGGCTTTGGCATAGTCAATAAAGCAGAAGTAGATGTTTTTCTGGAACTCTCTTGCTTTTTCAATGATCCAGCAGATATGGGCAATTTGATTTCTGGCTCCTCTGCCTTTTCTAAATCTAGATTGGACATCTGGAAGTTCACAGGTCACGTACTGTTGAAGCCTGGCTTGGAGAATTTTGAGCATTACTTTACTAGAGTGTGAGATCAGTGCAATTGTGCAGTAGTTTGAGCATTCTTTGGCATTGCCTTACTTTCGGATTGGAATAAAAATTGACCTTTTCCAGTCCTGTGGCCACTGCTGAGTTTTCCAAATGGCCCCTTAATTTTCCCCCTCAAAGTTCTTTACTATAAGCATGTGGGAACCACTGTGACCCATTGCCTTGATCATTTCTCCTAAAGGTCTAAGGACCCAGGAATTCCCTAGTCATTGTACAATGAAACTTCTATAACTTCATCAGGAAATTCAACTGGAAGGACAGACGGGGCTAATACAAATATTGTGCTGTGCTTAGTCACTCAAGTCATGTCTGACTCTTTGTGACCCCATGGACTGTAGCCCTCCAGGCTCTTCTGTCCTTGGAGATTCTCCAGGCAAGAATATTAGAGTGGGTTGCCATGCCCTCCTCCAGGGGATCTTCTCAACCCTGGGATCGAACCCAGGTATCCCTCATTGCAGGTGGATTCTTTACCAGCTGAGCCACCAGGGAACCCTCCTAAAATATTAGGAAGTAATAAAAACCCAACCCCACCTGCATTTTGATTTTCTATTTTCTTGGTATTAGGTATTGAGTCATTAGAGTTAGGCTCCCACTCACTTCATACTCTAACATGAAACAAAAAGACATGGAAGTGCTATGCCACCTCCAAGTCCATCAGTCAGTATTTGTTGAATAAATAATGAATTATGTTGAATAAAAAAGGAATGAATGAGCCTAGATTTTTCTCTGAAGTTGTCTTCAAAGATAAGTTTAATTGCAGGCCAATCACAAAAATAATAACCAGCTGGTGCTAAAAAGTTTCATATACTGGGTTTCATCCTAAAGCCCTTAATAAGTTTCATTCTTTTACCATTCCTCCATAGCAGATAATTTTATTCCAAGACAAGGAAAAACCAAAATGTCTTTAGTTCTGCTCGGTATTCCAACTTCTTTTGATTCTGAAGAGAGAAAACCAGAAAACCAAGCATAGGGAGAATGACTGGCCCACTCTCAGCTGGCTCTCTTTGGGTTGGGGAGAAGATGTTTCTTTTCATTTAGGGCAGCTCCTTGGGCTCAGTGTGCGTGAGAGAGATGTAGAGGTGTTTTTCTTGACATTCTAAGTGGAACTGGCCCTTGAAGCTGCCTAATCTCGGCTGGCTTCAACCTGAGAATCTCAAAATCTCAAAGGCTTCAACCACTCAAGTAAACGTGGTTGTGTTATGGAAGCAACTCAGTTTAGGACCCTTCATCAATGGTGAGAGTTTTTTCCTGCTACTCCATGAGGCCATCCCACTCCATTTTCCAGCACTTGATAGTGATATTTTACCTAGCGAGACAGACAGCTATTCCCATCGATGCTTGATATTTTTAGTGGCAAACTCATAACACACATATACATAAATGTAGGTAGATATGCATGTAAAGACTAATACACTTCTATTTCCTCACAACAATCCACATTCAATAATTACTTTTTTCACAAAACTCACAAAACAGGTAGAGTTTTTTAACCATGGCTGATTCATGTCAATGTATAGCAAAACCAATACAGTATTGTAAAGCAAAATAAAGTTAAAATTAAAAATAAATAAATACAAATAAACTGGGGGACCTATAGCAAGAGAGGATTTCCTTTCCTTCAAACTATGCTTTACCTCAAATCCTACCACCCCATCCCTGTCTCCTTTCCTTTCTCTAAAAAGGAGGAAAACACAAAAGTTCTCCTAAGGATACTTGTCAATGATTAAAATTCCACCAGTGGAAGCATATATTCCTTTGATAAAATGTGTTACTGCTTAATGATACATAGACGACTCTGGAGTGAAGCTGCGGGTTTGACTTCATCATCTTAACCTTTTATATTGATAGGGGAGAGATTTAGCTCCAGAAACCAACTCCGAGATCGGCAGAGGTAACTGAGTAGGAAAATCTCTGAGTCCTCTCACAAACACACCAAGATCACAACGATCTGCAGAAGGACTATCGATGAGAAAGACTGGAACCTGCCAGAAAAGATCTGCAACTAACAACATCAAGAAGAAACTACAGCGAGATGGGGAGGCGGGGCAGACTGGCAGCATACTCAAGCCCCACACACCCAGGTGTGTGACTCACAAACTGGAGAATTATATTGCAGAGGTTCTTCCTAAAGAAGTGAGAATCCTGAGCCCCATGCCAGGGTCCCAAAGGTCTTGCACAGGGAAGATGAGCTGCCAGAGTATTAGACTTTAAAGCCAGTGGAGTTTAATTTTAGGAGTCCCACGGGACTGGGGGAAATAGAGATTTCAGCCTTAAAAGGCCCACACTAAATCCTACATGCCCAAAACAAAAGCCGTAACTTGATAAAACTTTAGCCAGTCCTACCTGCTGGTCTTGGAGAGTCTCCTGGAGATGTGGAGGTCGCCTGTGGCTCATACTGGGGACACAGGCACTGGCAGCAACCGATCCTGGGAGCGAAACCTGGCATGGATGCTGGTGCATTCAGAGGCTGATGGGTGGATTTTGAAACCTTCCCTCCAGTTCATTAGTGTCAACACCTGGTCCTACCTAATAACCTGTAGGCCCCAGTGCTGAGAGACTTCAGGTCAAGCAATTAACACGGCAGGGATACAGCTGCTCCCATCAGCAGACAGGCTGTGTCCAGAACTGGCTGTGGGTTCAGGAGGTCTTAAGTAGTTAAGACTCTGAGTTTCCACTGTAGGGGGCTTGGGTTCAATCCTTGGTCGGGGAAGTTTCGCATGCTCTGATGTGGCCAAAAAAAAAGCCTGATGGGACTTGGGTTCCATATTAAAAAATAATAATAATAAAGTGATAGAAAATACAATTTTTTAAAAATAAAGAGTTTATTCCCCACCTTAAAAAAAATTTTTCCCAGCACCACTTGTTAAAGAGATTGTCTTTTCTCCATTGTATATTCTTGCCTCCTTTGTCAAAGATAAGGTTTCCAAAGGTGCGTGGATTTATCTCTGGGCTTTCTATTTGGTTCCATTGATCTATATTTCTGTCTTTGTGCCAGTACCATACTGTCTTGATGACTGTGGCTTTGTAGTAGAGCCTGAAGTCAGGCAGGTTGATTCCTCCAGTTCCATTCTTCTTTCTCAAGATTGCTTTGGCTATTCGAGGTTTTTTGTATTTCCATACAAACTGTGAAATTAATTGTTCTAGCTCTGTGAAAAATACCGTTGGTAGCTTGATAGAGATTGCATTGAATCTATAGACTTTTTTCTTATTAAAGCTTAAACTTCAAGTATAGACTTCTTATTCTATTGATTTTATAAAACAGATTCACCCTTGTTATTTGGAATAAATAAAGCCATTCAGAAAGTTGCTGATGAATTCCGTGGGCACTGTCTTGAACCATAGCCCTTGTGTTCTTAAGGTGATAGATTCAATTCTACCTTTATGGTAAGGTTCTCTTCTAGTATATCCAAAATTATTTTCTTTTTCAATTTTTGGGTAAAATTATTCTTTCATTGTAGCAGTTTTAGCCTTCATAGCATTTATCTGTCTTTCAACTTTTATATCTTTAGCATTTTGCTTTCTGCTCATACTGGTTGTCTCAAGCTTTTCTTCATGAGAATTGTTTAATATTTAGTAGTATCTGGTTTCTTGGTTTTTTTTTTTTTTAAGTTGGCTGTGTTAATTTGGGGGATCTTAATTTGTTTCTGCAGCTCTCCTAGCTTGAAGCCTCTTGTTGTTTTCTCGCCTCCTCCTCGTGCTCTTTGTTGTTTGGGTCTTTGTGTGATGTTCAGTGCTTTGAGGGGGTTTTCTTTCCTTCATCCTCTGGGTTATCTNTTTTTTTTTTTTTTAAGTTGGCTGTGTTAATTTGGGGGATCTTAATTTGTTTCTGCAGCTCTCCTAGCTTGAAGCCTCTTGTTGTTTTCTCGCCTCCTCCTCGTGCTCTTTGTTGTTTGGGTCTTTGTGTGATGTTCAGTGCTTTGAGGGGGTTTTCTTTCCTTCATCCTCTGGGTTATCTTTCCAGACTCATTCTGTTTCCAGTTTGGTTCCACGTTTTGTTTAACTTTCTCGTTCATGTGCCTGCCATGGATTTGCAGCCCATTTCACTCCGACTTGACGTGGACAGCTCCCTGGTCACCCACAGTCTTAAGCTGAGTAAATGTTTTTGTTTTTTTTACCCATATTTTCTTTAGATATCTGAGACCAAATTACTTCCTGTCTGATAAAGCGTCTACTTTAATTCTCGTCAATTTCAGTTTGAGAATCCTTTGATCGGTTAAACCATCCCTTTCCCCACTGATCTGCTGAGCTCCACTTCTCCTTAGCCAAGTGGCCATATATGCAGGGTGCTGTTTATGTGCTCTCTCTTCTCTGCCATTGACCTATGGCAGGCTTTCCTTATGTGTCTCCATACTTTCATAGTAACAAAAGCTTCACATGAACTCTTGAAAATGGTAGAGTAAATCTTCCCATGTTCTTTTCTTTTTCCAAAGTGTTTTGGTTTTAGCACCTCCAAATCAGTTTGTCAAAATCTTGTTGAGGTTTTGTTTAGGATTGTGTTGAATATGTAGGTCAATATTGTCTTCTATGTCATTATATGGCATTTGTATGTTATTAATTTAAAAATATTTTCTAATAAAATTTTCTGCCTAGAAGTCTTACACTTCTTCTGCTAGATTTATTCAGAGATACTTGACATCTTTCTGCAGTTCAGTTCAGTTCAGTCACTCAGTCGTGTCCGATTCTTTGCAACCCCATGAATCGCAGCACGCCAGGCCTCCCTGTTCATCACCATCTCTCGGAGTTCACTCAGACTCACATCCATCGAGTCAGTGATGCCATCCAGCCATCTCATCCTTGGTCGTCCCCTTCTCCTCCTGCCCCCAATCCCTCCCAGCATCAGAGTCTTTTCCAATGAGTCAACTCTTCGCATGAGGTGGCCAAAGTACTGGAGTTTCAGCTTTAGCAACATTCCTTCCAAAGA
>SJYT01074585.1:95905-109199 GCA_006410635.1 Cephalophus harveyi | reverse complement strand
GTAACTTTTCTTCCAAGGAGTAAGTGTCTTCTAATTTCATGGCTGCAGTCACCATCAGCAGTGATTTTGGAGCCTAAAAAAATAAAGTCTGTCACTGTTTCCACTGTTTCCCCATCTATTTCCCATGAAGTGATGGGACCAGATGCCATGATCTTCGTTTTCTGAATGTTGAGCTTTAAGCCAACTTTTTCGCTCTCCTCTTTCACTTTCATCAAGAGGCTTTTCAGCTCCTCTTCAGTTTCTGCCATAAGGGTGGTGTCATCTGCATATCTGAGGTTATTGATATTTCTGCCGGCAATCTTGATTCCAGCTTGTGTTTCTTCCAGTCCAGCCTTTCTCATGATGTACTCTGCATATAAGTTAAATAAGCAGGGTGCAGTTATATCTATGTAATTTCAAAATCAGCTTTCTAACTGCTTGTTACTAAGATATAAAAATAAATGGAAACTGCCAAAAAATTCTTGGCATGGAGATATATACTTTTGTATGGAGATATGTACTTTTGTAACAGATGTAAATTTATGAAACATATACACAATGATGGTTTTGTTACTTCTAATCTAATCCTTATTCTTCTACTTCTCTTTCTAGCCTTTCTGCATGGGCTAGGACTTTGGGTATGGTGAACACAAGCAGTAGCAGTAATCATCTCCGTTTTGATTCTAGTCCCAAAGAGAAGGCCTTTATCATTGTACAATTATGAATGATGTTTGATGTAGGTTTTCTTTTTTAATAAAAAAGGTTTATACAGGTTAAAGAAGTTTTATACTTGACATCTGACACTTTTCATATATGAAGTGTTTGTGGCCCTGTTTTCTCTTGTTTCTGCCAGTTCTCACTCACAAATTTCATTTTTTAAGTAAACTTCTTATTCTGGAATAACTTTATATTTACAAAAATGTTACAAAGGTAGTACAGAAGTTTCTAAACACTGCACACCCAGTTTCACATCCTGTGATGTTACCTTCTCATATTATTGTGGTGAAGTGAAGTGAAGTCGCTCAGTCGTGTCCGACTCTTTGTGACCCCATGGACTGTAGCCTACCAGGCTTCTCCGTCCATGGGATTTTTCAGGCAAGAATACCGGAGTGGGTTACCATTTCCTTCTCCAGAGGATCTTCCCGACCCAGGGATCAAACCCGGGTCTCCCGCATTGGAGGCAGTACATCTATCAAAACTAAAAAACACCATACTGTTAGGTAATTCAGTTCAGTTCAGTCACTCAGTTGTGTCCGACTCCTTGTGACCCAATGAATCACAGCACGCCAGGCCTCCCTGTCCATCACCAACTCCTGGAGTTCACTCAGACTCGCGTCCATCGAGTCCATGATGCCATCCAGCCATCTCATCCTCTGTCATCCCCTTCTCCTCCTGCCCCCAGTCCTTCTCAGCATCAGGGTCTTTTCCAATGAGTCAACTCTTCACATGAGGGGGCCAAAGTATTGGAGTTTCAGCTTCAGCATCAGTCATTCCAATGAACACCCAGGACTGATCTCCTTTAGGATGGACTGGTTGGATCTCCTTGCGGTCCAGGGGACTCTCAAGAGTCTTCTCCAACACCACAGTTCAGAAGCATCAATTCTTTGGCGCTCAGCTTTCTTCACAGTCCAACTCTCACATCCACACATGACTACTGGAAAAACCACAGTCTTGACTAGACGGACCTTTGTTGGCAAAGTAGTATCTCTGCTTTTCAACATGCTACCTAGGTTGGTCATAACTTTCCTTCCAAGGAGTAAGCATCTTTTAATTTCATGACTGCAGTTACCATCTGCAGTAATTTTGGAGCTCAAAAAAATAAAGTCTGACACTGTTTCCAACTGTTTCTATTTCCCATGAAGTGATGGGACCAGATGCCATGATCTTAGTTTTCTGAATATTGAGCTTTAAGCCAACTTTTTCACTCTCCTCTTTTACTTTCATCAAGAGGCTTTTCAGTTCCTCTTCACTTTCTGCCATAAGGGTGGTGTCATCTGCATATCTGAGGAGATGTGTATAAGAGACAGCTTCTAGTATATCCAAAATTATTTTCTTTTTCAATTTTTGGGTAAAATTATTCTTTCATTGTAGCAGTTTTAGCCTTCATAGCATTTATCTGTCTTTCAACTTTTATATCTTTAGCATTTTGCTTTCTGCTCATACTGGTTGTCTCAAGCTTTTCTTCATGAGAATTGTTTAATATTTAGTAGTATCTGGTTTCTTGGTTTTTTTTTTTTTGAATCTGCGTGCAATGCAGGGGACCCGGGTTTGATCACTGGGTCTGGAAGATCCCCTGGAGAAGAAAATAGCAACCCATTCCAGTATTCTTGCCTGGAGAATTCCACGATCAGAGGAGCCTGGAGAGCTACAGCCCATGGGGTCGCAAAGGGTCAGACATGACTGAGTGACTAACATCAACACTAAATATACCTAACTAAAGCCCAGACTTTTTTCAGTTTCGCCAGTTTTTCCACCAGTGTTCATGTTCTGCTGCAGGACTGAATCCTGGGCACAGCAATGCATTGAACTGTCCCATCCCCTATTCTCTTCTGGTCTGTGACCGTTTCTCAGTCTTTTCTTGTCTTTCATGACCTTGACAGTTTGAAGAGCACCTACCAGGCATGTTGTAGAATGTCTTTCAAATTGGTCTTGATGTCTTCCTCAGAAGTAGGCCAGGGTTACAGGTTTTATGAAAGAAAACCACAGAGATGAAATGACCTTTTCATCACATCCCATCAGGGAACATGTCAACTGACTTACCACCAGGGGTGTTGACACTGATCATTCGAATTAGGTGGTGTTTGCCAGGCTTCTCCACCTATCAAGTTACTAGTTTTTTCCTTTTTATGTTCTATTCACAGGATTATTTTGCTTATATAGATGGTTATCTTGGACTATATACTAGCACTGTATTTGGAAAATTATTTATAGGTAAAATTTGGGGCCGCCGTGAAGGTACTAGGCTTTGGAAAGGATTTCTGTTTGTTACATCCAGATGCCCCAAGGCGCCCTCTCCGGGATCTCTCAGGTACAAGCTCAGAGACTGAGAGAACCTGGAGGAATCCAGGTGATTTCCCCGGGAATACAATTCAGTAAATCCAGAGCTGTTCCTTCTTCACTTTATTCTCTCTGTGAAGATATCAAGGTCAGGAATTGGACTCCCATTGGACTCTGCACCCTGTGTGGACTCTAGACTTTATTTCTGTCCATCTCACCCCTTAAGGCTCTCAAACCTGAGGTTCTGATTTTCTGGGATCAGCAAATACCCTCAAATCAAAAGTGTCTCTGTGCTTTGCTTACCTCTCTGGTTTGTCCCTCCCCCTTTGCTTTTGCTGGCAAATCCTTGCTGCAGTTTCATCTCTTCAATGATCGATAACATTTTAAAATGCTCTTTTCAACTCCTAAGTTTTTTCAACAGAACACTGTACTGATTGTGGGAGCTGGTGGGAGACAGATGTTTTGAATCCTGCTCCACCACACCAGAAACTCACTGCCATTGATTGAAGGATTGATTAATTGGTTAACTGCCAGTTTTCAAAGTTTATGGCTTGAGGTTTGATTGTGGCTCATGAAGTTTCCTCTGATTGCTTCTGAGATTTTTCTCTTAGCATTTAAACAGTAGTGAGCCTAAATTTGTTTGCCTTTTGTTTTTGTTTTGCATTTATCCTATTGGCATTTTCACAGTTACTTTAATTTGTGACTTGATGTCTGCTTTAATTTGTGACTGATCACTTTTGGAAAACCTTAGCCATTATCTCTTCAAATATTTCTTCTGCCCTTCCCCCAGCTTCCTCCTCTCTCTTTCCAGGACTGAAATGATTATACTAGACCTTTTGACTCTCTCTCACATATTTCTTTCATGTTTTTCTGCACTTTCCCACTTTTTAAATGTCTGTACCTTGGTTGCATATCCTTTATTTAGCTGTCTGTCTTCTAGTTAGCCAGTTCACAAATTTTGCCTTTTTAATTCAATCTTCTGCTAAATCCTGCTATTGAGTTTTTAATTTTTTTTTAATTGAAGTACAGTTGATTTACACTATAATATGAGTTTCAGGTGTATAACAGAGTG
The DNA here is from genome assembly GCA_006410635.1 of Cephalophus harveyi. NCBI lineage: Eukaryota > Metazoa > Chordata > Mammalia > Artiodactyla > Bovidae > Cephalophus > Cephalophus harveyi. The sequence goes on along the minus strand of SJYT01074585.1, from coordinate 105,151 downwards.
ATTCAATATTTTTATAGATTATACTCCATTTAAAGTTATTATAAAATAATGGTTATATTTCTCTGTGCTGTGTAATATATCCCTGTTGCTTATTTATTTTACACAGGGTAGTTTGTATCTCTTAATCTCATATCCCTATCTTGTCTCTCTCTACTTCCCTCTTCTCCCTGGTAACCATTAGCTTGGTCTTTATATCAATGAGTCTGTTACTGTTTTGTTATATATATCCATTTGTTTTAGTTTTTAGATTCCAGGTATAACGGATAACACAGAGTTTATGTCTTTTTCTGACTTATTTCACTGAGCATAATACTCTCTAGATCCATTCACAGTGTTGCAAATGGGAAAATTTTTAATGACTAATATTCTGATTAGTGTGTGTGTATATTTCATCCTATTTCATCTGCTAATGGGCACTTCAGTTGACTCCATGTATTGGCAATTGTAAATAATGCTGCTATGAACCTTAAGGTGCATGTAGCCATGTCCATGAAGAAGGCAATGACACCCACTCCAGTACTCTTGCCTGGAAAATCCCATGGACAGAGGAGCCTGATGGGCTGCAGTCCATGGGGTTGCTAAAAGTCAGACACGACTGAGCGACTTCCCTTTCACTTTTCACTTTCATGCATTGGAGAAGGAAACGGCTACCCACTCCAGTGTTCTTGCCTGGAGAATCCCAGGGACGGCGGAGCCTGGTGGGCTGCCGTCTATGGGGTCGCACAGAGTCGGACACGACTGAAGTGACTTAGCAGCAGCAGCAGCCATGTCCATATACTCATGTCTACCAAGGTTATCCTCCTTGTGTCTTGTTTAAAAGTGCCTTTCATATACGGGGCTTCCCTGGTGGCTCGATGGTAAAGAATCTCCTGCAATGCAGGAGACCCAGATTTGATCCCTGGGTCAGAAAGATCCCCTGGAGAAGGGAATGGCAACCCATTCCAGTATTCTTGCCTGGAGAATCCCCATGGACAGAGGGAGCCTGGCAGGCTACAGTCCATGGGGTCACAAAGAGTCAGACACAACTGAGCAACTAGAACTTACTTACTTCATATACTCAGAATTCTAGCCACATTCTCCTATATATTATACTAATACTTGATTCATTCATCCACAAATATTTCCTGACACTCTATTCCCAGCACTTAATTAGGTGCTAGAATATAATGGTGAGTAAAGCAGACCAAGTCTCTGACCTAATGGAGATGACATTCAAGACAAAGAATAAGCAGATGAAAAAGTAAATTTATAATTTAATGACAGAAGGTAGTAAAAAAAAAAAAAAAAACCTATGGGGTACATGAATAGAGTGTAATGGGAATGTTTTCTAAGAGGCTAGTATTGATATTTAATGGAAGTCATGAATGAATGAATGAAAAGCACCACACAAATTCCTGAAGAAATGCTCTAAGTAGAGGAACAGTCAATGAAAAGTCAGGTATAGAAACATGCCTGGAATGTAAGAAGAAAACTTGGCTATTACAGTGCCAAAAGGCAGTGATCTAAAAGAAGAGTAGAAAAGGAGATTGGAAAGGTATTGAGAGATAGATCATGTTGTTTCTCATAGGTCATAGTCAAGAATTTAGAATGTAAATTGTGGGGGCCATTGGAGGGGTTTTTCAATAGAGTGAAATAACAGAATTTCAGTTTCAAAAAGATCTCTGTTGGTATTTAGAGTTTGGAGAAGAGCTGCAATATGACATGAGTTTAAACAGGAAGACTAGTTGGTAGACATGGCAGTAGCCTGGTATGATTGTGGTTGGGACCAGGCTGGAACAGTGGATACAAAGAAAAGGTGCGGGTTACTGGATATGTTTCTATGGTAAAGTGAAGGACTGTTGAAGATGGATAAAACATTAGGTATGGGAGGAACAGAAGTCTCATAGAAGACTGCAAAGGTTCTAGCCAAAGAAACTAAAGGATAGAGTTGTCATTTACCTAGATGGCAATATTATGTAATGATTAAAGGGTCTAGACTCTGGTCCAAAGCCTCATTCTGTTCTTTAGTAGTTATGTGGCCTTGCAGATATCTCTTAACATCTCTGTACACCTGTTTCTTCATCTGTAAAATGGGATGATAAGAGCATATACCTCATGGGGGCCATTTTATGTATTTATTAAATCCTATAGATGGAAAAGTTAGGGAAAAAAGTATGTTTCAAGATGTGACTCAGATCTGCAATCAGTTCCTACATGGCTAAGTGTAAAAAGCCTGCTAGCATCATCACAGTGGAGATTATTGTTGTCTTTTAATCACTCAGTCGTGTCCAATTCTTTGCAACCCTCTGGACTGCAGCATGCCAGGCTCCTCTCTCTATGGGATTTCACAGGCAGGAATGCTTGAGTGGGTTGCCATTTCCTGCTCCAGGGGATTTTCCCGAGCCAGGGATTAAACCCACATCTCCTGTATTAGCAGGCAGATTCTCTACCACTGAGCCACCAGGGAAGCCCAAACATGCCTAGCATACTCTGTTATCAATGTTCCCCAACAGACTGGTACATTTTTTATAATTTTATGAACTTACATTGACGCATCCCTGGTGCCTCAGCTGGTAAAGAATCCACCTGCAATGCAGGAGACCTGGGTTTGACCCCTGGGTTGGGGACATCCCCTAGAGAAGGGAAAGGCTACCCACTCCAGTACTCTTGCCTAGAGAATTCCATGGACTGTATAGTCCATGGGGTCACAAAGAGTCAGACATGACTGAGTGACTTTCACTTTCAACCTACATAGACACGTCATCATCACTCAGAGTTCGTAGATTACATGAGGATTCATCCTTGTACACTGCTGCTGTTGTTCAGGCACTAAGTCATGTCCATTATATTAATTTCAGGGGTATATCATAGCAATTTGATATTTGTATATATTATGAAATGATCACCACAATAAGTCTACTTAACATTCAGTACCTTACATAGTTACAAATATTTTTCTTGTGATGAAAACTTGAAAATATACTTTCTTAGTATTTTTAAGTATACAATACAGTATTATTATCAATAGTTCCCATGCTCTATGTTGCAATAGTTTCAGGTCTTACAGTTAAGCCTTTAATGCATTTTGACTTAATTTTGGTATATGGTAAGAGAGGTCCAATTAGGTTTCTTGTCCCTTCACTCTGTGAAACTGGCTACCGCTTGGGCTTCCCCAGTGACTCATTGGTAAAAGAATCTGCCTGAAATGCAGGAGATGCTGAGAAGACCAGGATTCAGTTCCTAGAGTGAAGATCCCCTGGGGAATGAAGTGACAACCACTTCAGTATTCTTGCCTGAAAAATCTCAGGCACAGAGGAGCCTCGCAGGCTACAGTCCATGGGGTTTCGAAGAGTTGGACACGACTGAGTGACTAGTCAACAACAATATACATCCACGCCTCATCTTCAGAAGTGTCTGCTTAACGTGTGTTCAGTGTCCTTCCTTCCTTCCGTTCTCTCATCCTTGCTTTCTGCCATGCCACTTTCTGACAGATGATTTCATGTCAGAAGGACATAATGCAGGTATGTTCAATCTGCCAGGTTTAACCAAAACCACAGAAAGATTTTCTAACGTGTCCTGTCCTAGAATTCCTGAGATGATTCTTATGTGGTCATATCACACTATTTTTTCATCTACCCTTGGACTGAACTCACTAATATCTTACGAGGGGATTTAATATTACATGTTTATGAGCAATATTAACCTAGAGTTATCACTTATCTTGTGTTTATCTGGATTTGATAGCAGGAATGTGGCAGCCTCATGATGATTTGTGGTGATTTAAATTTTTTTAACTTATTTTAATGATTTAAGACAAATATGTGCTGATCTTTGAAGGATGACTGGAAATTTCTCATTAAACTCTTTGAAACCAATTTCTGGGAGGGAAATGAGGAGAGGGCAGGTTTAGGACAGGTCTGGAAGGATATTATACATTTCTCCTATTCATTTTAGTTCTATTTATTTCTCAAGTTTTCTCAGTTTTGATCATTTCTATTTTCTTAAAAAGTAACAATTTTTCCTAGATTGTCAATTTATTGGTAGGAAATTATACAAGAATTTCTTTTATAAAATTTTAATCTTTTCTTTAACTAAAGACATATCCCTTTCCTTATTCCTAGCATTGTTCATTTATGTCTTTTCTTTCATTCTCTTGATCAAATGTTCCATTTCGCTGTTCTTATCCAAGAACCTTTTGATTCTTTTGGTTTCATTACTCTTATTTTTTGTTTGAGATTTAATTAAATACTGTTTTTAAAAATAATCTTTATAAAAAATATATATTTATATATTTTTCTCTTCTTTATTAGATGTGTATAAGAGACAGATATTATACTAATACTTGATTCATTCATCCACAAATATTTCCTGACACTCTATTCCCAGCACTTAATTAGGTGCTAGAATATAATGGTGAGTAAAGCAGACCAAGTCTCTGACCTAATGGAGATGACATTCAAGACAAAGAATAAGCAGATGAAAAAGTAAATTTATAATTTAATGACAGAAGGTAGTAAAAAAAAAAAAAAACTCTTCTTTATTCTAGTCTTCAGCTTTCTTGGGGGATTATCTTGATTTCTTATTCTAACACCTTGATTTAAACTTTAATTTACTTTTTTCAATAGAGGAGAAATATCGTATGACATCCCTTGTATGTGGAATCTAAAAAAGAAGTTATACAAATGAACTACTTACAAGACAGAAAAAAAACTGACAAACTTATGAACGTATGGTTGCCAGGGGGAAGGACTGGGGGAAAGGATAGTTAGGGAGTTTGGGATGGGCATGTAAACACCGCTGTATTTAAAATGGATAACCAACAAGGATCTACTGTATAGCACAGGGAACTCTGCTCAATTTTATGTGGCAGCCTGGATGGGAATGGGGTTTAAGGGAGAATGGATATGTGTATATGTACATATGTGTATATATATATGGCTGAGTCCCTTCACTGTTCATCTAAAACCATCACAACATTGTTAATTGGCTATCAGTCCAGTTCAGTTCAGTAATTGGCTATACCCCAATACAGAATAAAAAGTTCAAAAAAGTCAAGTTTAACTTAGTATGCAGTGTTTCCTATTTTTTAATAAATGCATTTTAGGCCATGAATGTTCACCTTTGTGCCATTTTGAGGATGTTTGTGGTTTTGTATGTATTATTTTCATCAGTGTTTATTGCTCAACCATGTGTAATCTATATATTTTTAAAATTTCATTTCATTTTGTTTATATTTACTTCTGGCTGCACTAAGTCATCACTGCTGCACGTGGGCTTTCTCTAGCTGCAATGTGCGGACTTCTCATTGCAGTGACTTCTCTCCTTGCGGAGCATGGGCTCCAGGCACTCAGACTCAGTAGTCGTGGGGCACCAACTTATTGCCCCTTAGCATTTGGGATATTCCCGTGGCCCTTGCATTGGTAGGCAGATTCTTTAGCACTGGACCACGGAAATCCCTGTAATTTATATTTTTATTTTTATTTTCTTTTTAACTTTTTTTAAAAATTGGAATATGGTTGTTTTACAATGATTTGTTAGTTTCTGCTGTACAGTGAAGTGAATCAGCTATGTGTACACATATATCCCCTTCCTCTTGGACCTTCTTCCCACCCTCCCCATCCTACCCATCTAAATCATCACAGAGCAAAAGCTGAGCTCCCAGCTAAGGACTGTTGAGGAGGAGCTTTTTTTTTTAATATAAATTTATTTATTTTAATTGGAGGTTAATTACTTTACAATATTGTATTGGTGTTGCCATACATCATCATGAATCCACCACAGGTATACACGTGTTCCCCATCCTGAAGCCCCCTCCCACCTCCCTCCCCATCCCATCCCTCTGGGTCATCCCACTGCACCAGCCCCAAGCATCCAGTATCATGCATCGAACCTGGACTGCCGATTCATTTCATATATGATATTATACATGTTCAATGTCATTCTCCCAAATCATCCCACCCTCTCCCTCTCCCACAGAGTCCAAAAGACTGTACTATACATCTGTGTCTCTTTTGCTGTCTCGCATATATGGAATTTAGAAAGATGGTAATGGTAAACCCTGTATGCGAGCAGGAGCTTTGAAAATTTCTCAGAGGATGGATTAGGAAAGGTCTTTCTTTGTCTAGTTACTTATTCTGATCTTTTCACATATGATTAAGATTTTTTCACTTCATAGTCTATTGTTATTTCTTTTGCAGTCTAATGTTCGTCATCTTTGAGGCTTCTCTGTGTTTGAAAGACAGTATTGTGTAATGATTAATAGTGTAGTATCTAACGCCAGATAGAAGGAAGGGTAGAAGGTGAAGGGATAGGTACAAGGTTGGGAGGGCTGTTTTGAACCCCAGGTCTGCCATTGTGGAGGTAGGGCAGCCTGAGTTTCCTACCTGTAGAATGTTGCTGTTCAAAAAAAGTACCCATTGCATAGAAGAGTTAAAGTGTGTTAAACCACATACCAAGCCCTTAGAAGAGTGCTAATAGTGAGCATTCAAAAATATCAAATGCTTCTTTACAAAACAGAAACAAGGATATAGAAAACAAGCTTTTGGTTGCCAAAGGGAAAGAGGGGAAGGGATAAAATAGGGAGATTGGGATTGACATATAAACACTACCCCCCACTCCAGTACTCTTGCCTGGAAAATCGCATGGATGGAGGAGCCTGGTGGGCTGCCATCTATGGGGTCGCACAGAGTCGGATACGACTGAAGCGACTTAGCAGCAGCAGCAGCAGCAGCAGACATAAAATAGACAACTAATGAAAACCTACTGTATAGCACAGGAAACTCTACTCAATACTCACTGCTCCTTAGCTTTGTAATTGTTCGGTATGTCTATTCCAATCCCTTGGGTTTTAATCCCATTGAGTGGTTTCATTCACATGCCCCTTAAAAATAGAATATAACTGGATTTTGTTTTCTACTCTGCATACATATTTCTATATTTTATGTCAGTTTTTACATTAAAATTTATTTTGACCATCAGTGTGTTTGTATTTATTCTTGCTATTATTAATGCTTTGTGTGCATAAGGTACTCAAGAAAAATCTAAGGACAAAGCAGACAAAATTCCTATGCTTGTGGCATATGTATTTTTGGAGAAGACAGTCAGAGAATAAGATAATAAGCACTAATTAAAATAAATAAGTAATTTAGTATGTTAGGGAGTGGTAAGGACGTGGACAATAAAAATAGAGCCAGATTAAGAGGCTGTGAGTATGTAGTTTGGGTGGGAGGGCTGTGATTGTGGTTTTGAGTAGGTTGATCAAAACTGTCCTAATTGAAGTGACACAGAATAAGGATTTTAAAAAGATGAGAGAGTCATTCATTATATAAATGTCTGGACAAAGAACATATCACATGGAGGAAAGAGCCAGAATCTCATTCCAAAACTGTAGTATGCCTAGTATAGTCAAGAAATAACAAAGAGGACAGTGAGGTACCCCAGAGAGAAGTGAGATAGAGGAGAGGAGAGAAGGGCTGGATCATTTTAGGTCCTCTGAGCACTGTAAGGACTTGGCTTTTACTCCGGGGGGAAGTAGGGAGCCATTGAAAGTTGTGGGGCTTTTTATTTGCATAATGGTGCTTTTATTTCCACAGGATAGGTTCCAACAGTATGATGGACTTCTGGGTCAATCTATGTGTCTTAAAATTTACTAGATACTGCTAAATCTTTTCTGAAAAGGCTATGGCAATTCTTGCTCATTCCAGCAATGCATGTATGTTTCTTTGAATCTCCTCCCACATTGCAAGGTCATTTAAGAAGTTATTTTTGCCAATCTAAGGGGTGAAAAATGGTTTCTCATTACCATTTTAGTTTGTATGTATTCATATGCTTATTGGAGGCTTTTACTGAAGTCTAAACTGTTCAAGTCCATTTTCTTTGGAATTATTTGTCATATTTTATCAATAGGCTGGAGCCTTTGTATATCATACATATTAAGCCTTTGTCATATTGGTTGAAAATATATCTATACATTGTATTTTAATGTCTATATTGTTTTTTACATTTAAACGTATTAAATCTTTTTTTACTTTCTTTTTTAAAATTAATTGTTATTGGGATAGAGTTGACTTACAGTGTTGTTAGTTTCTGCTGTATAGCAAACGGAATCAGTTATACATATCCACATACCCACTCTTTGTTAAATTATTTTCCCATATATTAATAAGTCATTACAGAGAACTGAGTAGAGTTCCCTGTGCTATACAGTAGGTCCTTCTTAGTTGTCTAGGCTTCCTGGGTAGTCAGTGATAAAGAATCCACCTGCCAGTACAGGAGATGCAAGAGAAGTGGGTTTGATCCCCGGGTTGGGAAGGTCCCTTGGAGTAGAAAATGACAACCCATGCCAATATTCTTGCCTGGAAAATTCCGTGAACAGAGGAACCTGGTGGGATGCAGTCCAGGGTGTCAGAAGGAGTCAGACATGGACTGAGTGACCAGGCATACACACAAACACACATTAGTTTTCTACTATATACAGTCATTTGTACATGTTAATCTCAATCTCCCACTTTATTCCTCCCCTCCTTCCCTGCATCATGTTTATTTTCTACATCTGTGACTCTGTTTCTGTTTTGTAAATAAGTTCATTTGTACCATTTTTCTTAGATTTCATATATAATTGATATCATATAGTAGGTATCTTTGTCTGACTTACTTCACTCAATATAGCAATCTCTAGGTCCATCCATGATGCTGCAAATGACATCATTTTGTCCGTTTGAATGGATGGGTAATATTCCATTGTGTATATGCACATATCAGTTCAGTTCAGTTCAGTCGCTCAGTTGTGTCCGACTCTTTGCGACCCCATGAATCACAGCATGCCAGGCCTCCCTGTCCATCACATCTCCCAGAGTTCACTCAGACTCACGTCCATCGAGTCCGTGATGCCATCCAGCCATCTCCTCCTCGGTTGTCCCCTTCTCCTCCTGCCCCCAATTCCTCCCAGCATCAGACTCTTTTCCAATGAGTCAACTCTTCACATGAGGTGGCCAAAGTACTGGAGTTTCGGCTTCAGCATCATTCCTTCCAAAGAAATCCCAGGACTGATCTCCTTCAGAATGGACTGGTTGGAATTCCTTGTAGTCCAAGGGACTCTCAAGAGTCTTCTCCAACACCACAGTTCAAAAGCATCAGTTCTTCGGCACTCAGCCTTCTTCACAGTCCAACTCTCACATCCATACATGACCACAGGAAAAACCACAGCCTTGACTAGACGGACCTTAGTTGGCAAAGTAATGTCTCTGCTTTTGAATATGCTACCTAGGT